>CAJQZP010001402.1:5227500-5335000 GCA_907164705.1 Parnassius apollo | reverse complement strand
TTGAAAAATTTAAGAACTTTTTCTTCAAATTTCATTTACCTGCATGCGGTTCATTGACAAATTGCTGATGGCGGTACACCCAACCGAAATCGTTAGGCCATATAATGAAAAGGGAAGATCTCACGAAAGGCAAGGTGTTTAGTCCGAGGAACAGTCAAAGCTCTGTGTGGTAGTACGGAGCCTGAGGTAAATTATATGCAGTAATTCGAAAACATTGATAGCGTGAGTTAACCACACAGTCCACCTCTCCATAGTATATCTACTCATACTCATGCTCAAGGTGCTCAAATACACCTACAAATCTGATGCGATGTCACATCTATGTTGTGACTCTATTCCAGTCAAAAAATATCTGGTCCCAATCACTTGTCCTATGAAACATAGCCGCTTATGTGTGCTGCTATTTTACGCTATTATTCTGCGTGAGCGTGAACCTTCCCCGGTCGAGTCAACTTATTTGTACTGCCGAAATACATCTGCAGCTTAGCCCTTCCTTGCATAGTCAATCGAAAAATGTTAAGTATCGAAAATTGATCATGTTATTATAATTGAGTTTTTATTTTAGGAAAAACCTGATTTGATGAAACCCTGGTTAGTTTGGACTTCGATTCAAGTGACAGCTTTACTGCTCATATTCGTGTTTTGGAGCACAACGAACATTATCAACCATTCTGGAGAGAGCTCGTTGATTATCTATGTGGTAGAATTTTTGTGTCTCAGTAAGTACACCACTAGTAACGTACTAAAAATCGCTTATCTTGGCTAAGCTGGGTCAAGCTCGACTGTGAAACCTTGCAGTTGCTGCTGGTTCATGTACGCTTTAGAAAGCCGTGTATGATGTGAAGTTTTGCGAGGAAAGTATCTGCTTATGTGGTAAAGATGGTGAGGCATTGCGTGATGTTTTGTGTTGTTCTTAGTTTGATGACCTAAGAATGGATATTATGCTCCATAAGATAGAAAGAAAGGAAGGACCTGTTAACTACGGTGATCTCGTTGCCTCCGTGGCTAGATTCAAAAACCTCAAAAGATCGTGTTCACGCTGTAGAGAGTGGAAGCAAAAGGCATATATTACGTAAATGTCGACCTTTAGGGAGAATTTAATACAAAAAGGGATTTGAACAGAGAACTTTGTAATTAGTAAAGAAAGATCACGTGGTAAAAGATCATAGCAAGTACAACGTGCTCGGAAGATGTGGTCCGTATAATCAGAAGGTTGGAAGGTGATTTTCCTCCATAGCCCTTTTAAAAATGAGAAGAGCACAGCTTTGTAGTGAGACGTACGTAAGACCTAAGCTGTTAGTTTATTTATTTAATAACTAGAGATACGCCACAACTTCGCAAGGGTGATCTGGATTTCGACAACAGCGCCACCTATCGACTGTAGCTAGAGAAGAATCATCCAGGTGAATCCAGTAATCCATAAAAATTTCATAAAAATTGTCCAAACCGTTTAAGATAGAAAGGCTTACTAGCACACGCACATCGGAATTTTAATTTATATATTAAGTATCGTTAGTTCGTGACACTGGTACAACTTAAAAACAGATTTAAATATACCATCCCCAAAATCCTGTAAAAAGTTGTAGAGCACAAATACATAATATTTTGCCAATTATTACCCATATTGAACAAGTTTCCAAATGGTAACATCGTGATTAATATTTTAATAGCTTTCTTGCGTTCGAAAATCACCCAAGATGCACATTTAATAATTTTATGAGAAAAATATCACGAAAACATTAAATATATTATAGGACATTAATTATTAGCTGTCTTCTTTGAAATTATTTTCAACTAATTAAGAGCAAGCATTGAACGTGGGCTTTGATTGTAGGAAGTAGGAAGGAATTGTAGTAATTACTATATTCAGCAGGTTTATCTATAGCAGTATTATCTAATTTTTTAATAGTATTACGTACCTTTAACACAGTTCTCCAAAGTCGAAAGAGATGGAATGCCCTTATCTAACGGAAGTTATATCTAACCTAATTTGTACATGGTAGACCCATGCTGCAGCTATATTATGGTTTTACACGAATGGGTCGGCTAGACCGGGGAAGGACCACGCTCTCACAAAGTACCAGCGTAAAATAGCAGCGTAATACTGCTGTGTTTCGTATGGTGAGTGTAGAGAACCGGATATATTTACTGGAAACGAGGCATTCCATCTTAGTCCAGGTGACAATGCATCTGCATTTTGATTCGTAATCGAGGAAAGATGTAAATGTCTATGGCCACAGCATCCACTTAGCATTAGGTGGACTGTGTGCTCGTTTGTCACACTTACGTATTCTATAAAAAAAGCCTACGAGATGAAAATAAGGTGATACATTATAATTTTCTTTTTTTAAATATTTGTCTTCTTTTGCAGCAATCCGTTTCTACATGCTTATGTTGGTGGCCAGTTTTTACAAACAGCTGGAAGAAGGGAGCGATGAGACGGAAAAACTTAGAAAGTTAATTAACCCCGAAACTTGGTACAGTTCTGCGTAAATTGCATAACTCTTATGAGTTCTCGTCACTCTAGTGACGTCCATTTATTTAAGTTGCATAAAGGCGATGAATATTTATTTAATATGTATTATTAATATTGATATTAATAAATCGCAAAACTAAAAACGTTTTCAATGTTTATTTTAATATAATTACCTTAATTAGGTTTTTAATTTAATTAGATGGTAGCGAGGTGTTGGCCGATGGGCTAGATGGAATGACGATTTGGTAAAACGTGCAGGACCGTGCTTTGTGGCATTAATTGGGGTACGCCTAAGTTCAGCAGTGGACTTGAGAAGGGCTGTAATGATGATGACGATGATAATCGAATCCCACACGGAACAAGGTTTTACATGGCCTACAAATAATTGTTCCGGGTTTTGATGTTTGCCCTCGTGAAATTTATGTATATAAACTACCCTCCACGGTACCGGAGAAAATCCTAGCGTGGAGGTAACGTTTTTAAATAGAGTAAGATCAATTATATGCCTACTGGGCATAGACTTTCCCTAAGGCGCGGTCATATCTTTGGCTCCACCTATCCAGTTGTTGACTCGTGCAGAGATCACTCGATCTTGGGGCATCCCATGTTACATTTTCATAAAAGTGATACCAACTCTACCAATAAGTTTACTC
This sequence comes from Parnassius apollo, assembly GCA_907164705.1. Taxonomy (NCBI): domain Eukaryota; kingdom Metazoa; phylum Arthropoda; class Insecta; order Lepidoptera; family Papilionidae; genus Parnassius; species Parnassius apollo. Next base: position 5,331,871 of record CAJQZP010001402.1, on the reverse strand, counting down.
CAACGGATATTTGACACAGTGTGATCAACCCTTAGCCAAATTTAGCTTGCATACACGGGAGTCATGTCGGTAAACTGCAACCTTGGTTTTTCGGTGGATTTCTACATCAGACAATGGCAGTTTAGTGGCACAGTAGTACACATATATAGTATACAATATATTTGTATGAAATACAAATAATTGGTCAAGATGTTAGGAATATGCAATTTGAGTATGTAAAACGTCTCAATAACACAGAAGAAATTTATAGTAACATTACTGTTTCCTAAAAGAACAAAAACTGTAAAAATAACTTATTCTATCGCTGGCTGAGCGAATTTGAGTCAGTGCTCTTGGAGTTGGGGTATACCGTAGGTGACAGACAGGATACACTAATTGAAGACTCATCTAGGGGCTATTTAATATACAGGATACACTGCTTGATGACTTATCAAGGGACTATTTGAAAATAACTAAAATGATGTAAAAATGTCGTTTACATTATATATTAAATTGTATTTTTACATATAACATTTCACAGTTTAAATAAAATAACCAGTTTATGTTCAAGGCACAAAGTTTACTCCGTACATCTAAACTCTTTGACCGCTTACCGTAATTAGCAAAGTACATATTTTTTTGTTATCAGGTAATTCTAAATGTGAATAATGACAATAACTCATTTTGTTTAATTATAGTAAGAAATACAGAATTTTTATTTGGTATAACAGACTTAAAATATTTATAAACTTTAAAATTATAGATAACACAATATTTACAGTCCCTTAAGGTTATTTGTTTAAAGTAAAATGTATTTTAACAATAATCGTTTATAATATAACCAATAATATTTTAACGGGTAATTTTAACGGGTAACTCTTTATAATTGCTATGAATGAAAATATACAACTGAAATTGTAGGTGCCATAAAATATATTTAATATATTTTATTCAATTTTTCAATTCAATCAAACATTGTAGTAGCGTCATTCATATTTTTTCTTAGTAAACGTGCGACAAACGAGCACCGAATCCACCTGGTGGGTGGTAAGTGGATACAGTGACCCATAGACATCGTTGTCGCTCCTGAAGGCAAAAATAGAATGCCTTCGTTTCAATGAAAAGGTTTCATAACTTGTAATCTAAGTTTATCTGAGTTAATTTTCTTTTTATAAAACGTTACCCCCACACTAAGATTTTCTTCTGTATGATGAAGGAAGTTTACAAACATAAATTTCACAAGGGCAAACATCCAGACCTGGAACAATTATTTGTAGGCCATACAAATACTTTTACCTTGCGGGATATGAACCCACGGCCCCCAGGGCAGCTACTTATTGCTTAGCCACTGTGCCATCAGCACAGTATCGAAGTCCACTGCTAAACATAGGCCTCTACTATAGATTCTTAGTGAGGATATTTGACCACCGTTGCCACGCTTAGCAGGGTTGACACCCGCAGTTTTTACTTTCTAGTTGTCATTATGAAGACTCAGTTGCCAGTTTCTTGGTTTGTTATTCCCTCTGTATCATTTTACAACATCTAAGTGATGATATGGGGTATTGGATATTATTACATCGACACTAAACGGTAAGTACTAAGAACTACCCATGATTTTATTAGGTCAAGTTCAGGTTTTTTTATTTTATAGTATAGTTCGAATATTTTTTATCTTATAGTTTTAATCCACAACATCCGATAAATTATACCTTATTAAAATACGAATACAATAAAATTTCACTTTATAAATTAATTTAATCAGGTTGTGTGCATATCAACTATTTTCTCTCAGTATTTAAACTCTTCACTGGCAACACTTCACTGCCAGTGATGACATATGAATCTGAGACGTCGTCCTTCACTGCTGGCCGTATGAGGACGCTCTAGGTCAATCAAAAAATCAAAACGAGCTATGGAGAGGGCTATGTTCGGGGTTTCTCTGCGTTATGAACTTAGAAATGAGGATATCCGCAGTAGAACCAGAGTGTACGTCATAGCCGAACGGATTAGTAAGCTGAAGTGGCAATTGAAAGGCCATATAGCTCGGTGAACCGACAAACGATGGGGAAAAAAGATTCTTGCCTGGCAGCTTCGTATCGGTAGGCACCCCCATTAGATGGAGTGACGACCGGGTAAGACATGCAAAAAGTCGATTGATGCAGGTTGCTAAGACCGTGCTTTGTGGCATTCCCATGTACAGCAGACAGCAGTAGACTTGTAAAGGGCTGTAGTGTTGATGATGATGATTTAAACTCTTCAAAGTCTTTTTATACAGAACTACTGGGGAAAAAACCTCACAAGTTCAATAGTTGAGCTAATCAGTTTAACTAGCTGTCACTAGACCACCAAGCGTGCTGAGTTGCATGTTGCCTGTGATAATAATAGGCCTGTGTTCAGCATTAAACTTGTGAAGGATTGTAATGAAGGTGATGATAGTGATGATTGCTTGTTTCTGACGAGTCCTTGGTAAAGACTGTGTAAGTTGAGTGTGTAAATAACGTGGTATTAATTAAGGAAGAGGCATTGGATTTAGAACGCTTATTATTAAACATTATTATAATCAAAGATTGTGCAAATGTGCTGTACCTTTTCATGAAATTAATAAATAAAGACTGTTGATTTATGTATATGTGCTACGTACAATCTAGATTCTAGACTATTCTGTTCATTCAATAATATTTCTATCCTTAAATGGGTATTAAGTTCTACAAATTACTGTATTTGTTGTCTAACACATGCCTTTGTTTTATTTTTTATATTATTTTAAAGTACAATTTTAACCAATGACGCGTAAATTTAAATATTTTTTTAAATAATATCGTTGTAGGCATTACATCTGTACATTATAAACGTTGTAACTCTCCAGTGCTTATATTTTAGTTAGTACTTAGTATAAGTCTACAATTGTGTTGTTTAGACGGGATCTCTTTCTCGTGTGTACTTGACCGTACCGTCTCTTTCCATTTTCACGATTGAACTCCAAATGAGTATCACCAGGTAAATTTGTAACACTGAAATTAAAAGAAAATTATAATATTTTATTAAATATCTTTGATGAAATGTATAAGGATGGCAAAAGAGCACACAGTCCACCTAATGGTAAGTGGTTGCTGTGGCACATAGTCATCTACATCTATCCTTGTTTGCGAATCAAAATGCAGATGCGTTGTCAGCCTTGAGGACTAAGATGGAATGCCTCGTTTCCAGTAAAAAGGGTCTCCGGTTTTGTACACTCACCAAACGAAACACAGTAGCGTTAAGCTGCTATTCGACGCCGGTATTGTGTGAAAGCGTGGTCCTACACCGGTTGAGCCGACCCATTCGTGCTAGAACTATACCATTAATATAGCTGCAGCATGGCTCTACCACGTAAAAGTCAAAATAAAAAAAAATTGAAATAATATTTTTTCTACATTGTAATTTTTCTTTTTGTGTTAGTTATTTAAATTATATTACATAGTAATTTGTTATTATTTCTTGAAAAGACACGAGCTACGACGAGATGGAAAAGTTGGCACACAGCATATATATAGCTTAGCACGATATTAGTAAGTCTAGCCAACACAGTGTGGGAAGTGTTTTACAAAATAAAATAATAATTGTGCTAACATTCCACCTTACATCCTTACGTGGTAGAGCTATGCTGCAGCTGTATTGTGGTTACAGCACGGATGGGTCGGTTCGACCGGGGTTATTATGGTTGGCTCGAGGACCACGCTCTCACAGAATACCAGCGTAAAGTAGCAGCTCAACGCTGCCGTGTTTCGTATGGTGAGTGTAGAGAACCGGAGAACCTTTTTACTGGAAACGAGGCATTCCGTATTAGTCCTCAGGGCTGGCAACGCATCTGCATTTTGATTCTTAATTGAAGATAAATCTAGATTTCTATGGGCCACAGCATCCACTTATCAGGTAGACAGTGTGCCCGTTTGTCACCCTTATTCTATAAAAACTACCATGGACACGACCAACCAACTTCAAATAAAACAGACCACAAACGCGTTGCCGTCCCTAATATTGAGATTAAATATAGCAGGTACTAATTTAGATGCACTCCCCGGCAGAGAAGAAACCCTACCAAGCAATACACTTCAATGTTAAAATAGGTCTAAATTTCGGTCACGGCGGCTAGTCAAAACGAAGACTTGCCATCTGCGCTGGACACAATTATGGTGCTTGAGTATGTGCGCAAACACCGCTTGCACTATTTATTCCCTGAATCTAAAACTGCCAACGTCAGATTCCCGACAGAGTCTAATGGGTCGGCAATCTGAAATGATTGACGGGAGACATCAAGCGCAGGACCATCATGCTTCCAGGACGCAGGGATGAAACACCGACTACTTCCTGACTCAGAGCGGCTAATGAGAATTTCTTAGACAGAAAAACTCATTAACTGATTATGGCCGACCCGAGATTTGAACCGGAATCTCATGGACAGTAGTCACGCTTAGGACCGTCGAAGCAGTCATTTGTGTATTTATACAATACATAAAATCAGAGTCAACTTTTATAATATAAGATGGGGCGATGCAATCTCTCAAGCAATGACCTTACGATAAAAAGTTATCGATATTAAAAACAAGGATTAAAAAGCATATATGTCTAAAAATGCTTACTTAGTTGGAAGAGTATCAGGAACAGCTCACTGGCAGTCTCGCTGGTCAAGAAGGCAAGGCTGTACACAAATCCGATGATGGAGAATACAATCTCGAAGTAGAGGTATATTTTCATCAGCAATACGTGTTTCTGAAAATAAATGTCAATGGAAGTTTAATACTAAATAATGTGACAATATGTTTGAACGAAATTAATGTAAAATATTAGTTAATATTTTATTATTGATAAAGCAACACGAAAAACGGACTAGAGTAAAAATGGGTAAAAAAATTGAGTGTAATTTTAACCTCAATTTTATTCGATTGTATGGTTTTTGTTTGTAATCATACGTGATAGTAAAACAAGTACGATGATTCTTTTTTAATAAATAGGTATGATTTCCTTCGTCAAGGCTTAAGGGTGACAAACGACCTCATAGTCCACCTGATGGTAAGTAGATATTGTGGCCCATAGTCGTCTACATTTATTCTTCAATAAAAAATCAAAATGCAGATTCTGTGTCACTCCCGAGGACTTAGATGGAATGCTTCATTTCCAGTAAAAAGTGTCTATAGTTCTCTACAACATTAAGCCACTATTTTACACTGGTATCCTGTGAGAGCGTGGTTCTACCCGGTCGAGCCGACCCATTCGTGCTACAACCACAATAGCTGCAGCATGCCTCTAGCACAGCTGGCAAAATAAGAGATAAAGTTTTTAACGGAAATATCTAGACGACTCCACTACTACTATGACTATACTCAAAAGTGTTTTATTAACTTAATAAAAATTAAAAGCCAACTTCAGACAAATAAAAAGAATTAAATTATTTCACATTCTGAAGTCGGAGTTTCAATTCTTCTACGTAATATCATGTTTCAGGTCTAACTTCAGAATTTACATAGCATTGAAATACAATATGAAAAACTTATTAAAAAAAAACAAGAACCCACCCTCTTATCACTAGCAGCGACGACTAGTCGCAGACACAGTTCCTTTAGGAACGTCACCCCATTTGATCGATAATCTCTAGAGCAAAAGGCACAAATATGCAGTCATCTCTCAGAGACTCATATTTGCGCCATTTACTTAGTTCAGTTGCCTTTGATCTCACCCCGCCTGTAAACGAGTTACCACCCCGTGATGAAAGGCTGTCAAAATGTTTACGCAAGTAGCATCCCACATTTGGGCTATACCCACAGAAATAGTAATAATTACGATTTCTGTGGCTATACCTCTCTCCCAAAGGACCAAAGTCATACCGTCACGTCTCCTGCCATCGTCCCTAAATATTCTACAAGGCTCTAAAACCAAGGGAACATATATAGAGACGAGAGCTCTTATTATGACATCGTTCAAAGAAAGAAACAAAAATGATACTCATCGTAAATATTGCAATACAGAAAAAAATATTTATTTAAATATACATGTTTTACTTACGTTATTCCCATAATCAAGTAGGCTTGGAAAGACAATGAAAACTTTATAAAGATTTAATAAGTAATAGGCTAATATATTTAACAAATAGCTGTTGTAACCGTGTAGTGGCGGTGTAAGAATATGCACTACTCCATATCATCTCGTGGGTGTCGTAAGAGGAGATAGAGAGAAACGGATCAGGAGATGGGCTGTAGCGTCTTCCTAATGACATTGCAGCGACTTATAATAAAAAGCAAGCCATGGACTTTCGACAGGTTGTAATGGTAAGGAACATCTACCTGTAAAAGCTATGCCCTTCAATGGGCACACGGTCGGATCCGACCAAGGCGATGTTCCGTCAAATCAATCGTCAAGTCATAATATTGCTGTGCCCATCAGAGTCTATAGAGACACCATAAAACTATGTAACACCTTTTGTAACCTATGGAATGCAATAAAGTTATTGAGTATTGAGTATCCCAAGCGGTCGGATCCGATCGCACCCACCCACAGCAATATAATCTATAAATGCTTATATTTAAAGGCTACTTTTCTATGAACAAGCGAAACGTGCTAGCGTTGTCAACGTTTTAGCTGAGGATTGAGGGGTTGTATTATTACAACGGATTAAAGTCCACTGCTGAACATGGTCTAAGTTATTTTTGTCCCGCTCCTCCATAAAATGCTTTATAAGGGGGATATTTGCCAGGGTTGGCAACCGCAGTTGTTTGTCCAGCTAATATCAGGAAAATGCTGCTGCCCTTCTCCTGTTTTAGTTTCCCTCTGTCGCTTCTTAACACATGCACGGGACGATAAGGTGTCGTGGATTTCGTCGTGGTCTTATTGATTCTATTTTATAACAATAACCCGAGAAACGAGCTGGAAGTCACCTGATGGTTAGTGGCTACACATTGACCATCGGGGTATAACTATAAATAACATAACGCACTAATTTTATTTGCCTCGATGCCATTGGAAATAAAAATATAAATCGGCTGACTATAATATTATAAAATCCAATAATAACAATGTCATTGAAATTACATTTACATTTACCAGAATAGAATAAAATATTTTTATTTGCTTTCAACGAATTGGCGGCATGAAAATATTATGGTATTAACCAGTAACACAATGTACATATTCAATGTATGTATTTACTTTCATATAATGTTATGACGTAAAACAACTCATTAATAATTAATCACAATAATTATATGTATATTATACTTCCACGGCTTCGTGGCGCAGTAGCACTGAGTTGCAGAAGGTCTTTTTAATAGAAGAGGGGGCAAAGGAGCATGCGGCTTACCTGATGGTAAGTGACTACCATCGCCCATGAACAACTGCAACACCAGGGGAATTGCAGATGCGTTACCGGCTTTTTTTAAAGGAGTATGTATTTTTTTAAAGTCCCTACGTCGTATCGGTCCGGAAAAATCTCTGATTGTAGTTGACTCCACAAGGAAGTTGTGCGAGGCAGTAAACTTCTTTTAAATCGCACAGTGGTGGATCGTCAGTCATCCTGATGGTATGGATGGTATCGCGATTTTGTCGTGATGTGCGATGGTGAAATTGTCAGGTTGGAATTAGTCCAAACAATTCCTCAGAGCACTCCCCGTGGTAAATGCGATAAAATACGCAAAGAGATGCAATTTCTCCTCGCAGTGTCAGTGAGTCCAGCCGATCGGAAACAACTCGGTCGTCGACGATTCGAACGGCTCTGCGCTGGATGCGACCAAAAAGAAGAAGCTGACACTGGGGAGCCCCAGCCCAGAGATAGGAACAGTATAGTTATTGATGTGAGGCTGAACCTGCGTCTTGTAAAATGCAGGTGGTGTGCCAGCATGAAATACTGTCCCGCTTTGCTGAGCACGCCAACGTTTTTAGAGGCCAATTTGGCCTTCTCTTCCAAGTGATGACGAAACAGCACCTCACTCGATATGTCGACGCCGAGGATTCCAAAACTGCCTGAGGCAAGAAGGGGAGTGCCTTGAAACTAAGGAGATACGATGAAGGAGTTCCTTTTAGCAGTAAACTCACAAACTTGTGTTGAGACTTTGTTCAACAAAGTCTAGACTTCAGTCACAAGTTTGTCCTGGTACTCGGTGACGTTTTACGGAGAAATATTGTCACGACAGGTGTATAAAGCATCACCAGTGCTGTTGTACGCATAGTAGTGAATGTTTTCGGTTTGCTACGTATAATTGATATGCAGAAGAAACAGCGTGATAGCACGCACCCTTGTGGAACATCAGCGTTAATAGGCTTGTAACCGGAGCATGCACCGTCTACTACGTCCTTGATGCTCCGCTCTGCAAGAAAACTAGTGACCAATTTGCACAATTTCTCGGAAAGTCCATAGGAAGGAAGCTTCATAAGAAGCACTTTGTGCCAAACCCGATCGAAGGCCTTCGCTATGTCCAAACTAACGGCCAACGCCTCCCCCTCGGACTTTACTGCCTCCGCCCATCTATGAGTTAGATAACCCAGAAGATTACCAGCGACCATACTGGTGGCCACTAATCAGTTGGTGATCCTGAAGGTACCCCTTGAGCTGGCAGTTAATAATTGTTTCCATTACAAGGAGGTGATAGCGAAAGGCCTTTACAAGTCGCGGCACGTAAGTTTAGCGCTGGACGTAACGAGGAGCGGACGCGCACGAAATTAATTGACACCATCAGGCCCACTCGACTTATTGACGTCCAGGAAGAATAGTGCTCTTCGCACCGAGCATTGGGTAAACAGCACATCCTGCATGGAACACTCACACCGCGGGATGGTCGGCGGTGTATTCCCCCGTCAACAAGAGTCGAGTTGGATGCAAAGAGAGAGCCCAGCAGATCAGCTTTGTTCTTTGCGACACGGGCCAGTGTTTGTCCTCCCTGTGCAGAGATGGCAGAGAAGTCTGGGGTTGGAATACCGCATGGAACATATATTACGCTTGTGTAAATGTGCAATTTACGTATGTAAACTACCTCCACCTTATAGGATAAGATCCTAATGGGGGGTAACGTTTTTTTAACTCCCCGCTTTGAAACTTAATATTTTTTAAAGTAGGCAGTTATATTTTTCGGTCCGATTATGAGAATTTGAGTTCTCATCTGATCTTTACGTTTTTATGTCCTAGGAAGCTGATCCGACCCGATCCGACACGCGCGAAATAAACTGCAGTTGCCAACCCACTTGTCAAGCATGGTAATTATTTTCCCTATGAGGCAATCTTTGGCGGAGACCTATAATTAACAGTTGACTTGTATAGGCTGTGCCGGTAACGTTAACATGTCATTACATCAAACCTTTATCTACTGTCATTCAATTCATTCAATTTTGTTAGGTACGAAAAGTGTCGCTGGCAATTAGCATCGATTTTCTAAATAGATTTCTTTTATTCAGTATTAGTCTCCACAGATTCGCCTCAATTTTTTCAATATGATTAGCTGATGCCATAGACAAAATACAGAAAAATATTTAAAAACATTTTGTTTTTACTATAGTAAAAGCGTTAGCTTTTGTTTTTCAGTTTAAAAAATATATTTTATTATTTTCTCATTTTATTACCTACATATATAAAACTGTTACGAATGATATTAAGCACCCAATTTTATACATTTCCTCTCTTGGGATGTTTATGTAAACCATTATATTACAACTATGATAATTTCTTCTAAGTGCTTGTAGGATTATCAGTCTTATTGTCTTTTTCTTTTAACTTTATGTACCGTATATTTTACATATACATAACCACATAAACATCGATATATATAAACACTCACTCAGAAGGGTAGGCAGAGACTACAGACTTCCATTTAGCACGATCCTGTCATACCTCTCTCGCCTCTTCCACATCCATATACCTACGCATACATGCTAGTCGGTTAAGAGTACTCTTAATTTGGCCCATTTTTAATATATCGCCAATTTGGTCGACAAACTTTCGCCCTCTTCCATTCACTTCTGCAACATATATTTGCTTTGTCAGTCTTTCCTCATTCATTCTTTCTACATGACCAAACTACCGAAGCATTCCTTTCTTAATCCCGGTCACCACATCTACTGCGAACCACACTCTTCCTTTATCACACAGTTTCTCACTCAGATTCAGCCCTAACATACTCCTTAGCGACCGCATTTCTACTGCATTTATTCTACTCTCGTGCTTCTTCTGCCACACCCAACTTTCACTACCATACGTAATAATTTTATATACAAAAACTTTGTTTATTATACACTGTGTTACTTTTAAGTTTTCCCGGGAATATTTACGAATGAACTTTGACTCCTTAAGAATATAAATCCAAAAAGTCACCAAGAGTTTTCTAAACAATAGCATAGAAATCGAAAAATTTTGCATCAGTTGTTACTCGAACACGTTTCTTTTGTACTTTAAAAGTTTGATTAATATATGATGAATTTCCCCATTTTATGATTACCGTGTAATGACGGTGTAAGAATATTCACCACCACGTATCGTCTCATGGGTGTCTTAAGAGGCGCAATGGGTGACAAATCAGGAAATAATCAGTAGCGTCTTCCTGATTACAGCTTAATACTGTAATATAGGATGTGTGTTTGTCAACATACCTGCCCAGCGTGGCAATGATAGCAAATATCTCCCCCCCCCCTGAGTTCAATCGAGGCCTACGTTCGGCAGAGGCCTTTTGATAGTCTCTAATAATGTTGATGAATGATGATCATTGATGATACATAAGTTAAAACAAATAATACAAACTTTTGTACTAACCTTATGCAATGCGACTATGAAAGTAATAGACATGGCGACTTCTAGCACCAGCGCCGTAGTATCCGCTATAAGGCGGGGAAACTCTGACACGTTCGTTATCTCCATATTTCGGATGTAAGAAATATACATGGAGAGCAGTGCAGTCACCACGATGGTTAAAATCTGAAATGAAAGAACGATATATTTATTTTCTCTATCCATATATCAATCCCAACTAACTAGTCCACCGCTGGACATGATCAGGTCGCGTGTTAACCTGAATTGTAACTTTTTAAAGATGTTGATTAAAACTACTTTTACGGATTTTATCGCGTTTAATTTTAATTTTAATTTTACTTATTTTTAATTCCCGACGTTTCTCTTCATTTTTAGAGATGTGTTTTTTTTATAAATGTCACAACCTGCTGGTATTATATAAAATAGTAAACGGAAGTACTGTCTCCTGTTAACTAACTACTACAATATTTCTCCTTAAATGTACCATAAAATATCCTTCGTCGTCTAATAACAAGACTTTTATAAACGGCAAACGAGCACACAACCCACCCAGTGATTATAAGTGGATCCCAAAAGTCCCATAGACGCCTAATCTATCCTCGTTTAGTCTTCGAATGCAGATGCATCACCATTGTACCTAAGGGAACAATTCGATCCGTATCAGTTACGATATGAAACACAGTACCATTACGCTGCTATTTATGCTAGTCTTACGGCCACTTCTTGGTAAATAAATGCATGACTTGAAATGTACTGAACCTAAGTTTCCGCTGTAACCTGCATTTCGTGCAACCGACTATTTGTCAGATGAGGATCCGACGTCCCGCTAGAAGCGGTATACAATCTGGTGATCAGAAGCAAAATTACTAAAACGTCACGGCTCTACGTTTGCCAGCCTGCTCCTCCAGATTAGTATGAGCAAACAAACAAGCAAGCAAATAGAATTGTCTGTTAATAAGTAAAATAGTTAGCGTCGGAGAGTCAAGTGGAAGCTATATTATGGTTGGAGCACGAACGTCTGCTGAGTTTTTTATTGTGAGAGTTTAGAACCGGTGACCCTTATTGCTGGAAACGAAGCATTTTTTTTTAGGGTTCCGTAGTCAACTAGGAACCCTTATAGTTTCGCCATGTCTGTCTGTCCGTCTGTCCGTCCTCGCTTAATCTCTGTGACCGTTAGCACTAGAAAGCTGAAATTTGGTACCAATATGTGTATCAATCACGCCGACAAAGTGGTAAAATAAAAATTGGAAAAAAATGTTTTATTAGGGTAGCCCCCCTATATGTAAAGTAGGAAATGATTTTTTTTTTAATTTCAACCCTAACGTGTGATATATTGTTAGAAAGGTATTTAAAAATGAATAGGGGTTTACTAAAATCATTTTTTGATAATGTCAATAATTTCGGAAATAATCGCTCCAAAAGTAAAAAACAATGTGCCCCCCCCCTCTAACTTTTGAACCATAAGTTTAGAAAATATGAAAGAAATCTGAAAAGTAGAACTTTATAAGGACTTTCTAGGAAAATCATTTTGAACTTGGACGGAAACAACAGTGTCCACTACCGGGAGCAGTTGCAGGGGCGCGGAGCGCTGCTGGAGCGCGAACATAATGGATACCCACCTTTAAACTCATAAGTGGGAACACTTATTGTGACGGACGGGAAACTACGGAACTCACTGAGCGTGGCCCGACACGCTCTTGGCCGGTTTTATTTATTCCTTAGGGTTGACAACGCATTTATATTTTGATTCTTACGGGCCACATCTTCCGATATAATATATATATATATATATACGTATATATCACAGATCACGAGCGTTGGAAACGAGGTATTTCATCTTAGACCTCAGAAATGGCAACGAATCTGCATTCCGATTCTTAATCGAGGAAAGACGTTTATGGGTTGCAGCATCCACTTACCACCAAGTGGACTGTTGCCATATATCGATTTCAATGACGGCGACCCTAGGAACTATGGATATACCTATCATGTGCTCTGATATGTCTCGCTAGACCAGACTTGGTCTAAAATACCTTTTGGCATGCATGATAATAAAGATGGTCAAACGTGTTCTGAAAACGCCCTTATAGCGCAGACGCTGACGCCCGTGCCATTCAGGTGAACTGTGTGCTAGTTTGTCACCCTTATTACAAAAAAAGTAAAAGTTGTAATCGTGTTCTATTATGCAATTTGTACTTTTTTAGTGTGGATAAAAGTTGTTAATTGGTAAGTCATTCGTCTCATTCAATTCTTTCAATTAGTTGCATAGTAGTGCTGTAAATTAGAAAGTGTTGCTTTTTATTGTTAGGTAAATGTCAAAAGGTTTGAAAGTGTGATGTCTTGTTTAACAATAAAATTTTATTTAGTAACTTTTTGTTTTTTGTAGTAGATTTAAAATGACTTAAGCGCTCCTATACACTAGCGGTTAACCGCGGGGCGGCTAACCGCGCGGTTAGCCGCTTTTCCAGTTTAATATGCGACCGCTTGTGATCGTACGCGTTTCGAGTTTGAGTTGTACAGTCAGGAACTTGGATACAGTAAAATTCATTGTTGAAATTCAACAACGAGAAGGTATTTGTAATTTTAAAGTAGCATAAGAATAGAGATTTAAAAGTTTTTTTTAGCGATAGCGATTTGAGCGATATAACCACTTATCGCGGTTTCGTCGCGATTTCACCGCGGCTAGCCGCCACATCGGTCAACCACTATTACATCCGCGTCAGGTGGCTGGCCGCTCTAAGGAACCGCCTAGGCGGCCAACCGCTAGTGCGTAAGGGGGCTAAGTGACATGATTTCTAAAATTAGGGTTATTTGAAATTCTTAATAAATCAAAAATCAAAATCGAAGCATTACTTATTGCATTCCGTCCCATCGGACTTTGATAGTGAGGGAACAGAGTGCACATGTGCTTGCGCATACACTCGGGAACTTTAACATTATCCTACGCTGATCTCCGTTCAGATAGCTGGTTTCCCTTGAGACTGCTACAGTGACTGAAATTCAGTCTGAAGGACATTACTATGATTAATTATTATTGTTATTATAAATTAAAACTAAACAGTCATTCTTCTTCTTCAGTACTGTCGACCCGTTAAAGTCTATAGCTAGACACTGGCCTATCCCGTTCTAGGGAGGATTTGACTTAATCGTCACGATCGCACGCGTTTTTTGTTTATAAATAAAAATGTAGGCACGTAGATATAGTAGTAAAAAGTAAAGTTACAGCCTATATACGTCCTTCTGCTGGGCACAGGCCTCCCCTCATTTCTGAGGTTTTAGGGCAAGGAATTGTCCGTCGCGCTGCCCCAATACGTGTTGGCGAACTTCACATGTCTTCAAAATATATTTTTTCTCTTATTCTTCAGATATGCAGGTTGTCCTCACGATGTTTTCCTTCACAGCCGAGCACGTGGTAAATCAGCACTTAAAATTGCAATTAACAATTTCATTGGTGCCGGCAGTTATCGAACCCGATTTGCTCATGTACTGTGAAATTTACATTTACAGCGAGAGCTATCTGAGCTACAACGTTTCCATTTAATTTTCAATTATTTAATTTTATTTATAGTCTTTAAAGTCTTCAGCGCTTGCCTCAAATTTCATAGCATTCGAGAAATCCGAGTGCGATTTCCGGTGGCACGACTGAAATTATTAATCGCAATTTTAAGAAATGATAGGGTAATGAAACGGTATAAACCGATTTCGTATTTGTACTCTGTCTTTTTTTCTCCATCAACGGATACTAGCTATCGAATGGTAATATGATCACAACATTTTTTGCTATAAGTATAGAACAGGATTATATACGTAGTGCACACTTGTTATACAACTGGAAGACGACATTTGTCATTTCAGTTTTATATAAAAAAGCACAGGTGATCCCTGTATTTCTTTCCTCTCTTAGATCTCTAATGGAAAGGCAATCCGACACGACTTAAGAGAGATCAGAGTGCCTTCTTTGGAACGGGTGTGAAATGCCGCCCACTTCAATTGGATCTTTGTCTTTGTGCAATTTATGTATGTTACTTATCTCAATTTATGTATGTTACTTATCTCAATTTATGTATGTTACTTATCTCAATTTATGTATGTTACTTATCTCAATTTATGTATGTTACTTATCTCAATTTATGTATGTTACTTATCTCAATTTATGTATGTTACTTATCTCAATTTATGTATGTTACTTATCTCAATTTATGTATGTTACTTATCTCATTAAATGATGAGTGATTTTCTTTTAATAAAATTTTTAAAATATACAGCTTTCCTCACATTGTGTTCCTTTGACGCTAAGCACGTGTTTATCCAACACTTAAGAATGCACTTAATTTCATCTCAACCCTTTTTTATTAGTCTTTAAAAATATTAAGGCAAGCACTTATCAACGGTCGCTGAAGACTGATGAAATGATAACATAATTTGCTTTTTCTTATCAGCCTAAGTGTCGCGAACTATACGACTATAGGACTAGGGCTATAGGACAGCTCTCGTCCTCTTTTCCGTAAAGATAATCAGTTCGTCCATTAACATTTTATGTATATTATATTGTTTATCCAGCGAACCGCTCTGACTTCGCCTAGATTAGACCTATTAATATGTACCGACATGCGGCGCGAGTGGGTATTTGCAAAACTGCTATCTGTTTCACATCGTTCGCTCCGTATCGGCGACGTGCGATAGAGAGAGAGAGAGTTGCAAGTATTGGAAGTAACGGCCTTCATTTTCTTTTTAAAATATTGTTTCGAGCGATAACGTTTTTACCCCACTGAACCTTAACGAAATGAGACAATTTTGGTCTAATTAGATTCAGTATACCTTAATTTAGATCTGTACGTTCCTGTTTTTAGTAATTCAGTTTAGTTTAATTAAAAAAATAAAACGCTAGAGGAAGTTTGTAAGTCAAAAATATAGATATTTAGATGCTAATTACTTATATCGTACGTAATAAATAAAATCAGGCCTAGTTTTTCATTACATCTACAAGATTTCCTTGCCTTTTGTATGAAAATTTACAGATTGACAATCCTCTTAAGTAAGGTTTAAGATAGTCAAAAACAATTTTATATTATCAATTTTTAAATAATTTTTTTTTTCAAAAACAAGACAATGTTTAAAAGCGGTTGTTTATGTTTCAGTAATATACCAATAACTCCCCGAGTTATTTCAATATTAAATTGAGACACTTAAATTGTATTTATATGTATAGATTATAATTAGCAGAGATAACATCTTTATCGCAATTGCAGTAATTGAAGACAGCAACAGCTAGGACGCGTAATAAAATATTTCCTCAGTTTCAAATTACACGTTGATAATTTATTCATTGTAATGCGACTTACAAAGCAATTTGTGTGAAGTATACTGGTTAGGGACGTTTTTTTGCATTTGTCCATTATATTATACTGAGTTCGAACATTTAACATCATTAAAAAAAAATCAAATTTAAGTCAGCGTGTACACAGGATTTCGGTGATAGTGTCTTGGTTAGTCCGCCGTGCCATAAAATCTAATAAAATCTGCAAAACTAGTTTTATTCGAAATCTAATTGATATGAATTTAAAAAGATGATGATTCTAAAACACACATTCAGTGGGTGCGTTCGGCAGAAAAAAGCGCTAGCAAGCGCTTGTAAGCAAAATGGCGATCGTAAGCGGTAAGCGCTGTCAAATCGTAAGTAGCTATTTTCCTCCAGGACACGATGTTAGTTTTAACCGGGGAATCTAACCTAATTTAAATATATGTTTGTAAAGTATTCATATTAAAACTTACCAATCATGAGTTTTTAATAGCATGTATATGTTTATTCATGTCATTATATTACTTAAAACTAATATTGCACAAAACAACTTATAAACTCTACTTCAAAACAAACAAATTAAATAAGCAAAATGGCGGATTGTGTCAGCGCTACTGAAGTAGCAATCGTGTCCTGGCCGAAAACTATTTTAGCGCTTATAAGCGCTTGCTAGCGCTTTTTTCTGCCAAACGCACCCAGTGTTATGACTTTTCTTTGCCCTTTCTTTTTTTTAAATTTCGTTCCTTTACCCATGTCGTAAAGATATGCTGAAGCAATATTATGGCTGTAGCACAACTTGGTCGGTTCGTCCGGGAAAGGACCACGCTATCATAGAACACCAGTATAAAATAACAGCTTAATACTGCTGTATTTCGTTTGGTGAGAGTAGAAAACCGGAGCGTTTTTAACTGGGAACTCCACCTGTCTTCATGTGTGACAACGCATCTGCATTTTGATTGTTTATTAAGGATAAAAGATGTCTATGGGACACAGCAGTTTTTTGAGTTTGTCACTTTTATTTCCTTAAGAATTATAATTGGCGACTGCAGCACCTGTAACTAACTTCTAAAGTGTAAGATTACGATATAATATCTCACAGAATAAACGAAAAATCGGGCATCCCTACTCTAAATACCCTTCAGAGTGGGACAAAGCAACAGTGCAAGTACTATTTGGCGGCCTACAGATGCTTAATAGTAAATACGTGGTTTTATGTTGTAATATTTTGTACACGTTTTTCTCGAAAGGTATATATTATAGGTATATATTACTATATATTGTTTATCTGCAGTCGTGAAACTCATATGCTAAAAGTATCGTGATATGTACGATTATAGCCACTGTAAAGTTTTGTGTAACTCAATGACTGTAAAGATAAAAACGATTATTAACCGTCACGCTGAAACTACTAGACTACTTGTCTATTTTAGAGTGTCACTACAGCTACATTGAACGATCGTCGATCGATGCCCTTGATCGACGTCGATCGATGCAGCAGCTGCTGCAATATTATGGTTGTAGCACAAATTGGTCGGTTCGATCTGGGCAGGACCATGTTTTCACAAAACACCAGCATAAAATAACAGCTTATTTCGTTTGGTGAGAGTAGAAAACCGGAGACCTTTTTTAACTGGGAACTCCACATGTCCTTAGGTGTTACAACGCATCTGCATTTTGATTCTTGATCGAGGATAAATGAAGATGTCTATGGGCCACAGCATCCACTTAACATCAGATAGATTATGTGCTCATTTGTTACTTTTATCTATTTAAAAAAAGCCCGTAAAGTTCAATTCTGAATCTTTCTGGTTCTAGACGCACACATAAACACCTAAAACCATATTGTTAGTTACAAATAATTTTAGACACGTATATACGTGAGTTTTTATAAGAAGTTGAGAATGGTTTTTTTTCTTGGTTTTTGTGTCACTTTAAAGTGTACGTACCGTCCCGCCCTTCTTTCTTGGTCGATCTGGAGTGGCTTGGTTGGTCTAATAATTTGTAAACTATTTAAAAATTTCAACTTACCAGGTTGGCATAAGCAAAGACGATAAGCCCCTTTCTGAGCGGGAAGCAGAAGCAGCATCTTGTTAATATGGGTATCTCCACGGAGTTGCATATTTTTTGTCTGCAAATTAAAAAATAGAGTTAGGTTTAACGCGTTACAGATGAGTCTGCAGTTTACTTGAGTCGATTAGACCGTAGAAGGATTACACTTTCACGTAAAACCATCGTAAAATATCAGTATCCTGCTCATATTTTTTTTTGTATAAGTGAAGAGAACTGGTTACCCTTTTTACTTATAACGAGACACTCTAAAGTCCCCCTATTCTTCAGGGGTTACGACACATTTACATTTTTATTTACAATCGAGGGTAAATGTAGGTGTATACTTAGACCACAGCATCCACTAACTATCAGGTGAACTGTGTGCTGGTGGGGCTAGTGAAAAACTTAAATGCCGACTGGAATCGAAAACAGATTGCTCCTCGGCTATTTATTTATGAACATTATTACATAGTAATAAGGTGTTTATAACGTCGTTTATTGGTATAGATAATCGACCTGTTTGTCACCAGTACGAACTTACTTGGCGTGTTTTGTTTATAATAAATGTTTGTAATGATCCGTGTCACGAACACTTGGGATACACGAACTGTTTTATTGTTATGAGCGATAAAAATATATGTTTAGGTACTCTCATGCAGAAGTATTAATTATTTTACATCATATATACGTCCCACTGCTGGGCACAGGCTTCTTCTCATTTATAAGAGGATTTTAGGGCAAGGAATGTCCGCTGCGCTATCCCATTTGACAGGTGCAGTTATATTATAGTTGTAGCACGAATGGGTCGGCTTGACCCGGGCAGGACCACGCTGTCACGGAATACCAGCGAAAAAGAGCAGCGTCATGCTGCTGTGTTTCGTATGGTGGGTGTAGAGAACCGGAGCCTCCTTTTACTGGAATCGATGCATTCTATTCTAGTCCTCAGTGGTGACAACGCATTTGCATTTTGATCCATCATTGAGGATAAATGTGCATGTCCATGGATCCCAGCATCCACTTACCATCAGGTGGACTGAGTGCTCGTTGTTCACCCAACTAAAGGATATCACTTTACTTTATATAAGGGTACGATCAAAAATTAAAGCACTCTTTTGGCACAACCTACTCGTGCAGGATACAAGTGTGAGTCCTCATGCAATTTATGTACGTAAACCACCTAAATTCGCAATCCGAAAGTCTAAATCTGGACCCAATAGGTGTATGGTGATAATATGGTCAAGTTGTTAATAAATGTTATGAAGTACAGAGGAAATACAGAGTGAAATTTACCGCGTCATCTACCGGAAAAGAAAAAGTATGCCGGGTCCGCAAGTATATATATATATATATATATATATATATATATATATATATATATATATATATATATATATATATATATATATATATATTATATATTTATATATATATATATATATATATATATATATATATATATATATATATATATATGTTTGGAGATAACAACTTCTCTTTAATAGTAACTAGCCGTCGAATAACGTTGAAGTAGCTTATCATCTAACCGCATTCAGGACAATGACAGAGGATGTGCTGTTCCTGTGATATTGATATGCTTATCAGAGCCTGAACCAACAAGTAATTCCTCCTCTTTTTATTCACACCAAGATATAGGCCTCTTTATTGGTATAGAAGACTTTGTCGTTATATTTTTTTATAGAAGAGGATACAAGCGAGCATGCAGCTCACCAGGTGGTAATTCCCTACCGCTGTTCATAAACAACTGCTATACTAAAGGCTGCGTTACATGACTTTAAAAAAAGAATTGTCTTTTTTCTTTTAGGTCCTTAAGTCGTAACAGTCTGGAAAAGTAGCAATTGCTGTACAGAAATTGTGCGAGGAAGAAAACTTCTGGTGTGATAAAAGAAATCAGCCAAAGTTTATATTGTCATGAACTCCGCTCTCGATTTCCTAAGTTAAATAAAATAAAAACTAAAATTAAAAGTTTGCGTGAAATCTTGTTCTGTGATCCTGTACTCCTGGTAGGTGTATGGCTGAACAGGTAGGATAACCGAATAATAGTATTTCGACGTTTGTCTTCGGGCTAACTCCCTTTTCTTTCCATTATAGACAATACAGCATATCGAACTTCCATTTAACTTAAAATACATAGACAGAGGATGAATGGACTTAGCTTGTGTGAGCCCTCAAACCAAATACGCATTTGCGAATAGATTTTAACATAGTTTTAGGGCCATTTCTACATAACAAGCTCAAAAAAACTAAAGAAATATACTGTGAGTTATAAGAAATGTACACTTCTAAGGAAATTTCGGAATAAATTAAATTATGAAGACACAGTTGTTAGAAATTCTAAAATAGTTTGTATTAATTGTTTTAGAATTTCTAACAAGTTATTTTATAAAAGATATTTTTATAGTTTAATTACTTATTTTTGGAGATAATATCCCTGGGAGTGGTGATTGCTACCAAGCTATTTCTAATTTGTCTTGTTAATTGTAAACATGATTGTAAGCTATTATTGGAAAAAAAATAGTCCCGCTGGGTTTCTTGCTGGTTCTTCCCAGGACAGAGGTTTTTTTTGCGAACCAGTGGTAAATGAAAAAAGTGACTTTCAATAAGTATTGTTATAATCTACATTGAAAAAAAAGTTTCTGTTTCTGTATCTGCTGTGTCCTACATTATTTAAACAATAGTGTAAGTTGGTCCGAAACACAGGTACTCAGCCTAGTTCAGGCAGGAAGCTAATATTATAAACATTAAATTTTTAACATTATTAAGGATAGATTAGCACATAGATTTAATTTTATTATAGCATGTTATTTATGCTGGACTTACATAACGCACATACATGAACACTCACGCCTGTCACCCAGAGGGGTAGGCAGAGACTACAGACTTCCATTAGAACGATCCTGCAACACCTCTCTCGCCTCCTTCACATCCATATACCTACGCATACATGCTCATCGGTTAAGGGTACTCCTAATTTGGCCCGTTTTCAATAAATCGCCAATTTGGTCGATAAATTTTCGCCTAGGACGTCCCTTTCCGACTCTGCCATTCACTTCTGCAACATAAATTTCCTTTGTCACTCTTTCCTCATTCATTCTTTCCACATGACCAAACCACCGAAGCATTCCTTTCTTAATCCTAGTCACAACATCATCTTGCTATTCTATTATGCTAGACTTATTGTTACTTTATTTAATTGTAATCATATTTGTGCCTGTATGTAAACATGTGTAATTGGAAATGAAATAAAAATGATTTATTTTTATTATTCATTATTATTATCGATCATCTATTCTACAGTAAAAGAGAAGAGAAGAGAGGTAAGCTGTCTTACCGCCTATCCAAACTCCACTGCTAAATAGATCCTCCATAGATCGCATCATCGGAGGATATTTGCCATGCTTGGTTTTAAAATTTTTTGAGTTATTATTAGGAAGATGCTGCAACTCTCTTATTTCAGTTTTCCTCTGTCGCTTCTTATAACACGCACGAGACAATATAGGGTAGTTGACTTTCTTACATCGCCACTGCACGGAATCTGTACACGCTTTAACTAAATTAACTCGTTTTCTTTTAAACTACTACCCACATTTTTTTATAGGGTAGGGTGACAAACTAGCACACAATTCACCTGATGGTAAGTGGTTGCTGCGGCCCATAGACATCTACATCTATCCTCGATTACGAATCAAAATGCAGATGCGTTCTCACCCGAGAGGACATAGGTGCAATGCCTCGTTTCCAATAAAAAGGGTCTCCGGTTCTCTACACTCACCGTACGAAACACAGCAGCATTAAGCTACTATTTGACGCTGGTATTCTGTCAGAGCGTGGTGCTTCCCCGGTCGAGCCGACTCATTCGTGCTACAACTATACTACTAATATAACTGCAGTATGGCTCTACCACGTATAAATTTCGACAAACAAAGTAACTAACTAAGAAGCAAAACCGTCAATTATAAAGAAATACCACATTTCTTTATAATTGACAGTTTTGCTTTTTATTGCAGTGTTATTGCTGATAACATAATGTAATTTTCTCAGTAATTAGTCTTATCAGGCCATCCCAATATAAACATTCCGCTTAATTCTAATAAACATTTTTTTTCTAACAACATACTTCGCTACAACTGATATCCTTATTGATGTAAATAGTTTTGAATAATGACTAACATGTTATTAAAAATTAACATTTAAATTGAAGTTCCTGTTAATGATAAGGGAGCGATAACGATGTACCAAAAGTACTATTTGTTTTGCTTATAAATTATATAAATATAATCATTATAAAAAAATTATCTATATACTAGCGATCTGCCCCGGCTTCGCACGGATTATATCTGGATACTACAAAAGCGCCACCTACCGGGTCCAGTTATACCTATAACCTTCATGGAAGTGCAAGCAATATGTCGACAAATTTTTACCGCAATCTGACGAACGGTATGGCAGCGCATAAAATACGAACAAACAGAAAAATATATATATATATATATATATATATATATATATATATATATATAAAATCTATAAAATCTTTAATATTTATATAAAATCTGTGACAAAATGGAGACGATTTTTACGCTAAAAGCCCTACTTGTCAATGAAATTATTGAGGAAATCGCGAAAATAAATCAAGAATAGAAACTAAAATTATACGAATAAATTATAAATGAAGTTACAAATACTAATATTTCGTAAAATACGTACGTGTTACTATATCACTAAAATGTTCGTATTGAATATGTAATGTGTTATTTAACTATGGTAAGAATGGAATAGATGCCTATTTTTTATATATTTATATTACAATAGCAGACACTGCATGAAAGAAAACGTAAGGGACTGTTACAATACATAAAACATCAAATTAGCAGCAAAATGACGGACAACAATGGAAGTAATCGTCTAATATTGTATTTTGAAAGATCTGCGACAGAGATAATCGCACTGTTTACTGCATAACCGCTATCCACCATACAGTTCATCCACGTAAGTTAGAAACTCATAGCGATTTTCGTCGGAGATCGCGTTATGACTGAATTAAACCAGGCGTAAGGTTATGAATTTTTTGTGATCATAACTTTACGGTGCACAACCTTTTACGGTTGTTGTCCTGGACAGTTAAATTTAGTTTTTCTCTATGAAATAACAGAGGTATGTGAATAACAGGACAACTGACTGCTGTGTACACTGTATAGGCTGTAATGATTTATAGATGTAGCCTGTACAATCTACACGTAGCAGTTAGTTAGGGGAGACTGGGGCTGGTAGTGACAGGGGTAGGTAGTTACAGCGGAAATGGTAGCTAAACTGAGAACGCTGTATTGTTGTGAGAAAGATACAAATGATCACGCGACCATCGGCTAGCACGCCGCGCGACCCTGTAGCGCCAGGGCTTTTGTGAGAGGAGCGGTCCGTACATGTTCGCCGTCAAAACCGCATGTTAGTAACATTTTCGTTTTTTCGTAATATTGGTCTAAAACCTCTTTTCCTTTAAAGCAGTTATGTGTGTGTTGTGATATGTGTGCCCTAATCCTTTCTTATTGCAACGAATTTACGTTTATACAGTTATATTTATTTGTGTTTTTACTACTTAACCTTAAAAGGTCAGTTTTGGCGTTGGGGCTAAAAGTGACATTTGCTCGGGGCAGGTTGTTACTTGTTAATACCTACCCTGATATATTTGACTTATTTATTTTTTGCTAATTTAATTTTATTTTTTTATATTTTGTTCATCTTCAATTTATATTAAGCTTTAGTTTAATAAAGAAATTTATAATTTTCTGCCGGTTGGAAGTTACCTAAATTTTATTTTTATAAGGCGTAAGTCTAAAAAATAAGATTATTATAATTTTGTTCAACGAAGATACTATGTTTTTATTTTAATGAGGCAAAAGACTGTTATATAGAAAATATAGTTTGACATTGTATACATAATAATTGTTATAAACTGTCATTATTCTCAATAAAAAGTGTTATATTACATTTGGTTTTTGTTGTAACATTTTGCCCCTTATAGTGTAACAACCAGCCCCTGGCGCGGGGCTAAAAGTTACACGCCTCTTTTCCCAAAATTAATTCATTTATGTCACTACTAATAGTCTGGTATCCAAAATTGTTTTTAAATTAATAACCCGAATAATTACTTATTCAAAAAAAAAATGTCACAACCAGCCCCAGTCTCCCCTATTAAAAGTGACAACGTATCCGTAGCCGTTGGTTGAAGTTGGTTGCAAGAGTTCATGGGCTGCAGTAGCGGCTTACCATGAGGTGAACTATAAGTTCCTTTGTTACTTCAACCATATATAAAGTAAATTTATCCACTGTCATGCAGTGTAGAGCAAGCAAAGACCCTTTTCTCTCCCTTTCTATTTTTAGTCTTAGGAAATAGGAATATTACGCAAAGATAATATCTTACAGAGTAGCTAAAAGTTAGTATCTAAAAAAGGAAGACAAAATCTTAGGACATTCCGTTTTAAAACAAATTCTAAACTTTATTACACCTTATCCTCAGCACGCTTTTCCGATTTCAGGCAAACAAATATCATACAAAATTAAAGAAAATTTTAGTTTTCATGTATATTAGCATATTATTATCTCTTTCTTTTTTTAAATCACTTCGCTATTTATGTACCTGTAAGAGGATGAACACTTAGCATGTAGCCGTCACAGTGTTGAGTTATATTTTTTATGCCCCATTTACACTCAGCCACTGCAGGAAATATTTCCCTAGATACTCCTGCGGCAATAACGACGCGATTGGGTTTACACTCAGCCTTCATACTTCTTTATTGATCAACTCGCAACAATGACTGACGACGAGTTTGTTGATGTGACAGCATTATGTCTGCTCAGTATAAGTAGGTACTACGTGCAATTTATGGTTTTTATCATAAGGATCCCATATTACCCACTCAATTTCTTAAAATTGTTATTGTTTTGTCGTTACTAAATATCACTGAAACACAGAACAGATTAATAAATGAATTTTTAAACGTAGCACGTTCTTAATGATTTCTTAATTTCGAAACGTCGGGAATTAAAAAAAACTAAAAGTAATTAATTAAACGCGGTAGAAACCGTAAATTTAGTTTTATTCAATATAGCACATTCTTCCTCGGTCGAACTTCGGCGGCAAGTGAGTGAGAATGTAAACACTGACTCCCACTAGCGCTGTCCGTTCTTTGACTTCCACGCGAAAAACCGACAATCGTGGGAGAACCGGGCAGTGGCAGCGGCAGGGGAAGTGACAGCACGAGTAGAAAGTGTGCAGGGCAGTATTTACATACTGTCCTGCCCACTTTCCTGCTCACTTCGCTGCCCAACAAGACTGAGTGTAAATGGGGCCTTAATGTTGTGTGTCAACTGTTGGTGGTCCAAATAAAGTGAAAAAGTGTTGATTTCCCCATAGTTTTTCATTGAAAAAGAGACAATTTTTTCATCACTGTCATTAAAAAAGTTTTTTAGCCAACTTCAAAACAAAAGGGAGGTTTACAATTCGACCGTAGATTTTTTTTTACGCAATATGTTCGTGAATTTTGAAGCGATTTAGATTTTTTATTAAATGGGCTGATACTAAGGAAGTGGATCCATATAAATTTATACAAAAGTTTCACCCCTAAGAGTAAGAAAATAAGGGAGGAACCTTTTCGGGTATATATTCTTTAAATGATAATGAGGTTGTAATATATGTATATTTCACATAAGTGTGAAAAATTAGTCAATTCGGTGATGTGAAAAAGCTCCGGGATTACCAAAAATACACAAACCTAACGCTCCATTACGTCTAATAGTGAGTTAGATCGATTCGCCTACTTACAGATTGGCTCAACACCTAGCCAAAATATTGTCACCACTCAGAGGACACACAAGAGCACATACTAAGGGTTCATACCATTTAGTCAATGAGATAAAAGACCTACGTCTTACTGACAATGAAACCATGGTCAGTTTTGATGCTCAGTCTCTATTTACATGCCTACCTGTTGAAGACTTCATCTCAATTATAATTAGGAAACTAGATGAAAATAACATCCCACCAGAATATGCAGTACTACTAACACATTGTCTTATATCTATTGTGGAAGGAAGAGTTTTACAAGCAAGTAGATGGTGTTGCAATGGGCTCACCTGTATCTTCCATTGTCGCCGATATATTCATGGAAGACTTTGAGGAGAAAACCCTCCTTACTACACCTGTTACCCCAAGGTTCAACATGCGGTACGTAGATGATACTTTCACAATTTTACTAAACCCAAGCATACCACTGCAAGACTTCAAAACACATTTAGTTCATTCTGCGTAGATCGGACCAAAGACAATAATTAAAAAGCTGAAGGTACTCCGAACTTTGACATCGGGACATTAGTCACCTAAGTCCCCAGTGACCATGGGTGCTAGAAACCACAACAAAACAAAAACAAAACAAAAACAAAATTTAAACGCGATAAAATCCGTAAAAGTAGTTTTAATCAATGTGTAGTGTTCGCGTAAATATAAGAAATCATTAAATTAAGTTCCACCGTCATGAAATCTGTTAAATATTTCACCTTATTTCTAAGCAGTTCTGGCCTGGAGGCCTAAAAAGTCATGAACATATTATTTTTTATTTTAAAATTGAAAATATTTTTTGCCTCTGAGTGTAGTATCAGCACTTAAAACATTATGAAATTTTGAACAGAAATTAACAATACTAGAATTCGATGTTGTAGGTATTGCGATTTTCAGTGTATCATATAACATGCTTCAGTGACCTATGGGCTATTTATTTTTATATAATATACTACACTATTGTAATATTAACTTTTAAAAAATAACAAAAAGAGGATAATTATACAAACAAACCCGTACGCACGCATGCAAGCACGCACTCACGGAGATGTGTGCGCATATACACAAAATAATGTTTCTATGATTTGTAATGAGCTATCTTGTAATTGTAACTTTGTGGATATGGAAAGGAACTAAGTCCCGACGCACGGCTAGTTCTAGAGTCAGTTTTTTTAACTTTGTTGTTTCAATACGCTTTTATTCAAAACTAGTTGATACCCGCGACTTCGTCCGCATTCTTAAAACTTTAATAACTTTATGAGGACATCGCAATATTTTTTATATACGGGCCAAGTGTTTAAGAATTAAAACTTAAGAAACCTAATTGAAATCTCTCTAGTAGTTTTTCCGTGATGCGCGCACAACTGCAAACTTCTATCATTTTATTTATATAGATAAAATAATTTCCCATTCTGACGTTTGGGTTTCATAGGTTCAGTTCTCACCAAGACGAGACGCGACACGCACTTTTAAGATAGTGATACAAAAATAACTTTATTCGACACACAAAAAGATACACATTTTATTGAGATAATTCGAAAATGCCCCGCGGCATGCGTTGCACCGCATTGCGCCTCGAGATGACTTGCGACTTAATGCGATGCCGCGTGATGCAGCAAGACACTGCGAGGCGCAGCCTGAAGCCGTCGTGGCGACTTGTCTTTACTATTACTAGGCGTCATGCTGTCAGCGACTTCATGATGCGCCTCGAGATGTCGCGATGCGCCTTGCGGCTGTAAGCTTCGCGGTACGAAAAAACTGGCCTCTTCAAGCACCGTCGCATCGCGTCGCGTCTCTGTGTGAACTAACCCTCACACTTTGTTTTCGACCGAATTCAGAATATGCAATTATTTAATTATTTTAATTCTTTACTAACTTTAAATTTAGTTAAATTAATTTTACAAGTGCATTTGATAAAAATACATTGAGAAATTCTCAAAAATAGTTGTTTTCGAGAAATTTAATATTTTTAATTATATAGATAAGAAAATAGCCTTCATGTCTCGTAAAATATACTATATTATATTATATATAAATTATTTTTGAAACTGATTAATATTTTGTTAGGTTATATAGATATCACACGTACTGGCTAAATAATGTCATTAACTTATAACTTGGACCACAAGTTGTCGCAATACAATTTAACACTAAATACCTAGGCACGTACATATCTCACGGTGGACTGCGTTGGGAATCATGGCGTAACTGCTCAGCCTTCTTAATTCTTAGTTATAGAAGGCTAAATGTGATGGCATTATATCATTACGAATCCTCGCGATTAAAGAAATGACTTCAATTTCCTCACAGTCATTTTCATTGTTATTCTATGTGAACAGTCCACATTATTCTTACAAAACATATAATAACCTGGTAATATTCCAAAGAAGTAGGTGAGAGGGTGATGAATTGATCAATATAGATGATGATAGAAGGGAAATCCTACTATCTAATGATTTAAAGCTAACAATAATCTTTCCTTACAATAAGGACATCCAAAACTTTTTTGCCACTAGGGCGGCGCTACGTTAGAAGGGCGGTGATATACTCGTGTATGTTAAATTACAGTTGTTAGGAAAATGTAAGGTTTAATGTTTATTTTTGTAATAGTAGTTATTTTATATATAAAAATCAATTGCTATCCGTTAGTCTCGCTCAAAATTAAAAACGGCTCCAACAATTTTGATGATTTTTGGGCGTATTTGAGTGGGCACCTGTGTGGTTAAAAAACTCATTATACCCGGTAGGTGGCGCTGTTGTCGAGATCCAGAAATCACCCGTATGAAGCCGGGGCAAATTGCTAGTACTTTAAATTAAGTAATGAATAAACCAAACAGATATTCCTAAAAAAAGAAATATGTGAAAAACGTTAAGGAACAAACCACTGAAGCATTGTTTTGTATAATTATCTAATAATACTCTAGAAACCGATAAAATTGATTTAAAACGTTTTTCAATTTTTAGATACTGTGTAACAAATAACTTTACCTCAGTTTCTACTAGCGGCATCTGGTGGACGTAAGACAATTAACCCTTAGTGGGTGAATTTGATTTACAATGCTAACTAGATTTAGCGTGTGCTGCAATGTAACTATAACAGAAGTTTCTAGACGGTTCATAATGTTGATGTTGCTCTCGGTTCAAGTATAGAAATTTTACGAGTAGATATAGCATACCATGTAAAAAAGGTCATCGATGTATATATATATTTAAACTTACTGTTTCCGTACGGGATTCGAATCCACGCCCTTGAGTGCAGGAACTCATTGCTAAGCCACTGCGTCATGCGCCTCTTCCGCTTCTTCATTGTCATTAACCCATAAAAAACCATCCTTTCCCATTTGATGGCCCCATAGCGCGGTGGCTAAGTACGTGTTGCTGCGCTAGGGCCGCGGGTTTGAATCCCGTACGGAAAAAGAGTTTGTATGGCCTACGAATGATCTGGGTCTAAATTTTTCACTTAGCAATTTATGTACGAAAAATACTTCCGCGATACTGGAGCAAATCCTGTTGCGAGGGTAATATTTCAAAAAGTAAAAGATATAGATGATGAGCCGAAGTAATCATTTTACATAGTTATTTCGCCGTCGGTTCCAACATTTTCTTAGAATTCTCTTTATTCAACTTTCACGAGACGGTTTGCCAGCCGTGCTGTAGCTATATTGTTATTGGTTAGCTATGGGGGAAGAACCACGCTCTCACAATATATCAGCGTAAAATAGCAGCTTAATACAGCTTTGTTTCATATGAAGATTGTAGAGAATCGGAGAGCCTTTTGTTGAAAACAAATTCCATCACTTCTTAGTCGATATGTTGATTCTTAGTCGAAGATAGATGTAGATGAATAAAGGCCACATATTTCACTTACCATCAGGTTAACTGTGTTTGTCATACTTATTCTATAAAAAATGTACAGTCCACCTGATGGTAAGTGGACATAGCGGCTTATACAAAACTGTACGTAACTTCAAGGAAAAAGGCTACAAATGCGTTATTTTTACATAGGATAAGGGTGACAAACGTGCACACAGTGTACCAGAAGTGGTTCATATAATATGCTGTTTACAATATTCTTCTTCTTAATACATCAATCATTCTTCTTAATACAATAGTCTATTTTTAATTACACGTGTCATCTCTAGGAAAAAAAAAACAATAATTTGATATAAGGTACGCGAAGGTAGTATTATTTTAATTAAGCTTTGCCGCCCTATAAAAACAAAATTAGGAAGACGGAGACAAAAACACATCGTCTTTTACTATAACTAATATATTAAGAAAAAAATTGCAAACAAGTTCTGACAATAAAAAGGAACACTTCGAAAAATCAACTTATATTTACAACAATGTCAAATGGCGATGAAGCAGCCCTTAACCTTTAATATTTGATTGACCGATGAAGAGCTATCGTATCACAGTCATCTATGCAAACAAGCCTGTAATTTATGAGTTATAAGAAAGTGCCCATATTAACCGGATGATCATATTACCCTCAGGTACTATACCTAATAAATATAGACAATCAAAGTAAGAAATCATAGATACAGGTCATCGTATCAGCTTATTAAAGTCCACTGATGAATATTGGCCTCCCCATAAATCGCCTCATAAGGAGGCCTACATATCTTGCTCACATTTACTACAGGCATGGCATTTTGGTACAACTTTTGACGATATGGCATAGTGGATATTCTTACACCACCACTGCATAATATGAAAAAAGCAGCCTGTGTTTCGTTGATCGTTAGCGTTAGAGTAAAACTAATTTTCTTTATTCACCGAATTAATATGCTGTAAAAATAACTAACGCATTTTGTGTATATGCTTGCATTGCTGCTTACGAACCATACAATTTTCCATACGCTTCACGTAAGTATATCTAATCAACTTTATTGCCTCTCTGTTTAATGTGCAAATCGGATTTGTTTCCACAGTAAATTTGCTTTCCCTAATTAACATGTTGATTTCATTTCGTCGGCTTCTTTGTGCCGATTTTCAAACTGTATTTGTATTCAAACTGCCTTTCAATTCAAGTATATCGTATCGTGAGTGTCGTAAGAGGCGACAGAGGGAAACAAAAATGGAGATGGGCAGCATTGTCTTCGTAACAATATATATATATTACATATACATACATAAACACTCACGCCTGTTACCCAGAGGGGTAGGCACATACTACAGACTTCCATTTGGCACCATCCTGACAGACCTCTCTCGCCTCCCCCACATTCATATACCTAAGCATACATGCTTGTCGGTTAAGGGTACTTCTAATTTGGCCCATTTTCGATATATCGCCAATTTGGTCGATAAACTATCGCCTAGAACGTCCCTTTCCGACTCTGTAATTCACTTCTGCAACATAAATTTGCTTTGTCATACTTTCCTCATTCATTCTTTCTACATGACCAATCCATCCATGTCTTCGTAATAACTACTAAAAAATAAAAATAAACGTTTTTTGTTTTGCTGAGCAGAGAATGGCTATTCGTATTCTTAATACAAAAAATGATTAAAATTGTATATCTTTACATAAATTGACGTCTTCTCTCGGAAAACAACGAAAACTTGTACCCATTGGAGTAATTGTAGGTTTTATAAAATTAAAAAAAGTTTAATCCATTTTTTCCTTGCAATCTGTGTTAACTTTATAGCTTTATACCAATATTTAGCAATTACATTTTGTAGGTATACAATAGACCATATAGAAGTAGTAGTACCATGAAATACCATATAGAATACTCATAAAAGGCTTTTACAGATTTAGACTTCTGCTTTTTCATCCTAGGTCACACTTCTTCAGTTCTTTTGTTTGAGTCCTCTATTACTTTATGCAAACTATTGTTTTCCGGGATGTTAAAATATTTTATACGGATATCCTTACCGTTCCACCATATCAACAGTCCACCGCTGAACATATGCCTCCTATTACACTATGGATTTTATTACTCGTATGACATATGCCAAATAACATATTTGCCATAATTTTACGAGGCAGAGCTACACTGCAGCTATATTATAGTTGCAGCAGGAATGGATCAGCTCGACCGAGGCAGGACCATGTTCTCACAAACAAAACGAACAATAACAGCGTAAAATAGCAGCATAATGCTGCTGTGTTTCGTACGGTGAGTGTAGAAAACCGGAGACCCCATTCACTGAAATCGAGGCATTCAATCTTTGTCCTTAGGGGTGACAACGCATTTGCATTTTGATCCTTAGTTGCGGATAAATGTGGATGTCTATGGGCCATGGCATCCACTTACACTTAGGTGGACTGTGTGCTCGTTTTTCACCCAATGCTTTAAAAAAACTACCACGTTTGGTATGTGGGTGGTACCTACATTCATTATTTTGGGGTGTTATCGGGAAGATGCTGCCTCGTATCTTAAGGTTTGTTTCCTTTCGTTATCTGTAGGCTGATAGGCTCTTACGACACCCACGGGACGATATGAGTTAGTATAAATTCTCACACTCTTATATTTACTACAAGTTCAAATTGTTAGTTCTTAAAGTCATTAGTAAAGTCACAAAGCTTAGTCAGTACAGCCTATATACATCCCACTGCTGAGCACAGGCCTCCCCTCATTTATGAGAGGGTTTTAGGGCAAGGAAGTGTCCGCCGCGCTGCCCCAATGCGTGTTGGCGAACTTCACATGTCTTTGAAATATTTTTCTTCTTATTCCTCAGACATGCAGGTTTCATCACGATATTTTCCTTCACCGCCGAGCACGTGGTAAATCAGCACTTAAAATTGCAATTAACAATTTCATTGGTGCCGGCGGGGATTATGAACCCGGGTTACTCGCGTTCTACCGTTCGTTTATATTTACAGCGAGCATTAACCATCTGACCTACCACGGCTCAGATCTTAAAGTCATTAGTGTTAGTAATAATTTAAGTGTACAGCCTATGCTAAATAAAATGCCGTGTTTAACCGAACAAGTTTCATTCGATGTTACAAAAAAATATTTTCGCACAGATAAACAGATAACTCGATAAACTTTAATATATAAAATTTAAACTGATAGATAATAATAATAATTTAGTTAGCAAAACATCATTTAAATAGTTTTGAATCTCCTAAACAAGAATATACTATAATTGTGCTATATCCGAAGTTATATTTCGGTGTTTTTTACATTAAGTACTGCTAACATTTTTAAATTTATTATTGATTCAATTAAGACACAAATAAAACGTGATGTAAATCGTGAACTTGTTTTGATATTGGTCGGAATGACAAATTGAGGTATCTTGGCAACAATAAATTACTATTAATAATATAAACAAATGATTAAATAATTTGATGGTCAAAGTTTACTCCAATCGGATAAGCGAACTTTCACGGTTGAATTTTACTGCTAAAAAAGAAGACTTAGGTAATGAAAAAAGATGAATTAGGTACATCATTCATCATCATAAATATTTTGAAATATTTTTCAAAGCTTTATTATGATTTAAATGATTGGATTATAGTCAAGAGATTTGTGTAATATAATATATTACATATTTTGTTATTTTAGGATTTGGATTTGGATTTATTTTAGGATTTGTATTTTTACGGATACATAAGTATATTTTAGTACCGCAATTTACACGTACGAAATATGTTTAACAAGCTATTGATATTTGATAACTCATAACGTTGTTAAAATCTGTCGTCACTGTCAAAACCAGTTCGTAGAACATCATTCTTGATAAAAAATTATGAAATAATAAACAATATGAACATACTTTTGAATTGAACGTTTGAATTTTTATTAAAAGAAATCAATGTCAGATATGTTTTACAGAAAGTGTTTTCAGCTATTACATTTTAGTCTGTTTTTGTGTGTGTTTCTATGTTATACTTAGTCTTTTTATGTATTCTAATTACCAGATTTATATATATATATATATATATATATATATACATATATATATAGCGGTTAGTATCCGTTGGGCTATGTCGGTCACTCTGGTTCTACTGCGGATATCCTCATTTCTAAGTTTATCACGCAGAAAAACTCCAAGCATAGACTTCTCCATAGCTCTCTGAGCGACTTTGAGCTTAATCATATGGCCAGCAGTGAAGGACCACGTCTCTGTTCCGTAGGTCATCACTGGCAACAGGCACTGGTTGTACAACTTAGTGTGTCGTAATTTGCCACGTGAATATTATGTATTTATTATTCGCGTAATTATATATATATATATATATATATATATATATATATATATATATATATATATATATATATATACTTGAAAAAATGAAAATTAAATTAAAATTCTGTCCTTATTATCTTTTAAATTCAAAATGCGTGGCAATGCATATTTGATTTTACTTACTTATTCGCAAGGGTCGATCGGTAGGCAAAAACGTTGTTCCCCGTTAATCATATTGAATTTGGGATAATTTTAAATAAAAGTAGAAGCTTTATTTACTAGTATTTAAAAGAAAACTGCAATATTGATATATCGTTATTTATATGTATATTTGAACTTTACTTTAATTTGGCTACGCTTAGAAAAATAACCCTGTATATAGTTTTGTATATAAAATCGAGTAATATTGAGCATTAATAAGCATGTTACCATTTTTTATATTTTTCGTACTATGCAGTTATTATTATCATCATTATTATCAAAATCAAGTTATTGGCTGAACATAGGCGGGAGTTAATAGATTGACAGAAAACGTGGTGCTGTTCATTTTTTAAATATAAAATAAGGATGACAAACGAGCACATAGTCCACCTGATGATAAGTGGATGCTGTGACCCACAGACATCTACATTTACTATCAGTTAAGAATCAAAATGCAGATGTGTTGTCACTTGTCGCTCTTGAAGACTAAGATGGAATACCTCGTTTCCAGTAAAAAGGGTCTCCGGTTCTCTACACTCACCATACGAAACACAGCAGCATTAAGCTGCTATTTTATGCTGGTGTTCTCTGTAATCAGGGTCCTACCACGGTCGAGTATACCCATTCTAGCTACAACAATAATGTAGACGCAGCGTGCCTCTACCACGTAGATATTGCGTGTCTGAGGTTACACAAAACTATCCACGCTTGTCAGTACGAAGTGGTAACATTTTTATAGCATTGGAGTGACAGACGAGCACCCAGTCCATCTGGTAGTAAGTAATTGCTGCAGCCCATAGACATCTACATCTACCCTCGATTACAAATCAAAATTTAGATGCGTTGTCACCCGTGAGGACTAAGATGGAATGCCTCGTTTCCAGTTAAAAGGGTCTCCGGTTCTCTACACTCACCATACGAAACATAGCATCATTAAACTGCTATTTTACGCTGGTATTTCGTGAGAGCGTGTTTCTACTCCGGTCGAGCCAACCCATTCATCTTACAACCATAATGTAGATGCAGCGTTGCTCTACCATATAGATATTACATGTCTAGCGTCGCCGAATACCAGCTGCGTTTGTCAGTAAGAAAGGGTAACTTAGGAACCTGTAATGGAACAACCGTCAGTTTTAAGCCCTTCGAGATATTTGGCTAGTCCATTTTAAATTATAAAGTTATTACTAAGGTTTTTTCTATACTGAATGATGTAATAATGCAATCTGCATTATGTTAATGAGGAAAGTAGTGAATACTGATAAACTAATAGAGTCAACCGTAAACAAAACTAAGATTATTAATAGCAGATTATTATTATGTTTAATAAAGATTCTAAAGCAACACAAATATAATTAAAACTTTTTAAATTATACTATTTAAAGTAATTTAATTAAACGCTCGTAAAATTTTTAATTGGGGGGGGGGGGGGGGGGGGGGCTAAAAACCGATAGAGGGGGAGGAAGGGGGGGCGGCGGGGGGGGGGGGGGGGGGCCCCCCTGGGGGGGGGGGGGGGGGGGGGGGGGGGGCGGCCGTGTTTGGCTGGGGCCTTTCAGCAGGCGCTACCTTTTATATGTTATATTATTAATTGTAGTTCAATTACAGTAATTAACATATACTTACTTAATAACGCCTGATACGCCTGTACATATTTGTTGACGATGTAGTGAGATAATATGTTTCTTTTCTATTTTTATTATTCGGGCCTATATTAACTTGGCTTGTATGTATTTTATATATAAAATGAGGGCGCACGCAGTCCACCTGATGATAAGTGGATGCTGTGGCCCATAGACCGCTACATCTATCCCAATAGAATCAGAGTGCAGATGCGTTGTCATCCCTGAGCAATAAAATGTCTCACTTTTATCAAAAAGGGTCCGGTTCTCACACACCATATAAAAAAATAGCAGTTTTGTATTGTTTTATTACTTTGCTAGGTGTGTAGGTGTATGTTTAAATGTAATGGAATACTGCAAATCTGTCTTCACGCATTTTCTGACTACTGAATAATCTGAACAGTAGTAGAGAACCAATGGAAATACAATAATTTCATGGCAACAACGAAGTATTTTATTGTGGTCGTGGAAGGAAAATGGGAGATCTCCCGCCGGGCAAGGTGTTATGCCCGGGGAGCGGCCAACACTCCGTGTGATAGTTCGGAGATGTTCTATATATACTGTTTATGATTCGGAATGTTGATAGCGTGATTTAGGCTTCGGTGTATTTCGCTTGTGGCGCGACGACAGCGCCGCCACATCACCTCCTGCTCAGACCGGAGGTCGATAGTGCAGTCGAGCTGTCGACGAATGTGCAAGTGCCAGGAATTGCCTTGTAGTCTGTGGTGAGTCGAGAAGAAGGCAAGTAATCTGCGAGAGTGCCGTAAAGCAGAGGCGAGCAGTAATGCTCAGAGCCGTGCCGAACACTGTATGGCGCAGAAAGTAGCTTGAAGGAACAGGAAGCATTATTATTCCAGTGCTGCGATGAACCTTGTGAAGCTAGATGGCTTGCAGGATATGAAGACTGCAGACGATATCTGCTCGGGAGCGAATGGGTGGGGTATTCCATGACGATGATGAAGCTTGAAATTTCCGAAGGTTGTTTGGTTGCGTGTTCAGATCACGTCGGGGTCACCACTGTGAACGTGAAGGAAAAGGGGAGATCTCCCCGCCTTCCGTGTTCTGCCCGGGGGAGCGGCCAACACTCCGAGTGATAGTTCGGAGATGTTCTATATATACTGTTTATGATTCGGAATGTTGATAGCGTGATTTAGGCTTCGGTGTATTTCGCTTGTGACGCGACGACAGCGCCGCCACATTATAAATATAATAATGCGTGTTGTTGAAGTTTTTTTTAATTTTATATCATATTACATTCTCTTGCAGGTTATAATGTTCCGGCGCAATCAAGACAGGTAATAGGGAAAAAAAGAGAGAAAAAAGTTGTATTTGATGTCGTGAATTGCTTCAACTACAACGTAATAAAGATAAGTGAGCACGTCTATGGGTTTTTTCTAATCATTCAACTTCTAATTACCGCATTTTTGTTAAGAGTTTTTAACAGATAATATTCAAGTTTTTTAATGGCAGTAACATTATGTGAGCAAAGTTGTATGTTATAATATTTTAATAGAATTTACCGTACAGTGTAGTGGCGGTGTATATTCTTTCTTTATTATGTGCGAGCAGCTATGCATGTCTAGAAAGAGACCAGTAACACTGCGACCTAAAAGATCTATTGTGATCACTGCTATGACTATAGTTCACTGCTAAGCCCTATGTCTTCAATGAACAGAAGGAGTTGCTTAGCTGTGAGCAATTTTTCTTTTTCTGGGCGAAGTATATAGGTACCCGCAATCAGATAGGATGTGCAGAGGCGTTTCTTCCTTTAGAGAACAGAACCGGCACATCCTTGAGTTGGTCAGCCCCAACATGGACATGTACTGTTTAAGACAACAGTGTCCTGTTAGAGCTCTTACCAGAACGCGCAATTTATTTTTACTTAATCCTAAGGCTTCTAAAGCGAATTTCCGATCAAAAGCGCAGATTAAGGTTTTAGAATGTTTTAAGCCTGGTTTGTCAAACTAGAGATTAAGTGATTTATTATTAAAAAGAGTTTCAAGGGCCAATCGAGCTAGGCTTTTTGAGATTCCAAAAAATGGCTCTGGTCCTAATTGTGTATCCTTTGAGCCCTCCCTTGGGAGCTTGTCAGCAAATTCATTGCCTACAATACCCGTGTGAACCGGAACCCATCTTGAGATGACCCTGTTGTTACATCCCAAGGTCTTGAGACGGTTAACGCAATCTACAACTAGATTCGAGTTCACTTAATTTGACCTTAGCGCTAGCTAGTGGCGGTGTAAGAATACCCACTACCCCGTATCATCCCTTGGGTGTCGTAAGAGGTGACAGAGGAACACAAATCAAGACATGGGCAGCAGCGTCTTCCTAATAAAGACTAAAAATTAAAAACGTTGCAGTTACCAACTCGCTTGCTAAGCGTGGCAACTATGTCAAATATCCCTTGAGGCAATCTATGCGGGAAACCTATATTCGGCTGCGAACTTTAACAGGTTATTATAATAACGGTAAAAAGAATCTAAAATTGTCCGTTATTCGGATGCAGAAGAAGGTCGTGGAGAAAGTGTAAATTACTACGTCTGAAAGGGGATACAGGGTGGAGTTGATCTCTCCCAGCGAGGGGCTGCTAAAACGCATCAGAGCCATGCTGCGGCTATATTGTGGTTGTAACACGAATGGGTCGGCTCGACCGGGGAAGGACCACGCTCTTACAGAATACCTGCGTAAAATAGCAGCTTAATGCTGCTGTGTTTCACAAAGGTCACCTGATGGTAAGTGGATACTGAGGCCCATATACATCTACAATATTCTCGAATCAAAATATAGATGCACGGTCACCTCTGAGAATTAGGATGGAATGCCTCGTCTCCAGTAAACAGAGTCTCCGGATCTCTACACCCATCATAAAAAACACAGCAGCATTAAGCCGCTATTTCACGCTGGTATTCTGTGGTAATTAGAGCGTAGTCCTTCCTTGCTCGAGCTGACTAATTCGTGCTACAAATATATAGCTGCGGCATACCTCTACCACATGTAAACTAGCACTAGCTTCTAACGTAATCATCATTACAGCCTTTCACAAGTCCACCGCTGAACATAGGTCTCACCAAGGAATGCCACAAAGCACGGTCCTGAGCCACCTGCATCCATCGACTTCCTGCATGTCTTACCAAATCGTCACTCCATCTAATGGGGGATCGCCCTATACTACGCCTACCGGTACGAGGCTGCCACTTGAGAACCTTTTTCCCATAGGTTATCGGTTCTTCGAGCTATATGGCTGGCCCATTGCCACTTCAGCTTACTAATCCGTTGTGCTATGTCGGTTACTCTAGTTCGACTGCGGATATCATCATTTCTGAGGTTATCACGCGGAGAAATCCTGTCCATAGCCCTCTCCATAGCTCGCTGAGCGACCTTGAGCGTCATCATACGGCCAGCAGTGAAGGACCACGTCTCAGATCCGTAAGTCATCACTGGCAGCATGCACTGATTGTACAATATACCCTCCAACGTTGACAGCTGACACTAAATATTCGACCATACGTATGCAGTGAAGATCAGTGACATTTGTCATTTAAACCATATGGACGTAAAGAAATAACTATTATGTAACGATCAACAACGCATGGCGGTTTTAATTTAGCCGTCAATTCTCCCACGACGCTTTGTAATGCTATTTGCGGCACAGCTATAAAAGTTACGCCAGATTAATTAGCGATCATAAAAGATTACGTAAGTTTGCCTGTACCATTTGTATAATGTGTGAAATTTCTTTTTTCTTGTTTGAACTAGGAGTGTTTCACGATAGTAGAATGGTGGATTCGAACACACGAGCTTAGAGTCTTGCAGTTTGTATCCATTACTTTGCTACTGTATCTTTCAGTATTGAAATTAACACAATGCAAGCGTTAGATTGTGTTTTATATGA
Source organism: Parnassius apollo (assembly GCA_907164705.1). Classification (NCBI taxonomy): domain Eukaryota; kingdom Metazoa; phylum Arthropoda; class Insecta; order Lepidoptera; family Papilionidae; genus Parnassius; species Parnassius apollo. The sequence continues at coordinate 5,292,076 of CAJQZP010001402.1, read as the reverse complement.
ATTCTAACGCATATTATATACTTATCTTAACATAAACACACACCTGTCAAAGAAGTAGGCAGAGACTACAAAGTTTCATTTGGCACGATCCTGACATGACTCTCTCGCCTCTTCCACATCCATATTACCTTCGCATACATGCTCGTCGATTAAAGGTACTCTTAATTTGGCCCATTCTCAATATATAGTCAATTTGATCGATAAACTTTAGCCTTGGGCGTCCCTTTCCGACTATTCCGTTCACTTTGGCAACAAAAATTTGCTTTCTCACACTTTCCTCATTCATTCTTTTTACATGACCAAACCACCGAAGCATTCCTTTCTTAATCCTGGTCACAACATCATCTTGAAAACCACACTCTTTTTTTATCACACAATTTCTCCCCCTGTCACTCAGATTCTGCCCTACATACTCCTTAATGACCATAATGACTGCGTTTATTCTACTCTCGTGCTTCTTCTGCCACACTCATCTTTCACTAGCACACGTCAAAGTAAATGAGGCTCTACACTCTATTGTGGAAAACCAGAATGTGTCAAAAAAGGATGCTACTTGCGTTGACACTTTGGCGGCCTCTCATCTCAAGGGTACCTCTTTTAAAGCCGGGGCGGCATCAGAGGCAGCGGAATTTATTAAATGGCGCAAATATGAGTCTTTGAGAAATTACTACATATTTGTGTCATTTATTGTAGAGACTATCGGTCTGAGGGGTCCTGTAGAAGTCCCTAAAGGAACTGTATCCATGGCTGGTCGTCGCTGCTGATGATAAGAGGGCTGGTTCTTTCCTCGCTCAAAGGCTAAGTATAGCCATTCAACGAGGAAACGCAGCCAGCATTCTTGGCACTATACCACGGGGAGCAGGTCTTTTTGACAACCTATTTAAATTTTTAGTGTTAGTTTTTCTATATTATAGTTTCTTTTTTTAAATATTGTGTATAATTAGTATTAATTGTAAATATTATAATTTCATTTCATTAATTAAAATTTTTACTGTCAGGAAAATATGTGTTGCTATGATTGATTAAATTATATGTATAAACGAAATTTTCTATCATTCATGTTTTCATATCATGCTAAATAAATTCTGTTCAGGTACCTGTATAAAACAGCTCTATTGTAACATGGTACAATAAATCGCGTGTATCTCACGATCACGTGAAAACTTTATGCAAGGCGGCACATTACAACTAATACATCTATTTAATAATCGTATATATCCGATTCCAAGCTATAAAAGTGTACAATAAGGATCAAAATCGTATGGTTAGGAGTAGGGTCAACATAATGTATGTATTTGTTCAGACAGTTTGTAATTTGAACACACATATTATTTATAAGCATTTAAGACTTACACTTCCGATAACCTCGCATGCACAATCCAACTTTTGGCCGTTTTATTACAATACACATAGATTTTCAGCAATTGACTTTGATAGGCACTAATGATAATGATGATGATTCTAGTAAAAAAATGTTATTTCCTTCAAAATTTTAACAATGAAACACAAGGGGCCAGAACCTGACCCACTTGTGTGACCCGTGACAAAGATCTTTTTATGATGATCCCTTTTTTATAAAAGCGGACCCACAGAAAGTAGATCTGATCGAGCTCCGACGGTTCGACAAAAAATGACTTCATTACGACGACTATGTTGTAATGAAGTCATGTTCAGTAATTTTTCAGTGATCGTAAGGGTGAAAACTGGCAGCGATCACCGAATGATGAGAGGCACACTGAACCTAAACGTGAAGTTGGAGAGGTCACGTCTAATGAAGTCAACGCTCCATCTCCCTCGTGCTCTAATTAAAAGCCCCGAAAACTTTCAGCTCAAGTAACAAAATTATTTTCAGTACCTAGAAGACTGCAATGAAGTGGACGATATGAATCACAAGCTTATAGCAACTGTCATTAATATCGTCCACTTCATTGCTTCGGCAAATTGTACAGAAGTCTGAAGAGTACAATTTACCACTTTTTTTTGACTTAGTAAGATAAACATGAACAAAACAAAATTCATGTATAATGTCTATGTCACACATATGCCGGTGTTTGTTGGGAGCACTAAGCTCGAAGTTGTTGACGAGTATGCTTACCTGGGACAAATAGTTCATTTAGGTAAGTCCGACTTTGACGAGAGGTCAATCGACGAATTCAACTCGGCTTGGCAGCGTTCGGGAGATTACGATACATCTTCATGTCAGGCATAAGTAAAAATCTCCTAACTAGATTGTACAACCAGAGCTTTTTGCCAGTGATAACCTATGGGTCTGAGTCGTGGTTCTAGACTGTTGGCCAAATGAGGAAACTCTAAGTCGCTCAGCGAGCTATGAAGAGAGCCCTATTCATAGCTCGCTGCGCTAGGGGTTTCTCTGCGTGATAAACTTAGGACCGACATAGCCCAACGGATTAGTAAGCTGAAATGGCAATGGGCCGGCCATATAGCTTGTAGAACCGATAACCGTTGGAGAAGAAAGGTTCACGATTGGCAGAATCGTACCGGTAGGTGAAGTGTACCCCCCGCCCCCCGCACTAGATGGAGTGACGACCTGGCAAGACATGCAGGAAGTCGATAGATGCAGGTGCATGCTTGCTCCCCCAAGGAACGTTCAGCAACCTATGTTCAGCAGTGAGCTTGTGATGGCTTGTAATGATGATGATGATGATATTTAACACTTTCACTTTTCAATTTGCATACAAAATAGTAGGACAATAGCAATGACTTATATGTGGGTCACGGGACAGGGTTAAGTATATAATCCATAATTTCTATTTCTCATTTGCTTAACATACAAATGTTGTGGTTGCTTTTATAACAAATGTGTCTGTTTGTTAAACTTAAGCCGTCTTCTAACAAAAAGTACGTTATGGCTAGTATCAGGCTTAAACTAGAATCTGTTTCACGAAAGACGTTGCGCAGAAATATGTCCACTAATGCGGTAAGAAAGAAACTTGCCAGCATTTTTGTTATATAAGTTATGTGTTTGTTATAAAAATAATATTAGTATGAAAATAAGTGTATATAACTTAAGTAATAGAATCAGGTGTTACTTTGCGGTAATGCACTATATTAAAGTTGTTAAGATTACTTCGCCCATATCCGCTGAATGAAATGAAATGCTGTGTCTTACCTAATTTGAAGAGCACCTCCCGTTCTCCCTCAATTCACTATTATTCCCAACACCACTACACTAGGAAAGACACACCACCGACGATAATACATTCATACATAGATATTGTATTATGGTTGGTGGTGTGTCTTCCCTAGTGAATTGGTGTTGGAAATAGTGGTGCTGGTATTAGTGGTGACGGGGATAATGCACGCAATTGAGGAAGGGCGGGAGATGATCTTCAAACTAGGTAAGACACATTATTTTATTTCATTGAGCGGATATGATTGAAGTAAATCTTCCCAACTTTAGGATATATCTTTTCAAAAATTAAATTTAATCATTTTTTATGTAAGATAATCAAAATTTTTAATATTTTCTTTGAAAATTAATCATAGAATTCATACAAAGCTAAACTTTTAATAAATACTTTTCTTTGAAATTTCTAGTCTTGATTAAAACTACTTTTACGGATTTTATCGCGTTTTATTTATATTAATTTTAATACCCGACGTTTCGGGTGCCTTCCAGCACCCATGGTCACGGGGGACTGAGGTGACTGACGTCCCAATGTCAAAGTTAACCCGGAGTACCTTCAGCTTTTTAATTATTGTCTTTGGTCCGATCTACGCAGAATAAGATGAACTAACTGTATTTTGAAGTCTTGCATGTTTTGGGTTATTAATTTATTATTATAGGATCCCAAGCAGGTGGTAGTACCCAGCCTCCTTCTCTATTGAAATTAGGATGTTTTTTAATTTCAATAGCCTCACGTATCATCCTTGGTAGGAATCGATGTTCTTTCGCGAGGATTTGTGGTCTATCAAATCTGATGTAATGGTTGGGGCCATCTAGAATATGATCGCAAACTGCAGACTTCCCGGAACGTTGATGCTTCACGTCAGCTATGTGTTCTTTTACGCGGGTTCTAATTGATCTCTTTGTTTGCTCTATATATGAGAGACCACAATCACAATCAAGCTTGTACACTCCTGCATCTTGTAGAGGAATATGACACTTGACGGATGGTAAGAACTGACTAATATTCTTCGGCGGCTTGTAGAATGTTCTAATAGAAGCTCGCTTCAAGATGTAGCCAATCTTGTCTGTGACACCTCTGACATATGGTAAAAAAAAAAAAAAAAAAAAAAAAAAAATTTAATTTATTTTTATATTTTTTTTTTTTTTTTGAGTACAGCAGGCACACGCTCGACTGTGGCCGGCTTCACTCGGTCACTGTGACGGAGGCGCGGGACCCGAAGCTTGTTGTCGTGCAGAACCTGCTTGACGTGCTGAAGCTCGGCGACCAGGCAAAATCCGTAAAAGTAGTTTTAATCAATGTATAGTGTTCGCGTAAATATAAGAAATTTCTAGTCTGTTAACATTACCAACACTATCAATTATGCAACTAAGCCAATGCTTGTGCTAGGGTTGGGTTATGATATAATATCGCAAAGCGAGTTTGAATGTAGGACTTTAGTATTCGCACTGTAACGTTTATAGCATTATACTATATATAAATCAATGATTATACTACTCAATCAAAAATTCAAAATTTTTTATTTCATCCAACTTAAGCTAAAAATACAATTTTGCTGTTTGGAGATTCCTTTTAAGCTAAATAAATCGCTTGTCCTAGGAAACTCCGCTAGTGCTATGGTCTTACATATTGTACTACTTTACGAGAATTTATTATTAGAATTTAAAACAAAATCCACAATTTTCCCAAAATAGATGTAGTTACTCTAGTCCGAGTTTTATTGTGTAAAGCGCAATCTTGCATGTTTTGCTAAGGAAATCAGAAATTGACCAAATACAGCAGCATAAATATGAAATTTAAGTAATTAAAATGGAATGCAAAAAATATGTTATTGCATTTTTAGAAACAGTAAATTGATTAAAGCATATCAATGCCGAAATTCGAATGAAGCTAAATTATAAATATGCAAGAAGTATGTATAAAGTCAGCTTGTACGAGTATCGTAATTTGTATATAAACGACCGTTTAAAGGTCATTCGGTCATTCATTTTTCCATAATAAGCTAAATAGCTTCTGTTTATACATACAAAACAGTTGTATTTTAGTCTACTTGTATCATTATTTTAGAGTTCGTTAATTCAATGTTCATGGGTGACGATCGACACTTACCATCTGGTGAATCACTCACTTACTTTTTCTGAATGGTTATAATAAAATATATAATGTGATTAGTTTCTCGGAAACGGCTTTAACGATATGGAAGAAATGTTTTACTTTCGAAGTTTATCTAGGTAAGTGTTATATCCGAGAAAATCATACTTTTTCCTAACGCCGAGCTACACTCGACAGCGTAGGTACTAATAAAAAAAATGCGTCTGCCAACCAGGTTACCTAGCCTGGTAACTATGTCAAATTATTCATCCTGTGCTTGTGGACTTTTGAGAGACTGTAAAGGTAATGATGATATTTTTTTTATAGGATGGGATGACAAACGAGCACACAGTCCACCTGATGGTAAGTGGTTGCTGTGGCCCATAGACATCTACATTTATTTCGATTACGAATCAAAATGTAGGTGCGTTTTCATCCATGAGGACTAAGATGAAATGCCTCGTTATTGGTAAAAAGGGTCTCCGGTTCTCTACATTCAACATATGAAACACAGCAGCAATAAGCTGCTATTTTACGCTAGTAAGTGAGTGCATGATCTTTCCTCGGTCCATTCCTGCTACACTCATAGTATGTATGAAATAAAATATATAGAGAAGACAGTAGATATATCAGTATATATACGTACCACAGCTTGGCCGAGGTACTGTGACCATGTCAAAGCAGAAACGTTTCCGTGTTCCGGGGAGTGGGCGGAGTACGTGTAGCGACTAAAATGCCACTAACACGTCAATTCACACGTATAAATGTCAACACGAGATGTGTTTTGACTTTACAATCATTTCAAAATTTCGCATGCAAATCATTTAGAAAATGCCAAATTGCACGCTATTTACAAATAAATATGTATTAAAATCCGTCTGTCAATACAGCGAATCGGATTTGTAGTAGTAATTAACTGTTAATACGATGTAATTGCTTGTCTGCCCGGCGACGCCTATCCTCGTACAAAATAAGTTTGACAGCCATTCTATTGTGTATTATAGTATTCTATGAAGAACACTCGCGATCAAGTTACTTTTTAAGCAAAAAAAAAAAACTCCTCTCATCCGAACCAATTTTGATTTAGGAACTGCGATGCCACAGACAGACACACAGATTAACGTGTGCATCTGTGTGTTTGTCTGTGGCATTGCAGTTCCCAAATCAATGTTTAACGTGTGTAACATATAACACCCCTCTGTTTGCGTCGGGGGTTAATTAAAATGGAATGTCTCGTTACCATTAAAAAGGATCTTCGATTCTCCGCATCCATCTTGCGAAATACTGAAGCTGCTACCGAGCTGGTATTTTGTCCTACACTGACCACTTATTTATTAGCGACCTTTCTATATGAGTTAATTATCGCTTACTTAAGTATTATTTATCTCCATACCTGTCTATTTCTATTGTCATTTTCTGAGAAGAGAAAGAGAGACTACTCTGTGGCGTAGTGGCTCAGCAATGAGTGGCTGCGTTGGGGTCGCGGGTTCGAATACCGCACGGAAAAAGTATTTGTATGGCCTACAAATAGGTAATTGTTCCGGGTCTGGATGTTTGTCCTTGTGCAATTTATGTTCGTAAACTGCTCTCACGATACAGGAGAAAATCCTAGTGTAGGGGTAACGTTTTTTTAAAAGAAAAATAAAATAAAAAAATAATAACAATAGGAGAGAGAGAGAGAGAAAGAGAGAGAGAGAGAGAGAGAAAGAGAGAGAGAGAAAGAGAGAGAGAGAAAGAGAGAGAGAAACTCTAAGCGTTGTTCGTAATTAATTGAATTAAGTAAGCTATGGACCTGGTCTTAAATAAATTCATCCATTAGACAATTTTTGCTGGTTTTTCTAGTAGTTTTTTTGTAATTAAAATTGTGTTTTTTTTATAATTCATTTCTCTTAGGTATGGCTGCATGGACTTGATTGCTTAGAATAAATGATTCGATAAATCAAAACAAAAAATTATACAACAATGAAAACCTAACGTAAACGTGTCTCAAATGTAATTTTCTAAATAAATTATTTTACTTAAAAGTGTTTATTTGCTAACGATAAAGGAAAATCTTGCTATTTCATTGAAACTACAGTACATTTAAATTCTACATATTCGCACCTTGGTAATTATACCTGTCGTTTTTATATAAGATTTCCTCAAAGTTACATCTCATGTCAATAAGTTAGATGCTTATGGCTTTTTATTTTATTATAAGAAACGACTAACAAAACCCTGAGCATAGGTCTTGGTGGTTCTCGCTGTAAATGATCGTATTACATATAGATTTAGTATAAACTGCTATGGTATTGGTATTACACGAGTCAGCTAAGTTCATACCCGTTGCCGTCACCACTATTCTAATCCCTTATAAACTTTTAATATCATAATGATTTCTTATTATTAATAAAAAAAAATTCAATATGCATCATGTAATAATCTATATTGAATAAAAATCATTCTATTCTATTCTTAGGGACTACGTTCTTACAGAATACCAGCGTAAAATAGCAACTTAATGTTGCTGTATTTCGTGTAGTGGGTGTAGAGAACCGGAGACCCTGTTAACGGAAAACGAAGTTTTACGTCTGAATCCTCGAGGTCACAAAGCATCGGCATTTTGATTCTTAATCGAAGATAGATGTAGTAGTTGTCTATGGGCCACAGTATCTGCTTATCACCACGTGGACTGTACGCCGCTTATCACCCTTATTCTATAAAAAAAACTTTTTTCTTGGATAACTAACAGCTATTTATGAATATCTTTATAAGAAGTTAATTATGTTATCGTGTCAATCTTTTAAAGGACCATTTAATCGTTGCCTTTTACGAACTACAGAAGCGTCTAGAGATTGGCCCATTTATTGAGTAGGGCATAAAATGGGGGTCATGAGAAAGTGGCCGGTGAGACATTTGTCGCATAGAATACGTAAGCGGTACAACACTAACTGTTTTTATTAAACCGTTGAATTGTTTTCCAACATTTCTTCTGATTAACGTTCAGTTGCCGTTTTATATCGGTGACAATTACGATTGAAACAATAATATTGTCTTTATAAATGGAAATATTACGAAGACGTGTAATGGAGATGTGTACTCTTGGTGTTTCCTATCTATTTATGGTAAAGGTTTCAAGCATGGAATTCGTTGAGGAAACGTTAGAACACAATAACACCTCACCTGCACCATTCTCATTTAATTCTAGTGATTATTTTATTAATTCATTTATTTATTTCACACATTACATTTATTAATTAGATATAACATAACGATACAAACATAGTTTATAGAAACCGTGACCATTGGACAATAACAAGTATGAGGGGGGTCATTCTTTGTTAAGTGCGTAACCCACTATTGCAGGACGCTCTGCTCTTGGATCCTTTATACAGGACGTTTGTCTTAAAAGCGTTATCGTAATGTTTATTAATATTACAAATTATATATATTTAAGATGATTTAAATTAAATGTAATTCACTCCATAAAGTAGTTTTCATCCGAATTATATTTATATAGTAGCAATGAAAGTTTCGAATAAGCTTTGTTTATTTAACCTTTACTTTTACTCATTAAAGTCGACGTGAATTTGCGAAATGCTTATGAACGAATTAACCCGGAGTATCTTCAGTTTTTTAATTATGATCTATGGTCTGATCTACGCAGAATGAACATCCTGTGTCTTGAATTCTTGGAGTGGTATGCTTGGGTTTAATTTAATTTTATTAATTACAGGGTCCCAAGCAGGTGGTCACACCCAGCCTCCCTTTTTATTGAAATTAGGATGTTTTTTAATTTCAATAGCCTCACGTCGCGTCATATTCCCTTGATGGGAATCGATATTCTTACGCGAGGATTTGTGTACTATCATTGATGGCTGGAATTAAGGGGAAATATAACCTCAAATGGCTTAGCATGATCCTCCGTTATGTCGAAAGTATTGCAGCATTAATTTTGAAATAAATATATGGTTAAAGTTGAGGATTAATGTTAAGGACTATGTTAGACAAAAACATGATTTCGTAAAATTTTCTCGATAGATAAAAACCCAGTGCTTATGTTATTTACTTTTTTTTAAAATACCATTATTTTCACTGTAAAAATAAATTACCTAAACTATCGGCGTCTTGAAGCTTAATTCCTGTCGCCCCGTTAGTATCGCTTCGGATTTTGAAGGGAGAAGTTGTGTCGCTTACGATCAGAATACACATTACGCAACAGAACGACGTAAAATTAAAATGGGAAATAACCATAATAAAAATCAGAAGCGACTGGGTCGGCGTTAAGAAACAGGCATAAATATGATAAACCTAGTGAAATAAGTATCTAAGGACCTATCTACTTACAGTATTAGTGATTACAAACATGTCGGTACATAGCATATGACGCGCGGGGAAGTGGGGGCGAAATTAGAATTTGAGCTGACTTACTATATCCCCTTAATCCGATTAATTAGAGTATACTAGCTCTTTTATCCTTCAACTTGCAATGTGATATCAAATAACCTGAAAGTTAGGTCTACCGACATTTTATAATGTTGAAGTTGCTGTTGATAAAGATTTAATAAGGATATCGGATTCAGTTTGACTTCTCAACTGTTAAATTTATAGTAAGTTAAAGTTATAGCGAGTGTATAAAATAACTTATGTGTAATTAATTTATCTATTCAAAGTAAAACTAATTTTACAGTATTTTAAAATCTTGCAGTGGTAATTTTTATCGATCAAAAGGAGAAACTGAAACCGGAGATCTTGCTGATAACGACTCAAAATAATAAAAAACTGCGGTACCCAACACGCTTGCCAAGCGTATTGACAATGGTAACCCCCCTCCCCCTCCCCCCTATGAGACAGTCTACGAGGGTGGCCTATGTTTATTAATTTATTTTTATAGACTGTGTAATGAATGGATAGATGAAGTAAAAGAGAGCATATTCACAATCAAATTTGAACATCTTTGTCTCCCCATGACTTCGGGAGGTAAATATAACATATATTAAATGCAATAAAATCCGTAAAAATAATTTTATTCAATGTGTAGTATTTTCGTAAATATAAGAAATCATAGCCTTATTGACTTCTTCATTTAAAAATATTAATCTCATATACGGTGCGTGATTCAAGTTCTTTGCCTCTATATTATGATAATAAATAATACAGTCAAATAACATAAACGCTTGTTTCGACTACACTAATCATTACAACACCTATGTTTTTGTATGTTTAATGCGCATTGAAAGATAATTAACGTAATTTAAATTTAACTTACGTTTGATTCTGCCAAAATTGGATTTTAAACCGGTTTTCCACTGAACTGAACATCTGTAATTTATTCGTTTTCCTTTTAAAACAAACAGAATTATTAGAATCTACGTACAGGTTACTTATAACCTGTTGGTAGATTCTATTCTGAATCTATCTATCTATATCTATATCTGACTCTATTCTTTCTGTCTGACGAGTCAGTAACGTAGTAGCTGCCTCACAGTAATTCTGCTGTTTATCAAATGGAAACTCTTTTTACCGGTAACGAGACATTATAATCTGGTTTAACAATGGGGAATACAACGTAGCTACATTATGATTTTTTTATTAAGGATAGATGTAGATGTTTATGAGTAGGGGAACCTGTTGAAACTTGGCACTATGTGTACCTAGGCTATTAGGCTCGTTTCAAATATAGCCGCTACATTATATTGTCTATGGTATTCGGTACGCCATCTCTCTAACCTCCATCGCCGCCACTACCACCTATTCAATGTGAAGCACAGAATACTAATACCCTATGTGAAGTTAATCACTTACAGTTAGCCATTAAGCAGGTGTTTGGTGTTATCGACGTTAAAACTTTTTTTAGCAAAAAATGTAAGTATTTCTAATTTACTTTGCAGTCTGATAGTTTTAAACGTATTATAATAGTCATTTAACTATTATGCTATTGATTCTTTTGTTTAATAAGTGTTAAAACAATCATAAGCTTAGGTACGGGATAAGTAACATCAAAATAGTTGAAATCCACAGTTTTGTTGTAGTTGTGGTAGAGCCATGCTGCAGTTATATTAGTAGTATAATTGTAGCACGAATGGGTCGGCTCGACCGGGGAAGGACCGTGCTCTCACAGAATACCAGCGTAAAATAGTAGTTTAATGCTGCTGTGTTTCGTATGGAGAGTGTAGAGTACCGGAAACCCTTTTTACTGGAAACGGGGCCGCAGCAATCACTTATCATCAGGTGGACTGTGTGCTCGTTTGTCACCCTAATCTATAAAAATTGTTGTAATAATGTTGTACCTCGGCCTCTGTCGATCAGTTGTACTTTGGCCAGGAGAATATTTTTTTAAATGATGTCATATTAACGTAATATATTCTCCTATTCAAATACATTTATTATTTCAGCAATCATGCCTAGAAGCAAAGAAAAAAAGAAAAGAACGCCAGTTAATGTAGATAATCTGGCAAATGCCGTTAAAATGATTAAGGAGAAAAAATTCAACCTTCGCTGCTTCCAAACATTTTGGAATACCAAGAACAACTTTGCGTCTTCATCTAAAGCACTGTATGGAAATAGGTAAAGATGTAAGTAAGTTGCACGAAAACATTGCAGTTAATCAAGTTTTTGATCGTATTGAAGAACATAGGCTGGTTGACTATATTAAAGATGCAGCACTCTTGCAATTTGCATTGACTCTAAAATACGTGAAAATACTTACATACCAATTTGCAGAAGCGAACGGAAAAAATAGGCTAAGAGCTGACATACAAATAAAATGACGAGATTATGGCTGCGATTATTTAGGAAGCGATACAAAAACGAATTGAAAAACCTAAAGCCACTAGTTTTAGATCTTCAGCGCTTAACAAACATACTGTGAGCTTAACATTAATTTGAAGAGTCTTTTTTCTATGTCCCTCTGACATATAAGCTAGTAACATTTGGAATTTGGATGAAACCGGATTGTCCACTGTCCATGTTCCTCTAAAAGTATTGGCCCCACTAGGCGCGAAGCAGATTTGGTCTATGACTAGCGCTGAAAGAGGCACGACGGTAACTATAATAGCAGCTATTAATGTACTGATATTCCCTCGTGTTAACTTCAAGGATTTATGATAATTGGAGCTCCTCGGTAGCATTGTAGGTGGGAATCCATCGAGTTGGTCAGACGAGTCAATGTTTGTTAAATTCCAGCAACATTTTATCAAATATGCAAAACCTATTATAAGTTTATACATGGCAGAGCCATGCTGCAGTTATATTAGCATGAACGAGTCGGCTCGACTGGAGAAGGACCACGCTCTCACAGAATACATTAGAATTAATAAAATTAAACAGAATCAATATCAGTGTAAAATAGTAGCTTAATGCTGCTGTGTTTCATATGGTGATTGTAGAGAACCGGAGATCCTTTTTACTGGAAACGAGGCATTCCATCTTAGTCCTCACGGGTGACAACACATCTGCATTAGTTGTAGATCTCTATGGGCCGCAGCAACCACTTAACATCAGGTGAACTGTGCGCTAGTTTGTTACCCTATCCTATAAAAAAAACCTAGCAAAGAACAAGCTGTCATTCTCTTAATGGACAATCATAAAAGTCATATCTCAGTACCGGCGATATAAATGGCAAAACTAACTAGTAACCAGATGCAACCATTAGACAATTCAGTTTTTGGGCCTTTCAAGACTTATTTTCATACAACGGATAACGAGTTTCTAGTGTCTCCAGGTCATGTAGGAAAATCATTAAATATTTATGATATTGCTGAATTGGTAGGAAAAGCTTTTCCTATATATTTGTATACGAAGGTAGAATCAATACCTGAAGAGGGTATTTTACTGAAATCAATGCAAAAATCACTTAAAAGCTGGAAATGGCTTGAAAAAGAGGATTTGAATTTGTACCCTATAAAAAATTAAATAATAGAAAAAATTAAAACCCCCCTAAAGTTAACAAAAACAGAGAAATTTATTATGTTGCAGAGATACAGAGATACTAGGATTTCTACTAAATGCTTACCTAAGGCTGAATAGTATACCAAGATAATACTAGTGGTTTTATAAAAGCTAGTCCTAATGACTGATTAAAAAGATAAGAGCGAAATACTTAAGAAAAAATAATTGGTAAGGTAGGTTATAATCGTCTATTTACTATATAATATGTTACGTTACATCTGTTGATTTACTATAATATGTTACGTTATGTGTTTAAATGTACCTAGGTTTATGTACCGAATAATTTTAAAGTTTGCCATGTGATAAAACAGTGATTAAAAGTTTGTAATTTTTTTGTTCAACAATATTGTTAATTAGAAAAAAAAACTATGAATATTATTTTGATTTTCTTCAGAATTTGCTAGTTATTTTATGTTAAATATTTTACTAGACCGAATAAAACGATGTTTGTTAAGAAAACTTAATATTTTTCTTCAATTACCCCCCCCCCCAATTCTTGTTGTGTCCTAGGAACACCATAGTACTGGCTGAGGTACATAGGTTGTGTTGTACCTTGGTCTTATTTACCATTTTTTTTAATTTCCAAAGACACATGTAAGTATGAAATATACATTCCTAATATTTTGGTGGTGAATATTCAGATACCTTTCAAAATATGCAAATAGGACTTGTATACAAAACGTCAAATCACAATGAAAATAGGCATCCAAAAAACTGTCCTAGGTACAACAGGTTCCATTTTGATCATTAGTGGAACCATTCGTTCGTTCATCAATGAATGAATCACCCAATATATGACCTGCAAGCGATTTTTAAAAATTCTTACTCTGATATGTATAATAAAAAGGTATAAAGGGTGCTAAGTATCTGCTACTGCAGTTGATCTGCTTCTGTTTTAATATTCATCTATTTCTGTAGCAGGGACTCAAGCTGAACCATGAACTATTCACAGGCTGATGACGAGAGTATATCCGTACAAATAAATAAAATTGAAGTTTCTGTATCTTACGTCAAAATAACAGCTTTTAACTAAATGCCTTTGAAAGTATATATGGTACTTATAACAAAAGCACAATTTTTAAAATATGTCTGTCAGATTGTCTGTTCTGGCTAATCCCTTTCTTTCACCACACAAAAACTAAAACCCTAAATAAGGCGCGGGCGAAGTCGCGGGGAATACAGATAGTATTACAATACGATTTATGGAAATTCTTGAAAAAAAAAACCTTAACTACTGATCTTTGGATAAATAGAACCATTTTGCATACAATACAAAAATAGCTCACAGTTTTAGAAATTGATCGTCAAATTAACTCGTTGTACGGTAGGTACTCGTAGGTACATAACGCAGGTAAAATGACGCTGTTGATGATTTTGATGAGTTATTATCCTTATATTTTATAAAGTAATTAAAATAAAAATTTGACTTCAGATACTAAACTGACAGAGACTTAAGATAAAAAAGATACTTGGCGAGTATTTTTTCGTTTTCATTTTAAATTATATACATCCTCACCCAAGGCAAGGTCATAGCCTTTGAGCTGGGTTTGTACCGAAACGACTGCATTGTTCTGTTTTACAGATTATATAACATGATCCCCGACAGATGTGGCGGATGCATCCTGTTGGCCTTGACGTCTTGTAACCAGTTTTTATATGGTGTGCAATTAAAGGCAAAACATATTATAAATTTAACGCTACACATAAAAATATATATGCTTCTAATCTTCTTATAGTACTTCGTTAGTGCGAAAATATATGACGAGAAAAATAACCATAATTATATGTTAATCATAAAATATGCTTCTATTAAACGTATTGTTTGTTTAATACCGCCTTATTATTTTCATTTTCAATTACAATTCCGCCCGGCTGATTTCAAGCAACATCGCAAGAGTCAAACAAAGCTACACTTTGATCAAAAACGTCTCCACTTATTAGTGAATAGCAACAAATATATCTCTTAAAACTAGTAATTTTCCGTAATATCGGTTTTCGAATTCAGAAGGAAGCATTCTTGTGTAAAAGTTTCAGATTGACAATTTTCGATTGCAGCGTAAAAAAATCATCACTACATTTTGTCCCATTGCTTTTGTAAGGGGTGACTAAAAGAAACACCAAAAAGATTTCATGGCCTCTGGTAGATGAACATCTGGATTTTTGTTCTTTTTGGCGGCTCTGATGCGCAGTTGCTTTGAGTTGCAATGAGCTGAGTCCAAATCCTATAGACGTATAGTGTGAAGGTAACATTTTTATAAAGATAAAAAGAGAAACAGATACGCAACGCGACAACGTTGAAGGTGACATGGATCTGGATCAGAAGCGTGATGATTAAGTCTTCTTATGAGAAGAATAATTTTAGATTTCAAATTAAACGTAATGATACGTTTAATTTAAGATTTCAAATTACACGTAATGATACGTTTAATTTGAATACATTATTAGAGAAAAAATTTTGTTCAAAGATTTCTTAGAGCATAAAATTAAATTCTATAAATATCAAAATAATGTTATTGCCTATATACGTCCAACTGTGTCGGACAGGCCCCCTCTCACTTCAGCGAGGATTATGGAACAATTTGTGTGCCCAGCTGTTCTAGTGTATTTTTTATCGAATAAATGTATCAAACAGCACACACAGCACACAGTCCACCTGATAGTAAGTCGATGCTATAGCCCACAGACATCTACATCTAAGTTAAGGATCAAAATGTAAATGTGCTGTCATCCCTGAGGACTAAGAAGCCTCATTTATATTAAAAAGGTACCCCGGTTTTCTACACTTTATAAAAACTTGGCAGTCATGATATCTGTGAGAGTCCTTCCTGGTAGGGCCGACCCATTCGTGCTACATCAACAATATACCTAAACATATATTTGCATGTGCGTGACTTCAATGTGCTCGAAATATTTGAAACCATGTGAAAATTTAAATCCCCCGAGCACACTTAAATTGAAATGAACAACTTCATTAGTGTCTGTACTGTGAAGCTCAAGAAGTGTATAATACAGATAATATTAATTTAAAGACAAAGATGATATGCATTTTAATAATAATAGCTTAAGTCATTGTTTCCGAGATAGTGCTGTCTTCTAGTTACAGTTGTCATCTAGTTGTCTTTACTATTTTCTGTGATCAGTATTACTAATTAAACACTAGGTGTCGCTTCTAAATTTAGAAGGTAAAATCAAAACACGATCTAGAAAGTTTCGTTAAAGGCTTTTATATTTTTGCATGCGTGTTTTGTCATTTATCTCATTTTCGTACTCCGTTTTGGTAGTTTAGAGTTTATATGTTTGTCATTAGATATGTTTGTCATGTTATATGTTTGTCACATATTATGTTGTCATTATACTATATTACAGAATCAGGTAGCAGACCCGAACAGTGATTACATGCTCTTTGTGTCCGAATTAACATAGACCTTCATTCTTCGCTTACATGGCATTAGTGGTGTTAGTAAATTTCGTAAGACCTATTGTTAGGAATAAATTTGTTCTATCAAAAGGGTCCAAGCATTCCCTCACATTTTAACTTTGCAATTGTTTTTGAATGGCTTTAACAGAACGATGTTGTAACTTAATTCCGCCGCACCTTGCGTCGACCGTACCTCGCATCAAAACTCGAACGAAGTATGTCAAATTCTCTAAAAATAAATACGGAGTTCAAAACATATCGAAATAATTTGTTTCCTTACTAATTCTAAGGACAACGAATAAAACTTAGTGTTCAGATATCTAGCTACTTTTCACGGGCAGGTTTGTGAATTAGCCGAAGTCAACATGTACGAAAAATCAGAAAATGTTTATTTTAGAGTCTCGCTGTTTATTCCGGTGACTTTAATCCAGTTTACCTATGATCTCATCGCATACCCATAAAGGTTGTATCAAGCACAGGAAGATAAGAACAAGTACGTACAGAAATACTCACTTGATCTTATTCACGTTATAACAAATCAGCGTGCACGCCTTGGACAGTATTATAAAGTTGTCGTTATCTTTCAAGTTATGTGGTCAAGTTATTCGTCATCAATACTCAATGATTTGTTAAATGATGAATGATGAGTTAAAGTGCTGTGGGTGGGTGCGACCTCATGAGACCCTATACCCATAAATTCCTAGCGATTTGACAAAATATGGTCGCGGTCTCATGAGACTTCTAGGGGATTGAGAGTATATTTTAAATAAAAAAATTGTGATTTTTGTAAAATCGTTAAAATAAGTTGATTATCTCAAATCTAAATGACGTTACATTAATGAATACCCAGCCCAAGCCGAGGTGAGTTGCTAATTCATAATAAAAAACAAATATGTATACATGCGAATCGGGTGAACATTCGCTTATGCATATTATTAAAACACAAACTCGTTCTAAATGGTGCCGTTATTCGGAACTGAATACATTTCATTTATATGTAAATCACGTTACGGGTAATAAAGGAACATATAAATGTTTAAATGGACAGCGTTTGTTTCGAGCTGAGTTTTAATAGAAATTCCTATAAATATGACTGTATATTTTAAAGGACAATAGTAATAACATTTAAGTATGATTAAAATGTTATAAGAAAATAATTTATTCAGCATACAATGTAATACATCCCAAAGAGTAAAACCGACGGATACTGCTTGGTGGGACTTCTTAACTGCCTAATACGTCTGGGTTCTTCTTTCCCAGAAGTACTCTTAGGTACCTATTTCTGCATCCAAAAAGGGTACCGATTTCTGCATCCAAATAGAGTACCTATTTCTGCATCCAAATAGGGTAGATAAAGCGAGTCAGCATAATAAAGACTGTGAGTCATTCCAAGCCCTCCAAGTCCTCAACAGATGTCCTGTTACATCTGAGAATATTTTTGTTTGAAATTAGCTGCAGATGTTCTTGAATTGCAATAGGCGCTTACCACCAGGTCGATTACAAGTTCGTTTGCCACTTCAGTTAAAAAAAAAAGAGAGCGACTGTCGTAAAGGCACGGACTATTATACCAAACGAACTTCATAGTGGTAGAGCCACGCTGCAGCTATATTATGGTTGTTGCACGAATGGGTCGGCTCGACCGGCGCAGGACCACGCTCCCACAGATAGACTAGCGCAAAATAGCAGATTAATACTGCAATGTTTCGTATGGTGAATGTAGAGATCTGGAGATCCTTTTTTACTGGAAACGAGGCATTCATTCTTAGATGTTAGGGATGACAACGCATCTGCGTTTTGATTCCTAATCGAGGATAATTGTAGGTGTTTATAAGCTACAGCATTCATTTACCATCAGGTGGACTGTGTGCTTGTTTGTCACCCTGCAACTGCAGCATGGCTCTACCACATAAACCACGTCTTCCGCTTAATAAACTCAATCTCACGTGTTTTCGTAATCAAAAGAGTGCACCGCGCACAGATAAGGTTGACATTTGGAGCATAAAAGTAGGCACAGGCCTTCCCTCATTTCTTTGAGGTTTGAGTTTTTTTTTGGGTTATAGGGTAAGGAAATGTCCAATGCGCTGCCCCAATGCCTGTGGGTGAACTTTACATGTCTTCGCAATTTTTATGTTCTTATTCCTTAGACATGCAGGTATACTCACTATGCAGTTTTCCTTCATCGCCGAGCACGTGGTAAATCAGCACGTGCTCGACTAAAATTGCAATGCACAATTTCATTGGTGCCGGCAGGGATCGATCCCAGGTTACTCGCGTACTGTGATATTTACAGCAACCGTTAACCATCTGAGCTACCACGGCTCTCTATTTCCTTCATATTCCTTAATCTATTAAGTTGCGAAAGTGGCCGAAAGGTTATTTGATCAAAACGCAACCGTATTAAAATAATTATATTAACAAGCTGAAGGTAATCATTGATATAGTTTATGACTATGCTTCCCAATATATTGGAGTAAAAATGCCATTTAATAAAAAAACGGAACAACGAGTCGACTGGCAATCTCGTACTGACAACCTGAGTCTAGGACGACCCCTACTTTTTCTTACTATACTTTTTTTATTACACTTTTTGAGAGAAGAATATACACATTGAAAAAAAGATAAAGAATTAAACTTTGAAAACCATTGAAAGATTAACACTCGTAAATCATGGAGATACTTTCTACGATAGTAGAGGTTCAAGCCTAGCAGTGAATTCTTACTGGCTGATGAAAAAGAATAAAAAGAAAATCATGTAGTAATAAAAGGGATTTTATTAGAGAGTACTTGTAAAGGGTCCATTTGAAAGTAAACTGCATTTCGCATCAAGCTACAAGTTTATCAAAATTTTACTTAGCTCAGGTACTTTAGCAATAAGTAAGTATAAAGAAAGTAAGTAATAGTAAGTAAGTAAGCATGGATCAACGTGTTAATCTTTTAACACGTTGAACCATGCATGGAAAAGTTATTACACCGAGTGAATAGTATTGGCATATTTGTATATCGTAAGTCAGGATTTCGCCATAAGTTTGGTAAACTTTAATAACCAGACGGAACATGCCGGGTATAAATCGCGGCACGTAATTCTAGCGCTGAACGAAACATGGATAGCTGCGAATTTCGTGTTTACTCTGATGCAATGATAATTTAAATTTACAACCAACGACTCTTATATTAGCAATATATAAATATTAGTCATCATCATCATCATCATTACAGCCCTTCATAAGTCCACTGCTGAACATAGGCCTCCCCTAAGGTATGCCAAAAAGCACGGCCATGAGCCACCTGCATCCATCGACTTGCTGCATGTCTTACCAGGTCGTCAATCCATCTAGTGGGGGGTCGCCCTACACTTCGCCTACCGGTACGATGCTGCCACTCGAGAACCCTTCTTTCCCAACGATTGTCGGTTCTTCGAGTTATGTAGCCGGCTCCTTGCCACTTCAGCTTACTAATCCCTTGGGCTACGTCGGTCACTCTGGTTCTACTGCGGATATCCTTATTTCTAAGTTTA
Source organism: Parnassius apollo (assembly GCA_907164705.1). NCBI lineage: Eukaryota > Metazoa > Arthropoda > Insecta > Lepidoptera > Papilionidae > Parnassius > Parnassius apollo. The sequence continues at coordinate 5,271,975 of CAJQZP010001402.1, read as the reverse complement.
TCACTATGGTACTAAAGCCTTTTCGGAAACCGGCTTGTTCGGGAGGCTGGAAGTCGTCCAGTCTGCGTGCGAGACGATTTGTAATGACTCTCGAAAACAGCACGTAGACGCGGCTCAGAAGGGATATCTGTCTGTAGTTCTTCAAGAGGGCGTTGTCACCTTTCTTGAAGAACAAGACCACCGCACTTCTGCTCCACGCCTCTGGAGTTGTGTCACCATGGAGAACGGAATTAAAGATCCTCTGAAGGACTTTAAGTACCGGTTTTCCACCCGCTTTCAGAAGCTCCGCTGTAATTCCATCCTCGCCCGGGGACTTGCCGTTTTTAAGGTGCTGGAGAGCCATTCTAATCTCGATCAGACTGACGTCCAGGATATCATCGGAATAGTGTCGGATAAGACTTGCTCTTGGATCGTTACTCACACTTGCGTGTGGCTCCAACGATGATGTATACAGCTGCCCATAGAACCTCTCAATTTCACTCAGAATCTCAGATATCCCGGAAACGATGCTGCCACACTCAGTCTTCAGCTTTGACAGTTGGCTCTTTCTGGCAGACAGATCTCTGGCAAAGACTTTGGAGCCCTGGTTCCGCTCGATTGCTTCTTCAATACGAGCAGTATTGAAGTCGCGCAAGTCTCGCCGCATGCATTTGGAGATCTGCCTGTTCAGTTACCTGTATGTCAAATCTGTTGACGATTGCAGCCTCATCTCCCGTCTAACAGCCATGAGATTAAGAGTGTGATCGGAGAGTTTTTGTGTTCTTCTGCGGCGGGTCTTGCAGAACTTAGCTCCGACCGCATGGACAGTTTCCACGATCTTGTCATTCATATCGTTTCCTCAAATTTTTAAAGGCGGTACTTCGAGACTTGACGTTTAGGTTCAGTGTGCCTCTAACCATTCGGTGATCGCTGCCAGTTTTCACCCTTGCGATCACTGAGACGTCACTGAACAATTGGCGTCTGGTCGTCATAATGAAGTCAATCCCATTTTTTGTCGAACCGTCGGGGCTCGACCAGGTCCACTTCCTGTGGGGCCGCTTCTGGAAGAAAGAGTTCATCATAAAGAGTCCCTCTTTCTTATAAAGTCGGCCAGCTGCTGGCCCCTACGGTTCCGTTGCCCTACTCCAAATTTCCCTACCTTCAGCTCACCGCTTTCTCCTGTGCCTAGTTTTGCGTTGAAGTCTCCCATCAACACCGTGTAATGGGTTTTGGAGGAATGCATGGCTCTGGAAATACCCTCGTACATTTCCTCCACCGCCTCATGGGGATGTGCCGAGGTTCGTGCGTAAACCTGTATAGCCCTCAGCAAATACCGTTTGGTGATTCTGAGTATCAGGTACGCGACCCTCGTCGACACACTCTCAATCTTTACAACGTTGTTGACGAGAGACTTGTGGACGATAGATTTGACAACTCCTTGGGACAGATGGTCACCCTCCTGGTGATAGAACAAATTGCCGGACTCGAGGATTACCGTGTCTTCCCCTCTCTTCGGACTTCGGATAATCCAATAATATGCCAGCGCAACTTGTCTACCTCTTCTTCCAGCTCCAGTGTCTTCTCGTCAGTCCTCAGGGTGCGTGCGTTATATGTTGCCAGGTCGAGTCGTCGTAGGTGACAACCGAACCTCCACCGGAGATTCTTAGCAACCCCAGCCCCGCTGTTACCATATCCGCCACCGTAGCCGGGAATAGCGGGGCCGCCGGGGACTGGGGGCCGTTTGTTTGCATCGTTATTCATGGGGGGACATTTGCCATAGTTACCACGCTTGGCGAGCGGGTTGGCAACCGCAGTTTTTTTATTACATTATTGTTGTTATCAGGAAGATGCTGCTGCCCATCTCCTGCCTGTCTCCCTCTGTCGCCTCTTACGAAACCCACGGGAAGATATGGGGTAGTGAGTATTCTCAACCGCCACTTCACGGCATAAATATTAGTAGCAGAATGATATGTTCCTTTAACGCGAACGCGACGATATCGACGAAAGCGACGCGCGACGCGAACGCACAAAAAACTTTTAGCTGCAACTAAAAGGAATGTTTATTCCATTTCTCTAGCTGTAATGAATGGATGGACATGTTCGAAACTGATGATGATAAAATGCTAACCCAACTTCGAGTAAATGAATGAAAATAAATGAAGTTATTCGTTATCATTTATCAACTCTCTTGTAAGCATATTATCTTAACGTCACAGGTCACAGTCGGATGATTTGCAATTACAATAATGCTAAAGTACCTATATACAGTAAATTGCATTGTAATTTCATAGACAATTAAGTGTTTTGTACTTTTACTTACTGTTGTTTTAAAATACCTATGTAGTATAATAGTATGTTCTTCCTCAAGGCATAGGTTATGTTTATTATCAACATTATCGCCGTCATTAAAGTCCATTACAAATTTACTACTGAAAATAGGTCTTCTACATAGATATGTTTTTTTATTGGATAGGGTGACAAACAAGCACACAGTACACCTGATGGTAAGTAGTTGCTGTGGCCCATAGACATCTACATCTATCGACGATTACGAATCAAAATGCAGATGCATTGTCACCCGCGAGGAGTAAGATGCAATGCGTCGTTTCCAGTAAAAAGGTTCTCCGGTTCTCTACACTCACGAAACGAAACACAGCAACATTAAGCTACTATTTTATGCTGGTACTCTGTGAGAGCGTGGTCCTTCCCCGGTCGAGCCGACCCATTTGTGCCACAACTATACTACTAATATAACTGCAGCATGGCTCTACCACGTATAAAAATGTGTATGTGTATGTGTATTTTTACACACAGTTCTGAACCACTTGTGCACATCGATTCCCTGCATCTTTCGTCAGATCCTAACTCCAGTAGTGGTGGGCCATCATTCACTAAGCTTTTCAGTGTAAGGCTGCAATTCGAGTAGTTTTCTACCATTGACTTATATATTACTAGAATCATTGTTTTCTACCCATTCGGTTGTCAGTTTTTAAAGCTATATGATTCACTGATACTTTGGCCCACAGAATCGTTGGGCTCTATTACCGTGCCAGTACTAGTATCAGTTACCCGTGCTCTGGTGAGAATATCCTAGTTGCAGATTTTAACACGCAGAGAAACTCCGAGTATGATAGCCATCTTGATGATCATTAAGTGTGGAGGAGGCTATATGTAACTATGTTTTATTTTAGGTTTGTCAATTATTTGAATAAACAGACATTAGAATCTCCTTAAAACACAATGAGTGCAAAGTTTCATAAACTATAAAATTTCATATTCAAAAAGTAACCATTTTTCTTATAATGATTTCTTAAATTTACGCGAACACTGCACATTGAATAAAACTAAAATAAAACATAGCAAACAAACAGAGCACGAGGGATCTGTGACAGAAAACATCTGGCCACCGAGCTTCAGCACGTCAAGCAAGTATTACAAGACAACAAGCTTCGGGTCCCGCGCTTATGTCACAGTGACCGAGTGAAGCCGGCCACAGTCGAGCGTGTACCTGCTGTACTACCATATGTCAAAGGAGTCACAGACAAGGTTGACTACATCTTGAAGCGAGCTCCATTAAAACCTTTGTAGTATACAAGCCGCCGAAGAAGATTAGTCAATTTTTATCATCTGTCAAGTGTAATATCCCTCTACAAGATGCAGGAGTGTACAAGTTAGATTGTGAATGTGGTCTCTCTTAAATAGGTCAAACAAAAAGATCGATAAAAACCCGCGTGGAAGAACATGTAGCTGACGTGAAGCACCGACGCTCCGGGAAGTCTGCAGTCTGTGAACCTGTTCAAGATCGTCCCCACCATTACATCAGATTTGATAAACCACAAGTCCTCGCAAAAGAACGCCGATTCCTACCAAGGATGATACGTGAGGCTATTGAAATTAAAAAACTTCCTAATTTCAATAGAGAAGATGGATGCGATATCAAAAATTAATATTAAAAAACTTAAGGTAGCCGGGCCAACTATGACATTGGGACGTCAAACATCTCAGTCCCCCCCGTGACTATGGGTGCTGTAAAGCACCCGAAACGTCTGGAATTAAACATAAGTAAGATCAGTTAAATAAACTCGATAAAATCCGTAAATTTAGTTTTATTCAACCATTTTTCTTGGTCACATGTGTATACGTACTTTACATCTACTTTGGCATACAAAAAATATCTATTGTTAGTTTGTTACTGTATAATTACAGCAATGTGTCATGTTTTAAGCCGGTAGAGCCACGCTGCAACTATATTATTATAATTGTGGCACAAATGGGCCAGCTTGACCGGGGAAGGACCACGCTCTCTCGGAATACCGGCTTAATACTGCCGTGTTTCCTATGGTGAGTGTAGAGAACAGAAAACCCATTTTTACAGGAAACGAGGCAGAGAAAAAAAAGTGACTAATGAGAGATCAACTTAATGGCTTATTTGGACGTTTTAATTACTTCATATTAAGGTAATCTTGTTATGATTATGAACATAAAATAATAACAGTTTTTTATAATTTTCATAAATTAATTTTCATAAAATAAATGCACAACGCTTAAGGATGGACTTTACAAGGAAGGCTAGGACAAAATGCGAGCTCAAATTTGTTTTAATGAATAATTGAATGTATATATTAAGATAAAAGATAGATTCAGGCATTACTTTGCAGAAATCTATTATACTAAATATGTTAAAAATTAATTAGCTCAGATAGAAATTAAAGGTTAAGCAGATTCTGCAGTGGCTGACCGCTAAGTCAATATAAAAGATGTTAAAATTAAGCTAGCTAATATATGATTAAAAACTATTTTGTTTAAAGAACAAAGGGTGACTAACGATCTCATAGTTCACCTGATATTAAGTAGATGATGTGTCCTTCCTTCCTGTCCCCCGAAATAGATGCTCTTCAATCCAGGTAAGGCACATCATTTTATTTTGTTACATAAATTGTAACCAATTAATTTTGAACGTCTTTAATACCTGTATTAATGTAAAATTAAAAATAATATATTAACGTAATCGGGCGTTACTTTGCGGTAATCCATTATATTAAAGTTGGTAAGAATTATTTCGCCCATATCTGCTTAATGAAATGAAATGTCTTACCTAGTTTGAAGAGAAAAAATTATATTTAATCAATATATTTTTGCAGTAACAAATTTTTTTGGTTTTTGGTTAAAGTTGTATAAATTTGGTTTTATGCATAATTACTCATTACGTGAACTAGCATTTAAGCTTGCAATCAAACTTACAAAATCCACATGGATATGACCTCAAACGTCTTTATAAACAGTCAATCATTCAGGTATTCTGCAATTAGTGTTAATGGTTCGAAACGACCGCATTAGCAATAGATCTAATGACAATTTCCTCTTTAAGAGAAATTGGAAACATTGCAGCGATATAGTCTAATAGGAAACCATAAAACTACATTTAATATCTGATTTTGATGACTTGGACATGAACTTAATATGTACAAATATAAAATTAGTTAAATTCAACTTTAAATATAATTTGTGATTGTTAATAAATCATATTTTGAAAGTTAAAAAAATACTTAAAAATTTGAAAATCCAAAAGTGCACTCCTCGAACGGGACGATTTACAATAGTGAAATTCAAGAGGCTTCCTAAGGATTAAAATCTAAAGTTAATTAAAAAAAATCAAAGTGATAAGTTCAGTTTTTCAAAAGATATCCATAACGACTAACTGATGTCCAAGTGAAATTATTTTCAATTCACTTTTATAATAATCGAAATTAATAATCTTACAGCTATCTCAGAAGTATTAATTGATATTTTTTTAATATTAATCGAAATTAATAATGTTATAACTATGTCAGAAGTATTAATTAAAATTTTCTCTTACTATCGGTGTACTAATTGTGTTATATAAGTGCAATATGAAGCTGGTGGAAGTGATTTAAGTTGAGTGGATCGCGATTTTTTGATTTGGTGACAGTAGATCACAACATCTCCGCTTCGCTAACGACTGTCATAATGTGTTAAAATTTATCAAGCTGTTTAGGCTACGGAACGTGCCTGTGAAAAAGACACAGCTTATGTATACGCAACTGTTGACCCCGGGTTCCGATCCTGGGTTAGACTAAAATTAGTTATAGAGTTTTTCTGCCAAGGAATTCTCAGTAGCAACCCAGACTCATTGGTTGGCGTTGTTTTGGCCCCATTGCTCGGAAAACACGCAACAACCGCTGGTCCTGCGCTCAATCTCTCTCCGGCATTGATGTACTAAAAACCCCTCTGGTCATCTCGGATTGCCGTCTCAACGGACTATACCAAAAACCCCTCTGGTCATGTCGGATTGCCGTCTCAACGGACTATACCAATTGCGACTAAAAGGCGTTAAATCGCATGTACGCGATATCAATTGTTACGCCTTGCGACTTCAACACAGTAACCCAGTTGTTTGTTGCATTCATTTGTTATAATACCGTTCACCGTTTTGTTTTTGCCCACTCTTGACCCTGTTACGTAGCCAAGCAAAATATTTGCTAAACGCTTGTTTGTAAAACACAGCTGTTGCAGTGGTATCTAAATTCTGTTGTGGTAGAGCCATGCAGCAACTATATCATGGTTGCAGCACAAATGGGTCGGCTCGACCGGGGAAGGACCAGCGTCAAATAGCAGACGACGCTCTCACAGAATACCAGCGTCAAATAGCAGTTTACTGCTGTTGTGTTTCGTATGGTGAGTGTAGAGAACCGGAAACCCATTTTACTTGAAACGGGACTTTTCATCATGGTCCTCAGGAGTGGCTGCGCATCTGCATTATGATTCTAAATCGAGGATAGATATAGATGTTTATAGGCCACAGCATCTACTTACCATCAGGTGGACTGTGACCTCATTTGCTACACTTATTCTATAAAAAAACGTCATTTTAACACGCTTGTATTACCTGTATGTATATGTCAGGGGCCGATTGTTTAATCGTCCCATTAATGAAAAGTCTAGTCCGTCACCGTCCAATTATCAGCCTGACTTACCACCAGGTCAGTTTTAATGGGTTTTTGCCTGGATGCCTTCGCTACAGTTAGAATTTCCTAGCAATATAAAGAATTTGTATGTCAGAAAAAGCTAGTTTGTAGGCTGAGGTGCGACTGGGATGTAACTTTGACCATTCAAATATAGGAAGGTATTTAATACACTTCTACCTAACTGTCTCTTATATTACTAGATATGTGCTTTCGTATTTTTACAAAGTTAATAAAAGTCATAGTTATTTTAATTATTATTCGAGGATTCGTGTTTTCACTGTAACATATCACGACTTTATAGTGGATCGAAGTGCCATGTTAGTAACTAAATTCAATAAATGGCCTAATAAAAAGGCGGAACATTAATCCAGGTTCCAGGCTAATATTGTAATGTACAATGTCGCTAAAACCTGTTTGGGCCATCTTGTTAAAGGGCCTGGCCGTAACTTGGCCTTTATACGGGCTACTATGGTCATAATAACTATGGGCCGCCAACACATACGTATATGAATTTTAGTTTTCAACTATATCACATCTGAACATTTGCAGACGTATTAAGTACCAATGACAATATAATAATTTCATATCTATGACCTTCACTGAGATCATCACCTAGTTTTTTAAACTGTCATATTATTTAAATTGATACAGTAACAAAATAGATGGTAAATAGCTACAGCGGCCTATATACACCAGCAGCCAATTATCAACAAAGTCAACAACTTCAATGAGATGAAATGCGTCACAATCTATTAATATACATTGTTACCCAAAAAGGATCCAACACGTGGTGTCCAAAATTAGAGTCATTGTGCATCTATATGATTGAAGAGAACAGGAGGCCCTTTTACTGGATATGAGGCATGTAGCTGTGACAACGCATGCTAATTTTGATTCTTAATTTAGGATAGACGTAAATGTATTTGGGTTACAACACATCCACTTAACATCAGGTGTACTGTTTGCTCATTTGTTACATTTATTATATAAAAAAACTCTTAAAATGTCACCCCTATAATTTGCGGCCCGTGCCCATTAACACTTGGACCCAATTTTTTTTAAAGAATGCTAATAGGAATCTCTAAAAATCTGAAATATAGCCCTTACCGAATACTTTTACCCTATAATGGAAATTGTGGAATTAAGAGTTTTGAAAATAGAGATAATCGCCTCAATAACACCTTTATGTACCGATTTTTTTAAGATACGTTCGAAAATGTAGAGCACCAAAGGGGCAGTATTTATGCGGCTTTATTGCGGCTTCAGGTGACAGCGTTCCATCCTGTGCTACTAATTAGGGCATTCTAACGATGATGGATATTGTGATGACTTGATAAAAAGGGACTCTACCACTTACTTACTTAGCTCTCAGTCGTTAATGTATTAAGAAAATTGATCATGGAATAGTAAAGTTCTTGTATTAACGGCTTGGTAGAAAAGAGATTCTACCCTCTAATCATTTTACGACTCTATTGCTTGATGCGTTGTGATAATCGATCATGTACTGATTTTTGTATATATTGTATGTTGACACCTCGGCAAAAAAGGAACTCTACCATCTTATCTCTTTACGACTTTCTATTGCTTGATGTGTTGTGAGAATCAATCATGGATTAGTAAAGTTCTTGTTTGTTGACGCCTTGGTAGAAAGAGGAGTCTACCACCTCTTTTATTTATGACTCTATTGCTTGATGTGTTGTCAAAATCGATCACGGATTAGTAAAGTTTTTGTTTGTCGACACCTTTGTGGAAAGATTACTCTACCACCTTATTTATTTACGACTCTATTGCTTGATGTGTTGTGAGTATTGACTAAGAATTAATAAAATTGTTGTATGCTGACGCCTAGTCAAAAAGAGACCCTACCACCTCTTCTCCTTACAAATCTCTATTGCTTGACGTATTTGAGAACCGACCATAAATTTTTAAAGTTGTTGAATGTTTTCGCCTTGGCTGATAAGAGACCCTACCATCTAATATCTTTACTGTAATGTGGCGAGCATTTAGCTCCCGATGTATCATAATTCATAATTTTTACAAGTACATACGTTTCAAATGTTTTTTATAACATAAATCAATCGTGACCTTTTAGATATTTGTAGCAAAAAATTTGAAGGATTCAACTTCTGACATTTTGAATGATCTTCAGGGCCGTAAGGTTTTAAATACAAGGCACAACATGTATATTATAATAAGATAACAAGTATAGTATTTTTTGAGATCCTTGACCTCATCATTTATATAGTAATGATAATTATTTCTTTTATAATTCATGTGCACTCTTTATAGCGTACATGGTCTATAGTCATCCGGTTAATATGGTCCCTTTCTTATAACTCATATTGATCGAACAATAAAAGTTTAAAAGGGCGCTGCTTTATAGACGCCATTTTGACCGTAGACATTATAGTTAATATGATCGTTAGCTATTTTTAAAATGTTGACTATTCGAAGTGTACCTAATCGTCAAAACTTGATTGCTGTTTTTCTCTCAATACATTACTTATGCTAGTATACGACTTTGTGTTTTTGTCTCCATCCTCTTCCTAGTTTTGGTTTTATAGGACGGTAAAGTTTAAGGTGACTATATTAGCCTAGCCTATATTAGACATATTTTATTATTGATGTGTAAACATTAAGTTAAAAGCTAAAGTTGTAGTTACAGCCAATATACCTTCCGCTTCTTTTATTTATATACCTCCCATTTCTATGGAAGTTTTCGGGCAAGGAAGTGTCCATCGCGCTGCTACAATGCGTGTTGGTGAACTTAACTTACGATCTTTTTTCCTCACGATCTTTTCCTACACTGCCGAGCACGTGGTAAATAAGTACTTAAAATTGGAATTAACAATTTCATTGGTGCCGGCGGGGATCTAACCCGGGTTGCTCGCGTACTGTGAAATTTACAACAAGCGCTTAGCCTCTGAGATAGGTACGACGGCTCATAAACGTAGCGTAGGTAAACATTAAGCTATTTAATTTTTTTAATCAAATGCGTAAACTCATCTGCTCCTATCGGGTAAATTTGTAGGGACTAAATATTTTCCAGCACTGCTACAACAATCAGTTTAATAATGTTAGTTGGTTGCAATATGGGGTTGGACGGGGTGGGATTACGTCACCCAAGCTTTTCAACTTTTTCATAAATGACCTAATCGTGGATCTCAACGGCAAAATTGTTGAATTTTGTATGCATGAACTAGGTACAGGTCTTCTCTTATTTATGTGAAGCTTTTTGGAACATAGAGCCGTGGTAGCTCAGATGGTTAGCGCTCGCTGTAAATTTCACAATACGCGAGCAAAACGGGTTCGATCCCCGCTGGCTCCAATGAAATTGTTAATTGCAATTTTAAGTGCTGATTTACCACGTGCTCGGCGGTGAAGGAAAACATCGTGAGGAAACCTGCATGTCTGAGAAATAAGAAAAAAATTTCGAAAACATGTGAAGTTCGCCAACACGCATTGGGGCAGCGCGGCGGACTATTTCTTGCCCTAAAACCCTCTCAGAAATGAAAGGAGGCCTGTGCCCAGCAGTGGGACGTATATAAGCTGTAACTTTACTTTTTTTGGAGCATATTAGACCACTGTATTGCCAGAATTTTTCTGCTATATTCATAATTATAGGTCTTGTTCGTAAATCAGTATTTAAAACTGCCATCAATAATTTATTTGGTTCGGGCGGGGTTCAATCTCGATTTGCTGGCGTACAAATTAATTTTGTGACAAGTGCTTCTAAGCTATCGGATGACAAATGAGATTTTATATAAACATAATTTTACATTGACATAAATACACTTCAGTTGTAGGTCACGCATTTCGTCATAAGTCATTATTAATTTGCATTTTGAATGTATTGTATTTATCCTCATGTCTCTGACATAATATTCCTTTATCTCATTGCGTTTTATCAAATAAAGAATGATGACAATGACGTAGTACTTCTTTATTGGTTTTAATACATACAGCAGTATAATATACTTTGCACAGTTGGCCACTTAAAGTTGTTTTTGTTTGAAATTGAAAACGTTATTATGCTCTATCTTGAATCCTGCTACACACTGGCAGTATTTAAAAATAATAATCACCAAATATAAGTAACAATTTTTTTATGATCTCTACTCTCACTCCGCTATAATGATGATTCGCTTATCACCGTGTAGTGGCGGTGTAAGAATATCTACTATCCCGTATCGTCCCGTGGGAGTCGCAAGAGAACAGAGAGAAACTGAATCAAGAGATGAACGGCATCATATTCCCGATAACAACTTAAAGGAATTGCGGTTGATAACCTACCTTCCAAGCGTGGTAATTATGGCAAAATCCCTCCTATGAGGCAATCTTGTGCATGTAAAATTTGACATGCACAAAGTTCAAAAACTTTATTAAATTAAGTTTGTATAAAAAGGGTTATTATAATATTAAGGAATTTATGGATGATAATAATCCCCGGGAAGGTTGATCGCTACAAAGCTATTTGTAATTTGTTTTGTGTTGTTAATTGTAACATACATGATTGTAAGCTGTTATTTAAAAAAATTAGTCACGCTGGATTTCTTACTGGTTATTCCCAGGACAGAGGTTTTCAGTGGGTACAAGTCTACTGTTGAACATAGGTCTCACCAAGTAATGCCACAAAGCACGGTCCTGAGCCACCTGCATCCATCGACTTCCTGCATGTCTTACCAGGTCGTCACTAAATCTAGTGGGGGGTCGCCCTACACTACGTCTGCCGGTACGAGGCTGCCACCCGAGAACCTTTTTTTTCTATCGGTTATCGGTTCTTCGAGCTATATGGCTTATTATTTTTTTCTAAACCATTGGTATATTTAAAAAAATAGTTACTTTCAGTATGTATATTTATAATCTATATTGAATAAAAAAGTTTCTGTTTCTGTGGATAAACCGATGTTCAGCAGTGGACTTTTATGGGATGTAAGGATGGACATTGGGACTTAGTTACAGGATAGTCAATAATATGGACCGGTAGCACAGCGCTAAGCACTCTAGGATAAGCGAATAAGTATATTTGTCATCAACATCTTTATAGCTTCCTAAAGTCTACTGTTGAACGTAGGCTTCCCTTTTGATTGCCTTATATTTGCCTATGTTGGCACGCTTGGCAGGCATGTTTGCAGACATGCTGCATGATTTTATTAAAATTTAAGTTGTTATCAGGAAGATGCTTCAACCCATCTACTGTTTCGTTCCTCTCTGTCGCCCCATCCCACGCCCACGGGATAATATTACGGAGTAATGAATTCTGTTAAGTAGCCACTACATTTATAGCAAAGTAATGAATTCTGTTAAGTAGTCACTAAATTAATAGAAAAGTAATGAATTCCGTTAAGAAGCCACTACATTTATAGCAAAGTAATGAATTCTGTTAAGTAGCCACTACATTTATAGCAATGTAATGAATTCGGTTGAGTAGCCACTACATTTATAGAAAAGTAATGAATTATGTTAAGTAGTCACTACATTTATAGCAAAGTAATGAATTCTGTTAAGTGTCCACTACATTTATAGCAATAGATCATATGCTCGCAATATACAATTCTAAAGACTAGAAGTATTTTTGTACATGTTTAATTTATGTTTATAAAGCACTGATACAGAAAAAATTTCTCAAACGTTTGTGTAAAAATAAAATATTAGAAGTTGCGAAGGTATTATTTCAGAAAATAAGACATTTATAAAGATTAAAAGACTCAGTACATGTTATGAACACATTACTAACTTCAAACAATATAAGAAGTCGTGACAAGCGGTATGGAAGTATAAATTATCTCCTTAGCACGTACAACTCATTCGCAATTAAAATTAGGTAAGTATTGTTGCCTTGTGGAGAAAGTGTCCCTTGTCAATCTTTTGTTGATGCTGTGTTAAAATACTTTAAAGATTCAGAAGGACAAAAATATTATTTTTAATAAAACCTCTAACTGATTAAATATTTGTCGTTATTTATCACTTATCATAAAGTGCCCTGAAAGTATTGGTAGCCCTACAATAGATGGTGTGACGACCTGGTAAGAATTACATGAAGTCGTTGGATGCAGATAGCTCAAGACCATGATTTGTGGCATTCTTTGGACTTGGACATCATAAACCATTATTTTATAGGTTTTATTAACTTGACATAGTAATTTTTTAGTTGCAGGTCCCCTGGCTAATGATATATTTTTGACGTTGAAATTAAACAGTGTTTATACACATTAGTTATCGTAAACGAAATTGTAACAAGGAATTTATATCATGTTCAATGAGCACAGTTTCTTGCCAGTACTTTTTTGGAAATTTCCTGTTTTTCCGAGCCGGTGTAGATTTTGACGTTTATGAGAACTTTAAACAAGCATAAATTTTGCTGATTTAATATTTTATAGTCAGACGTCGGATTTAACTTTGCTTGCTAAAATTAAATAGCCGAAATGAATCAGTAAATCACAAAGAAAGTTATCACAAAAAAAGTGAACGTCAACCAGAACAAGCAAACGAAAACCGGATTCCTACAATAGAAATGAGAAGAGTTCTAATGTGTCAGTTGCAAACCAACAAAGAAAGTAAGATTGAGCGCTGCATACATTTAAGGTGACGTCGGAACCATACTGAACTTGTTGCCCACGCACTCGCGCACACATCTTGTCTGTGTGCGTAAGTGTAAGTGTGGGGTTTGCCCTGCGCTTAATAGACATTTATTTATTTTCAAATACAGGGTGATTCAGAATACTGCATTTGTCAAATAGGTATAAAACATGTGAAGTCCATCAATACGCACTGGAGCAGCGCGAAAAACTAGTTGTTCCATAAACCTATAGATATGAGAGGAAGTCTGTGCCCAGTCGTGGGATGTATAATTATGGGAGTTTACTTTAAATTTGATCTAAATTTCTAAAACAATACTTGTTAATACAAAGGGGGGTTTTAAAAATGTTTTTTTTATATAGGTTAAAGTAAAACATACGCGGGGGGCCGGAAATTTTTTCTAATTAAAAGAAAAACAAATGACAAAAATGAATAAATCACGAACGGTAATTGAGATAATGTTTCTATAGACTCTAAATTAATAGAGGATATATCATTATGATTATAGTTTCTTAGAGAAAGTTTATTCTTCTGCAACATTTTAAATAGGTACATATATGAAAATTACGAATATTTTCTAAACCATAAAAGAAAAATGATATAATAAAAAGACAGATTAATGGTTCATTTTAACATCATACTTGTACAAATAAATTTTAAAACTGAACAAGAATAAATTAGCCTTTATAGCTTAATATTAAAATATAATTGGAAGATGTCTGTACTTATATATTTGTGCAGCTGGTCTTAACTTACGAGTAGCGGCGGGAAACTGATAGTATGGTGGTACCAACACGCACCTCCTAGGTTGGAAAAGGGCTCTACCATCCAGTGAACTTATTAATAAATCATTTTATAAGACTTGTATTTTAGATAAAATTGATTTTTTATCTTTAAATAAATAAAAGGATATTAAAATAAAAACTTTCAAAAAGATCAAAACACTTTTACACCGTAACATCAATTTACAGCGTTAAAACTTAGGCTATTGTCGAAAAGAAAACAACTTTCGCTATCAAAACTTACTTCAAACTCGTTTCAACTGTGGCCGACATTTTGATACTAAACACGACCGATACGCGACGGTATACTGTGGTCACTGACGTTTGCCGCGTCTTGTCTCACTGAGGCTTTAACCGTGAGATATTTGTAGAGCTGCATCCAACGCTACAATTACAGGAGATTTGTAATTAAAATTTTGTGTATTTAATTTATAATTATTCCAATAAATAATTAAAAGCAGTTTTATCATACAGGAATATTTTTAGAATAAACTGAATTGTATAGTCATCGGATATTACAATTGATATTTACAGTTTTAGATAAAACATTTAATCCAAAAATTTGGAATACTAATTGATTTTAAACTTTCGGGTTATATGTAATTCCAGAGATTATATAACTGTTATGCCTGACTAGAATTCGTAGTAGAAATGGTTTACGTATACGACTGTTACATACGTTACATTTTTTTATAGAATGGGGGGACAAACGTACACACAGTTCACCGGCTGCTGTGACTCATAGACATCTAAATTTATCTTCGATTAAGAATCAAAATGGACTAAATGAACTAGTGATCGTCAAGTAAGTAGTAAAAGTAGTATTCTATAATCTACTCAAAAGGATGAAATAAAAAAGACTTGTTACCGTGTAGTAGCCGTGTAAGTATGTCCACGGCGACAAAGGAAAATCACAAATCAGGAGATGGCAGACAGAAGCGTCTTTCTAATAACCACTAGAAATAAAAAACTGCGGTTGCCAACACGCTTGCAAAGCGTGGTAACTATGGCAAGTATCACCCCTATCTATGGGGGAGGCCTATGTTTAGCAGTGGACTTTACTAGGCTGTATATATATTTTGAATTGGATTATACTTTTTTCATAACGTTTAATTATGTATCTGTCACACTTATGTCATGCATTGACACATAAAGCCAGCTCTTGTAAGATCTTCATTTGACTTTACGCTAAGGCTATTGATAAAAGAAAACGCGCTCGTAGAAGCGAGAGTCGTGGGAAGATACGGATAATCGTATTTACTGGTTTTGCGATGTTTTGCTTCCGATTCCCTCCCTTTCAGTGCACGTGTTTATAAAACTTAAGAAGTTACATATGAGAATCTAAAATATTTAAACCGCAGCTACGTGCTTAAAAATAATTTTTCCAGATAATTTTTTCGGTGATATGATTTTTTTTCTAAGCTTTCTTTAAAAACTTAAAAGAAAAACATTATCTAACTACAAAATTTCATTTCAAATCATCGGAGCCGTGTCCAATAAACCATTTACCTAAATATTATAAACATTGTTATTATCATTCTTGTAACAGCTCACAAGTATATTACGGAGCGTAGGCCTCCCCAAGGAATACCATAACTTAAACAGGATACAATTAGTATTCAATACAAACGTTACAAATAACTGGGCTCGGCAGCGTTCGGTAAATTACGACACATCTTCTCGTCAGGTATACCTCAAAACCTGAAAACTAAATTGTACAAACAGTGCGTGTTACCAGTGATGATTTCTGGATCTGAGACGTGGTTCTTCACTGCTGGCCGTATGAGGACGCTCAAGGTCGCACAGCGAGCTATAGAGAAGGCTATGCTCGGGGTTTCTCTGCATGATAAACTTCGAAATGAGGATATCCGCTGTAGAACCAGAGTGACCGACATAGCCCAACGGATTAGTAAGCTGAAGTGGCAATGGGGCGGCCATATAGCTCGAAGACCGACAACCGATGGGGAAAAAGGTTCTCGAGTGGCAGCCTCGTACCGATAGGCGTAGAGTAGTCTAGTGTAGTGCGACACTCCACTAGATGGAGCGACGACCTGGTAAGACATGCAGGAAGTCGATGAATGCAGGTGGCTCAGGACAGTGCTTTGTGGCATTACTTGGGGGAGGCCTATGTTTAGCAGTGGACTTGTGAAAGGCTGTAATGATGATTATGATAAACGTTACAAAGTGAATCCCAACTCCAACCATTAAAATGGTAGTATCGAAAATTTGAATTTGTTAATTCATACTAAAACTGACTACCTACCTACTGCAACAAGCGGTAATAAAGTAATAATATAGCACATGCAATACGTATGTATGTAATCACTATGGTAAAATCCCCCCTTTTCGAACTTTCGACTAATCCGATTTTTTTATGTTGATTAATATTGAATAAACGAAATCTGTTTAGAAAATCGATTGAATAGACTATGTTATTAAAGTAAAAAAAAGAAATAACATTTAAATATTATCTTACACGATTGCACAGGTTGTATGGTTATTGATGGACATCTCCCGAAGGAGATGTGATGGTACCGCATTTTGTCGCGACGTGTGTTCGTGGAACATGACGCTTGGGATTAATCCGAACAATTTCTCAGAGAACTCTCCGTGGTATATGGGATAGAAAATGCAAAGGGATGCAACATCTCTTCGCAGCATCAGTGAATCAAGCCGATCAGAGAAGACTCGGTCGCCGACGATTCGAGACGCTCTGCGCTGGATGTGGTCAAGTCGAGAAGGAGCTGGCACTGGGAGTCCCGGCCCAGAGATGAGAACAGTATTGCATGTGAGGCCGAACCTGCGCCTTGTAAAGTTGCGGGTAGTATGCCGGCATGAAATACTGTCCCGCTCTGCTGAGCACGCCAAGCTTGTTAGATGCCAATTCGGCCTTCTCTTCCAAGTGACCACGAAACTGCTACACGAAGCTGCTGCTAAATGAATGGAATCAACAATAATATATGCGCTTTCATCACCGATAGCGAAACAACCAACTTGCTTATGATAATCATCATTTATTTTTTTATTTAAAAAAAGCTATCTCCATACTAGGATTTTCTCCCGTATCGTAGACAGTCATCATTATCGTCATCTTCACAGCCTATAAAAGTCCACTGCTGAACATAGGCCTCCCCCATAGATTGCCTCATAGGGGGGATTTTGCCATAGTTGGCACGCTTGACAGCGAGCTTATTTGTCATCCGCAGTTTTTTATTATTACAGTTGTCTTTAGGAAGATGCTGCTGCCCATCTCCTCATGTCTCCCTCTCTCGCCTCTTGCGACACCCACGGGATGATTTGGGGTAGTGGATATTCTTAACCGCCACTACACGGTCGTAGGCAGTTAACATTCATAAATTTCACAAGGACAAACATCCAGACCTGGAACTATTATTTGTAGGTTATACAAATACATGTTCCGTGCGGGATTCGAACCCGCGGCCCTCAGCGCTGCAACTCATTGCTAAGCCACTGCGCCACGGAGCCGTCAAATTACATTACAGCATTTCACCGCTGTAAAAAGCCTCGTTATACACGATCCCTTCAAGTTTTTTAATTCATTTATTAGCAAAGACAATTATTAAATGTAGGGTAGGTGAGGGTAACACGGTCACCTTAAGCTTTGCTGCCCTGTAAAACCAAAACTAGGTGAAGGACAGAGACAAAAACACAAATTCGTATACTGTAACTAATATATTAAGAAAAAAAATAGCAAACAAGCCTTGGCAATCATTAGGAACACTTCGAAAAATCTACTTAAAAACATTCCCTACACTACACAATACTAAATTCGACTAAAATATTTACTACAATGTCAACTGACAAAGTCATGACCCTTTATTATTTCATTGACCGATGAAGAGCTACTGTAATCACAAAGCCATCTATGCAAACAAGGCTATAGTTTTTGAGTAACAAGAAAGTGAGCATATCGACCGGGTGATCATATTACCCTCACATACTATATCAATATATTATACGATGGTCACACGTATGACTAGGCGAGACTTTCTTGTGAGTCTATCTCTCTATCTATCTGCTATTAATTTTTACATACTGTTACCGTTACACGTTATCAAAAGTCCACCGTCGAACATTGACCTCCCCCACTGGTTACCTCAGAGGGGAATATTTGCCATAGCTGCCATGATTGGAAAACGGGTCGGTAATCACAGTGTTTTATTATTATTATTTGTTATAAGGAAGATGCTGCCGTCTTTCTCCTGTTTCAGTTTCCCTCTGTCGCGTCTTACCGGAATCCAGTATCAGCTACAGCGCCCATCTTGTATAGCGTTGTACAGCGGCCATCTTGTATATACTATACTATACTAGATGAAATAATCACAGTAATAGTCCGGTTGTCATGCTATACACTGTGTTCGACCTAACAACACATCGGAATCTAATTTCGGGGATACATTGCATGCATCCTTTAGTAATAACTTTGGTTACAAATAGATACGTTATGTTATAAGATTGAGTTTTTTTTTATAGAATAAGGGTGACAAATGAGTACACAGTTTACCTGATGATAAGTGGATGCTGTGGCCCATAGACATCTACATTAATGCTCGATTAAGAATCAAAATGCAGATGCGTTGTCACCCCTGAGGACTATGATGGAATGCCTTGTTTCGACTAAGAAAGGGTCTCCGGATCCTTACACTCACCATTCGAAACACAGCTGTATTTTACACTGGTATTCTGTGAGAGTGTGGTCCTTCCCCGGTCGAGCAGACCAATTCGTGCTACAACCATAAAATAGCTGCAACGTGGCTATACCACGTATTAAAATAGATAAAAAATATAATAAGAGTAGATAAAAAATTTCTTAAAATATTACGTTACTGCAAGTGATAATAAAGCTGCAAACGTAATTGTTGAACGCGATATGTCACGTAATTCATTGAGAATGTTAACCATGTTAACTGTATTACCAAAATCCATCGCTGAAGGCCTCCATAGATTACCTCAGGCATATTTGCAATGTAATATACTGTATTGTAAATATCAAATATTATATCATATTCACAGTGTCTTAGCGGTATAATAAGTCTGCACTTTACGGTAAATACAAATATCTCCGTATCATATCATATTCACTATGTCGAGGGGGGGGGGGTAAAAATCTTCTACCCTATATCATCTCATGGTATCATAAGAAACAAGGGAGGGAGGGAAATAAGTCAGAGATGAATCAGAAGTCATGAGAATTTTAATGAAAACTAAAGAAATAAAAAAAACTGTGATAGCCCATCTGCCTGCCAATTAATGCAACTATGGCAAATATTCTAAGTTAGGACAAATATATACAAATACTAGCTTGCCAGGCAGACGTTGTTCTGCCCTTTTCGACGACCCTTTGTCATGTCCTATTAAAAATCCTTAAATTCGCAAAAAAATTGTGGCTCACTCATGGGCAAAAAAACTATCCTATCTCTCAAGTTGGACCAAACTGCACATGGTGTGCAAATTTGATTAAAATCGGTTAAGTACTTTTGGAGTCCATCGCGGGCGAACAACGTAACACGTAATTTATATATATTAAGACTAGATTACCAGGGAGACGTTGTTCCGCCCATTTCGACAACCTTTTGTCATGTGCTATTGAAAATCCTGAAAATCGCAAAAAAATTGTAGGTCACTCATGGGCGAAAAAAAACTATCCTATCTCTCAATTTGGACCATCCTGCACACGGTGTACAAATTTGATTAAAATCGGTTAAGTAGTTTAGGAGTCCATCGCGGACAAACAACGTGACACGTAATTTATATATATTAAGAAGATATATAATAGTGGTGTCTAGACGCTAAGACAAACACGGTTACTTGTTGGTTTAAAGCTAGTGCTACCTCAGGTGTATGCTATCATCGGAATACTTGTTTCATCGTTGCATCGATGGTAAGTGAATGCTGGTGCCCACAGACATCTATATCTATCCTCGGTTAAGAGTCAAAATGCAGATGCGTTGTCATCCCCGAGGACAAAGGTGTAACGCATCGTATCCAGTAAAAACGATCATCGCTTCTTCATTCGTCACACACCATTTATAATCCATTTATAACCCTATATATTTGCTACGTGGTAGAGCCACGCTGCAGCTATATTATAGTTGTAGCACGAATGGGTCGGCTTGACCGGAGAAGAACCACGCTCTCACAAAATACCAACGTAAAATAGCAGCTTAATACTGCTGTGTTACGTATGGTAAGTGTATAGATTCTTTACTGGAAACGAGGCATTCCATCTTAGTCCTCAGAGGTGACAACGCATCTGCGTTCTTATTCTTAAATTCTTTGCCGCTCGAGAATAAATGAAAATATCTATGGGCCACAGCATCGAATTACCATCAGGTGGACTGTGTGCTCGTTTGTCACCCTTATTCTATTAAAAAAAAAACGCGTTACCAAGTGTGGCAACTATGGCAAAACTCCCTATGGGGAAGCCTATGTTCAGCAGTGGACTTTTATAGGCTGTATAGGATAGATAGATGAATCCTATGCGAAAGAGATCCTTCTTAAGCGGCCCTATTCGTGCTGTAGTCTTAGTACATTGTAACATGTAAATACGGCAGAGATACTAAAATTAATTATTTCAGCAATTTCTATATACTGGTGACCCTTTTTACCGTCTGGAAAAAATAGAATGCAAGATGTGAACAGAGTAGAAGCCAGTGGTACAGATATTTTATAAAAAATAAAAACAAAATTTTTTAAATAAATAAATGAATAAAAATCTATCGAAATTCAAATTATATTCACCCTACCTTGTGTGAAGTGACAAAGTCAAAGATGCCTACTAAATTTATTGTTTCATGGCCGTTCGTAAAGTAGGGTGGATATTATTTAAATTTCGATATATTTTAATTAATTAATTTATTCAATTTAAATTTTTTTGTAAAATATCATTGCCATAGTCTTCTACTCCGTTTATATGTTACACCATATTTTTTCAGACGGGAAAAAAGGTCATCCAGTATGGAGTCACTGAAACTGAAACACTGAACACTGAAACCTAAAGAAGTGAAAAATACTAAACAGGCCAGTAATTCTTCGCCGTGTTTTTTTACTTTCACCGTTTACTTAGTATATTGAGTTATACACAATGAGTATGTGTAGAGAATGCAAGGCGCCTATTAGCGTGAACGTAATCGTATTTGCTCGATTCATGCCAGTCAAAGTCACTCTTTTCAGAGGATACTCCACCACCTTCTTCAAGAGCAGTCTGTGGGTAAAAGAATGAGGGTGGTGAAAGATTATATGGGGAAATGGGAAAAAGTAAGAGGGTGGAGAAAGATTATAGTTTTTAAAAAAACAATTATGGTCGGTTGTTTACTGTGCCTGAACGCGTGCGCTATCATCTCCGAGGACTAAGATTAAATGCACCGTTACCAGTGAAAATCTTCTCCGGTGCTTGTTATTCATCATACGAAACACAGCAGCATTATGGAGTCCTTACCCTGTCGTGTCGACCTATTAATGCTGCACCCATAATACGTTTCAGCGGGTGGCTGCGGTATCTACAGACGCTATACAGAAACTGTATAGAGTCCTGAGTGTACACTATAGTAATAAATTTAGATTGCTGATGAGGCTGCCCCAATTATATAGCACATCAGAGATGTTTACCGGGACACGTGTAGACTGCTTTTACACTATTATGCGAAAGGGATGCACATTGTTACGCAAGTACGGGCCAGATCTAGACGCGTCTTAAAATTGTTATGTGACTCCTTGATAACCTGCACTGTTTTGCGGATGGGACTGAGATTGATTTCACTAGCAAATAAACAAAAAATGTCATAACAACGAAATAAAATGATGTGGTAGAGCCATGCTTCAGCTATATTTGTATGGTTGTAGCACGAATGGGTCGGCTCGACCGGGGAAGGGACTCACACTCACAGAATACCAGCGTAAAGTAGCAGTTAAATGCCGCTGTATCGTATAGTGAGTCTAGGGAACCGGAGACCGGAAACGAGACATTCAATCTTAGTCCTCAGGAGTGACAACTGCATTTTGTTTTTTAATTGAGGATAGACGGAGATGTTTAAGTGCCACAGCATCCACTTACCGTCAGGTGGACGATGTGCTGGTTTGTCACTCATTTCTATAAAAAATTGTATATCTAAAAACATTATTAATAAGAATATAAGAATTAGAAATTGGTTGACCAGCCTTCGGGAGGCTAGGTCACATCTAGTCACCTCTCGTATACCTCAAAACTTGTAAAGAAGAGTGTACAACCAGAACCAGTGCGTTGCTAGCCATGACATATGAATTTGGGATGTGGTCTTTCACTGCTGGCCGTATGTAGAAGCTCAAAGGCTGCTTTAGAGGGCTGTGCTTGGAGTTTCTCTCCCCTAGTCCTAGGTCCCCTCCCCTAGGTCCCTAACTAGAGGAGTGACAACCTGATAAGGGATGTAGGAAGTCAATAGATGGAGGTGGCTCAGAACTGTGTTTTGTGGCATTCATGGAGGAAGGCCTATGTGAACTGCTGAAGCAGGGGGCTTGTGATTGCATCAAAGAGTAGATTTATACAATCGTCGTCGAAAACAAAAGGATGCCTGCGTCTTTCTGTTGTCTTAATAATAACGTAATAGACGTTTGATTTCTCTGTGTGCTACTGTTGATAAACCCTGTTTGTGTGTGTACCATGCGAGATGCTTGTTTGAACACTGTGTTAATACGTAGGAAGTATTTGCTCACTAAGTAGTTACGTTATCTAGTTAGATAACATAACTACGTAAAATAATATAACACTGGTTGGCTCTTTCGACACATGGAGGCGAGAGATAACGCTAACGATTTGCGCCACTTGGTAAAATTCATTGCTTCATTTATGACAGTCCATCGAGAATCTCTTCTAAGGATGGGCATTTTATTTATAGAATGGGCCCCCGTGTCTTTTTTGGTTTTTTTCTTTTTGGGTTGTTTAACTGTCACACACAAGCACACAGTCCACCCAATGGTAAGTTCATGATGTGGCCCATCGACATCTTCATTTATCCTTGATTAAGAATCTAAATGCAGATGCGTTATCACCTATGAGGACTAATATGAAATGCCTCTTTTCCAGATAAAACAATTTCCTGTTCTCAACACTCACCATACGTAACAGTTTGCGCTGGTATTCTGTGAAAGCGCAGTCCTACCCCAACCATAATATAGTTGCAGTGTGGCTCCAACACGTTAAAAATCCCTCCCTCATGAATCATTATTTACTCTTGAAATATCCTCTCCCATAGATTGCCTGACTTGACAGTCCCTAGAGAGTGACTCCTGCAGCAAATAAGTGTATAAAACATTGAAGTAATATGTACTTACGTACTAGAACAGCTATCTCAAACAAAAAATGTACGCTACTCTGTGTTCGTGCGGTTGGTTTTTTTATCATAGAATAATCATAGGTAGAATGATCCACAGGTAATAGTAGATTATATTGTTAAATAGGTAAATTATAACGGGAACAATATTTAAATTTTGTCATTTATTTTGTATATTATATTTGCTTATTTCATATGATATTACATAATATTATGTAATATCATATTAAATTTTTTAATGATATTTTTATCTGAATATTTTAAAAGGTCAAATATAAAAAATATACTAAATATATGTTTAACAAAACTTATTAACATAACATTTAAATTACAAATATATTTATTTAAATTAGAATAAGAGTCTTTCATAAATGCTGGGCACGCGAGAATTAATAATGGACGAATTTATTCCACTTTGACTTTGATGTAGAAACCCAAAAATAAAATAAAAGAATAATAAGCAGATATAAACATGAAAAATAAGCCTAATTATAATAATTTATATGTTTCTACAAAAAAAAATGTGTATAATAATATAATCGTCCTATACATTAGTACCCACAAAAATGTCGCATCTGAACATATTAATTTCATAATCTATATTCCATGACACGTAATGGCGTCTTAGGAATAATTTGTTTTATTATTAATCTATTAATACTTTTTATTGATTAAGTATCTTATTAACCGATGGAAAGTAATTTCTTGATTTTTACTGACATTTCTTGAATTATTTGTGCAATATCTAAGTACAGACGACGGCATATTTTATCAAGAGATTTTTTTAAATCAACACAACACGTGACACGACTCTACAAGCGTCTAGCGAGTGACTGATTAAAGTGCGGTGTATGCACCGCAATTGAGTGGAACATAGTAGCTGAATGCAGTGTCGCCTCTAGTACGTAGTACATAATAGCTCAATGGTATAAAAGCACAATAGTGCTTTGTACACTAAGATGAAATTCGTCACAGCCTGCAACTACCTATACTATATATATAATTTTTAACAATAATCAAATATTAAAAAATAAGCGCCTAAGAAAAAAAAAGTAGCAATAAGTTAGTTGAATTTTAATGTATCTACTTTTGTTCAGGTGTTTGACCTAACATCAATTTAAATAATTTTGAAGAGAATCGGGGTGTCGAAAAAACAAAAATCCACCTGATAGTAAGTAGCCGTTGTGGCCCATAAAAACCTATTTTTTTCATTGATTAGGATTAGAAACCAAAATTCAGAGGCGAACAAAGGCCTCCTCCAAGGAATGCCACAAAGTTTGATTCTGAGCCACCTGCATCCTTTGTCTTCCTGCATATCTCACCAGGTCATCACTTTATCTAGTAAGGGTCGGCCTACACTTCACTTACCCGTCCAAGGTTGCCACTCGATAGCCTTTCTTCCCCATAAAATGGATAAATAGCAAAAGTAAAATACAATGTATTTAAGAAAAGACAAATCATAATCATCAGTCCGTAAAAATGTATTGTTAAACTTGGATCTTTCTTCTTTTAATTTTACATTCATGACGGAATAAATTCTTTCCGTAAAACTTAATTATTCCAGATTTCCAGTCACGGTTAATATAAAAAAGCGCCGCCAGTTGATAAGATGATAATATTTTTCGTACTATATTTGATTTCTTTAATGTATAGTACAAATGGTCTAGGAGTACATTTGACCAAAATATACTACGATACTATATTACCTAGGTGGATTGAAAAGTACTCGGCCTAACACAGATCCATTCAATTCTAAAAATCAAATCTACCCACATTATTTAGTTCAGTTCAGACTAGTTCATTGTGTGAATTTCGAAACGTGTGCGATAATTAGTTGTGATTTTATAAATATATTAACAAAGTAATCGGACATAATTTCCGCGAATGGAGCAAATCGAGCAGCGTGCCGTCATTAAGTACCTCCATAAGAAGGGGCTATCATCAAAAGCCATCCATGATAACATGGTCAGTACATTAGGCGATTGTGCTCTGTCATATTCATCCGTCAAAAAATGGATAGCAGAATTTAAGCGTGGTAGAGAGAGTGTGAAAGATGAACCCCGCTCTGGAAGGCCTTCGACGTCAACTACTGACGAAAATATTAAAAAAGTACTTGATTTAATAATGGGAGACCGCAGATTAAAAATTAGAGAGATAGCCGAGATTATAGGCATCTCTTATGAACGAACTCAAAACATCATTGTCAACGAGTTGGGTTTCCACAAGGTGTCTGCGAGGTGGGTTCCGCGACTGCTTTCAGTTGAACAAAAAAGGACGCGATTGACTATTTCACGCGACTGTTTGGAGTTATTTGAAGCCGATGCAGATGATTTTTTGAATAGTTTTGTTACTATGGACGAAACATGGGTTCATTACTGTACACCGGAAACAAAACAACAATCAAAACAGTGGAGAAGACCTGGTTCACCACCCCCTAAAAAAGGCTAAGTCGATTTTGTCGGCAAATAAGGTGATGGCTTCAGTATTCTGGGACTCGAAAGGTGTGATTATGATTGATTATCTTGAAAGGGGTCAGAATATAAACTCTGATTACTACTGCACCTTACTACGTCGTTTACGAGAGGAAATAAAAGAAAAACGTCGAAGAATGCTCAGAAGAAAAGTCCTGTTTCATCAAGATAACGCCCGTGTTCACACGTCAGTACAGTCAATGGCTGAAATTCACAACTGTGGCTTTGAACTGTTACCGCATGCGCCGTATTCACCTGATCTGGCACCATCAGACTTCTTTCTGTTCCCTAACCTAAAAAAGCACTTGGGAGGTCAAAGATTTTCGACAAACGACGAGGTCAAAGCAGCTGTAGACGCATATTTTGACTCTAAGGAAGAATCATTTTTTTTCAGCGGTCTAAATGCTTGGAAGGGGAGGTGGCAAAACTGTATTGAACTTGATGGTGATTATGTAAAGAAATAAAAATATAACTGATTTAGTATGTGTTTATTTTCTTGGTTAGGCCGAGTACTTTTCAATCCACCCTCGTATATAATAGTATAAGTAGCAACCCCAACTAGATGTCTCGCATTTTTGACGCTGCTGTTCGTTAGACATGTTGTGTCAATCATTCATTTGTAGCAACCGAATCATTCTATAGAAGTGAATCATGGTTTGTACCAAAGCCTGAATGCACCATAGCTTCATGTTACTCAATGACTTTCCTTGCACTTTCAAAGGATTTGCTTTACACATAACTTGTGTGTCTCTATTGCTTAGTCACAACACTGTAGGGTGTTAACCGCAAACTCGGAAATTCACGGTACTGAATCCACTATTGTACTTCTCTATGGCTCTGTGACAAAAAAAATTAACTTACTTGGCCACTCGGAAATATTAGTGATGTTAATAACTTTACTAGTATTCTTTTAAATTAAAAATGAAAAAAAAAACAGCGAACCTCAAAAGATTTTAATTAAAAAAATAGCTGTTTCTAAAATATTTATTTTGGTTTCAAACATTTACTCCATTTTCCACATAACGTTGAGGATCGGTTACATGGTTCACAAATGCAAGCTGAGTGTTATTTTCTAGCTTCAGAATCTCACTTCGGATCATTGACAGAAGATATAAATTAAATACTGTAAGATAATATAATAGTTAATTTTATACACATTAACTTAACTAACAAGTTAGAGGACAGGCTTGTGGCGATTTAGGATTACAATACACTTACAATAAGGACATCTACATCTTTCTCTGCCACACCAGAGCACTGCCACTTTAGAATAACAAATATTTAACAGATTTAATGTAGGCGAAAGGTTCTGAAGTATTCGTTAGGTATATTTTATATAAATTAGACTAAAAAGTATAACCGTATATCCGTAATATTCCTAAAAGTAAAATAATTAAGAATAGAGTTACAAATGTGCCAAGCTAAAAAAATGTGTACATAGGAAAGTATACTCGAGAAACCGAAAGAAATTTACGTGACCCGTAACTTCTCACTTAATATGACTATATGTAACAAAAACCTCACCTTAGGCTCCAACTAGCGACATCTTGGGGCCAGAAAATTATTAAACTTTATTATCACAACATAAAAGCGAAAATTCGTTTTCAATTTCATCATTTCAAGATTCGAATCATCATTGAAAGATTTTTTTATATTACATTATGAATAATAATATTGTATTTTTGTTATAAAAAGATTGTCATTTTTATATTTATTATTTTATTATTTAAAAAGACACAAAAGGAATTTGAAATCACACGAACTGCTCAAATAAAAGTATTAATTAGTCATTTTATTATTATTCAATTTAGTCCTGTCTATTTGGGTACTAATATAAATAATAATAATTTCCTCCAGACCGAATTTTGCTCACGGTGGCCGACGGAGACCAGTCATCTGCACAGGACGGGATGAAAGTGCACGAGTATGCGATAGCTCAGGTACACTCTCTACTCCCTCACTCTCTTTCCATTCGATGAGACGGTCGCCTGACACGACGGGAGAGGTTTTAGGCACAGGATCAATGGATTTTTATATTATTATAAAATAAGTAACATTTTATATTAAAATTCGAACGTTTGTGTATTATATATATTTTCCAAACTTTGCACAAAAAGCATGACTAATTCTAAGTTAGCCTAAGTTATTAATAATTTAGAAGCGACAGTAGCCTAATGGCAGGGTGCGGACCGCGAACTCAAAAAGGTCATGGGTTCGAATCCGCCATTCGACTATTGGCGTGAACCACTCGCAACACAAGCAATTTAGGCTTACCACGGGTGGTTAAGGAGAATATTAGTAATGTTTATAGCATTGTTAATATTCTTTGTAAAAAAAAATTAAGTGAGGTGAATGAGTGTGAATTTAACTATTTTTGCGGCAGTTCAACTCTTATAGGGTTTATATTCAGTTAAACCAATAAAGTTGGTCTCACTAGTTTACCGATTTAAAGAATTGGTTGAACTGGTGCGAACGGAAACCTTTTTTTAAAGTTAGTTGTCGGTGTCCATCCTGCCATAGTCAGTTGCCAAAAAGCGAACTTTTAGCTCGTATTCCATGCTAATGTAAAAGACATAACTTACTATTTTAATAGCATAAATATTCCAAATACTTACTAATAACAGCTGCACCGAATGTTACTATGTTTATAATATCCTTTAGGGCTATGATATAGAAATTATTGAAGATGTCAATTCCAGTTAGGACAAGGCATAGAAGAAATATCATCACGAAACTGACAAGCCCATACTTGTAGTAAATTCTCAAAAGTTGATGGTTTTTCTGAAAGTAAAAAAAGTTATGGAAGTTAAAAAACACGAATTAAAATAATATTTTAGATTAAATTTTAAAAAGAATTACTAGCAACGTTATTTTTAACATTAATAATATATTTTTTAACTACCCCTGGTAAACTTAAAATGCTTGTGTTAGGAATGGTTCACGACAGTAGTCTGATGGCGGATTCAAACCCACGACCTTTTGAGTTCGCGGTTTCCAACCTGCTAGGCTACTGTCGCTTGACAAATGTCATTTTTTTGCTAAAAAATATTTTATGATTTTCTCCTGTATCGTGGAGGCAGTTTATATACATTAATTTCACGAGAATAAACATCAAGGCCCGGAACAAGTAGTTGTAGGCTACACAAATACTGTTACTAGTTCCATGCGGGATTCGAACTCGCCGCTCTCAGTGTCGCAACTCATTGCTAAGTACACACACACACACACACACATATATATATATATATATACATATATATATATATATATATATATATATACTGTATACATAGCATTCTACATTGTAAGTGAATCCACTACCCCTTTTTAATTCCGCGCGTGTGGTAGACGGTGACAGAGAAAAATTAAATAGAAGTTGTAGAGCTGTATTGTCCAGATACCAAATGAAAATAATAAAAATACTGGAAAATACCCCGGCTATGAGGCAATATATGGGGGAGGCCTATATTCCTTGTGGTAGGCTTTGATTTTTAATCGATGATACATGTAGGTGTCTATGGCTCACAGCATCTACTTACAAATAGGCGCAATGTATGCTCATTTTTCACTTTTAATTCAGTAGAAAAATAAAACGGTTTTGTGTTAAAAACATCTACTTTTAAGTTAAAAAAATCGACGCAAGCTAAAACGTTCAATGAATATTATGACTTGTTTCAGTTTTATTAATTTTTTAACAATGTTTATATCCTGAAAGTCAATTTTAAATAGTTTGTAGATGCTCATTCACTGGCAGGAAACTTAGTCGATCAATATACTTCGAAACTACTTTTACGGATTTTATCGCGTTTAATTTCAATTTTAATAATTTTTATTTTTAATTCCCGACGTTTAGTAGTTTTAATCAATGTGTAGTGTTCGCGTAAATATAAGAAATTATTATACTTCGAGTAATTTAGGAAACGAGTAGTAGATTTATTTACAGGTTTGAAGATTGGAGTTTTGTTGGAATGGTTTTGAGTGGTGCGGGTTGTGATTGAGGTTGGTGGTGTAGAGCTAAGCTGCAACTTATGACCACGCTCTCACAGAATACCAGCGTAAAATAGCAGCTTAACGTTACCGTGTTTCATATGGTGTGTGTAAAGAATCTGAGACCCTTTTTACTGGAAACGAGGCATTCCATTTTAGTCTTCACGGGTGACAACATATCTGCATTATGATTCGTAATCGAACAAAGATTTAGATGTCTATGGGCCACAGCAAGAACTTACTATCAGGTGGAATGTGTGCTCGTTTATCATCCTTATCTTTAAAAAAAAGATATTTAGTCAGCTTAGTGGCTGTAAGAAATTAGCGTACTATCGTTATCGACTGTTTGATGGTTGTCAATAGCTTACAAAACTCCAAAATGTACCAACATTCCGTGACGAGTTTTATAACAGGTGGATATTATTACTTGACACTGGCATAAGTACAACCGTACGAATCAATAAACAACGGAAGAGGGTGAAAACCAGCACACAGCCAGTCGAGTCTACCTACTACTACTTTTGAAATGACTTTGATACCACGAGATATAACAAAATCTTAAAATTGAATAGTTTGGGTATTTGGCAAACACTGTATCTATTTATTATATTCTCATAAAGTAAGATATTTTTTATAATCACCATCCGTCATGCGTACAGCAGAGGAGTGGAATAAGGTGAATGCCTCTGTTTTTCCATCTTGTCATTCATGTAATTGTCAAAAGAAAGAGTGAAGGCTCTTGTTAAATCAGTGCGCTCTGCGATTTACCATATTCGGCTGCACCACCAAAAAATTTTGTTTTCCTCAAAATCGATGACGGATATGGTATGGTACGTAGTTTAGAATTGTTGTTCCTAAGCGCTACCTACTGAAGTAATTTATACATTTAAAAAAGCAACAAACGAGCTTTCACTCAATAAGAAGAGGTTACATCAATAATTGCAAGCAACTTCAAAGAAAGAATATAAAAGTACATTGTCACCTCTGAAAAGTGAGATGGAGTACCTCACAGTATGTTATCGGCTCTCTATATCCTTCAGACTGAAATACAGCTGAGAATGAACCACTGCTTGGCAACAGAATAGGCAAGATGGTATTACCGTCAAGATACGTGGTAAAACTACGCTGCAGCTATATCGTGATTGTGGTACGAATAGTTGGGTTCGATCGGGGTTAGACCACGCCTTCACAGGATACCAACGTAAAACGTAAAATAGCAACTGAATGCTGCTGTGTTTCGTATGGCGAGTGTAGAGAAACGGAGACCACCGCAACCACCGAGAATAACGCATCTGGATTTTATTTCTTAATTGAGGATAAATGCAGATGAGGATTTCCTATATTTACGCGAACACTACACATTGAATAATACTACTTTTACGGATATTGTCTCCTTTAATTGTATTTATTTTCAATTCCCGACGTTTCGTCTGTCATTCCGTAACCGTGAGTGCTGGAAAGTACTAGAAACATCGGCAATTATAAATAAGTACAATTAAACGCGATAAAATCCGTAAAAGTAGTTTTATTCTAAATGTAAATGTCCATGGGCCACAACATTCATTTACGATCAGACTGTGAGATCGTCTGTAGCCTCATTCTAAAAAAAAATATCCTACCATATGGACTCTTAGGCCGAAAAAGGAGTTCTACCATCTAGTGAAAATAAATTTTAGATTAAAGAAAAGCATTTAAGTACACAGTTACCTTATGAGCCGCGACTATAAACACGATTGTGAATACAAAGTCAATTATAAAGACCGTATCAAACAATGACATAATGACGAGCTCGGTATTCAAATCTTTCTTTCGATGGTGAGGCACCAGGTACAGTTTTACACTAATTAGTACTCCAAGAAACAGGCAAAAACACTGAAATAAACAAGAGGTAAAATTAAAAAAAAATGTAAAACCGACTTCAGTATAATTACCTAAGTAATTTTTAAGTATGTTTAAATAAACTGAACCTCGCAGACATTGTTCTGCCAGTTAATACAGGTTGTGTTTAGCAAAGTTTTTAATTTAACTTATTAATTGCCGTGCTTGATCGAAAAATAAAGCAAATGAAATCAAAAAAATATATTTTTACATCTTTTTTTTTTAGTTTATAAATATAAATCTTTATTGAAAAATTCATATACGTGAGGGTAATATGGTCACCTGCTTGCAGTCCTATAAAACTAAAAACTAGAAGAAAGACGGAGACAAAAACACAAACACGTAAACTATAATATATATATATATATATATATATATATATATATATATATATATATATATATATATATATATATATATATATGTAAGGAAAAAAGAGCAAACAAGCTTTGGCAATAAATAGGAACACTTCGAAAAATCTAATTAAAAAAGTTAACTACACTATATGACTAAAAATTAATAATTAACTGTTATAATGGTGTTTACAATGCATCACCCTTTTGACCCTTTATTATTCGATTGACCGATGAAAAGCTATCGTATCCCAAATCCATCTATGCAAACAAGGCTGCAATTTTTGAGTTAATATAAGAAAGTGACAATATTAACCGGATAACCATATTACCCTCTCGTTCTATACCAATATTCATGGTGATCGATCAAATAATAATAGATTTCATAAATATAGTAGGGGAGCTCAAGCGAGGATTTACTCGAGCGCGGCAGAATAACATGAGGGGGGAAACCTTACCCCCCATTAAGTACTTCCAACAAACGTGAGCTCTTTATACGAGTATAGGGACGTGCGCTTAGGGCAGCATCAAATCACTCTCTGAGAGATTCTTCAAAGCCTCAGAGTCCCACTTAAATAGCCTCATTTGCGAGGCAGCTGCCTATGCAGCCCCTCGCACTCGCTATAGTGTGCGCAGGCCGAGAAAGTCTCTCTTGGAACCCCCCCCCCCCAACCAAGTTTTCAGCTGACCTAAACTGCCTCCTGGCGGCTCAGGCCGAGCCTACTAAACTCATCTCATAATTTTCCTTAGTTAGGCACACCTCTAAGAGGCTACTCGCCGCTTGCGCCCTTCTTTCAGCCAAAGAGGGTCGCGTCAGTTTACGGCTTAAAGATCTCTCGCTAGATCATTAAGCCAATCCCAAAAGGTGGTGTTTAGTAGGTAAAAGTCTCCACATAACCACGCAGCCGGCTGCATGGTATGCTATGAGAATTTACCACCTCCTCCCCGTTACCGGAGGGTTGCCCTTATATGGCTTCGGGCGCAAAAAAAGGCAGCCGATCAGAATGGTAAAAAAAACCGAAAGGTCGAAAAACACGAGTGCGTCAGATTAATGCAAGGTGAAGTAATTACATGCAGAAAAGAGTGTATTTCAATAATCTGACGATTTGCACTTGACCTAAGGAAATAGGAGAGTCACAAATTTGTAAAAAAAAACATCACCTTGATTTACTCGGGCGTGGTTAATTTTATTTTTATTTTCAAGTGAATCATTTAAGGATCACGAAATTAATATAATCTGCCGATTTCCACAAGCCGAAGTAGTTAAAATCCTCAATATAGTGTGGTGCGTGCAGCTGCTGAGAACTATGTATTTCCCACTTCGCGCCTCTCTACCTTTCTCACTCTTTCTCTATCTCTCGACGAAGATTAAAGTGACGATGAAGATTAAAATTTATTTTCATCGTTTTTTCTTCTTCATTATAATATTAGATCGATTAAAACAATAGACTTTTTTGTTTGAAATCCCGCATTGAAATAATTATCTTCACAGTACCGAAAAAAGACGCCTGTCAAAACCAAAGCTATTAATTTTAATACCCATTTAGAGGTCGATTTTTATTTCTCGTTTAAATAACACGGGATTTTTTTTTTGGAATATTCAACCTCAAAAACCTTTTTTGATGTGTGATAATTATTTTTGTAGGAAATCAAACGCTCTATACGACAAAAATGTCTTTTGACATTTTTTGATAAATCCATCTGTTCAAAATTTATTTGAGTTTGAAGTCAAATTTGAATTACACACACACACAAACACATGCGCGCGTGCACACATCTTCATATTTTTTCATAACTATCTTAGGAAAGGAATATTATGCTATTCTTGTAACTAAAGTATTGTATGTTTATTAAGAAAGAGCGAGTCTTTCCTGTCACAAGTATTTAAAAATACTTAAAAGGAGAACTCTAAATAGTATAATTATATATTGTAAATTTATAAATATGCTATGATTGTAAATTTATTGTTACAGAATAAATATTTTTGAAATTTTGATATTTATAGTAAATTTTGAGATCTCTTTTCTGTTCCGAAGAAACTATCAGAAATTATCACAAAATGTCATATAGTAGGAACTTTTTTGTAGGTAATTTTATTTTTGACAAATTATCGTCAATAATGTTTTTTGAAATTCTGCATTGTTTACTAGTTAATTTCATTTTAATGTAAAGCTTTATTAAACCCTTCAGATTAAGGAAACTCCTCCACATAATTGTCAGATTACGGGTCAGCACGACAAGGACACCATACTGAACTGTCCGTTTATTAATCTGACGCGCTCGAGTATTTCAAGGTCACGATTTTTTTGGCATTTTCAAAAATTTGCTTAGAGTTTTGGTCACGCCAAAATCGTCTAGTCTTTTGAATAAGAGCTTCTTTATGGTGCACTTAACATAACTTCCGAATATCTGACGCGCTTGAATAATTTTTTTAATCCCATTTTCAACACCTTCGCACGGCCACTTCCACCATTCAGTCTGTCAGATTAATATTCCTCCGTTCTCAAAAATACGTGGGATATGTACACTCTAAACATCTCAATATGAATATTTTGTGGGACTGTTTTTTTTTACATTTTTGAAAATCTATAGCCACTTATCTCTATACCTGTCTATTTTTATTACCATTTGGTGAAAAAAGAGAAAGAGATGTAAGCATTTAATAAATCGACTTCAGTTTTTATGAGAAAGGCCGTTAATAACGCGTACATTTTCTTCCCGACTGCCAACACTATTGGATTTTAAAAGTAAACACTCAAACTCACCATTTTAATATACGCCCAGACAAGCAGTCCGTACCTGAGAGGTACGCAAAAACAGCATCTTTTAAATTGTGGTAATTCTAAATACATTTTTATAAAATTCAAAACTTAATTTTACAAGCGATGAACCAATGAGAACAATAATTAAAGTAATCCTTTTCAAACAAATGCCGCTGCACTACTGTCATATTGATAACCCCTTCAATTCATAATATATAGGTACTAATGTTATGTTTGGTCTAAACAAATTGCTTGAAATGGTCATAGGTTGGAATATAGATAACTTCATACTACGTCGAATGATTGTGTTGGGAAATCTATGTTTTCTCATGTTATCGGATGTAAACAATCATCATTAATGATGTGGGTTTTCCATCATTAATGATAATTGTTTACAACCGACAACATGAAAAAATATAGTGCTTACCAACACAATCATTTGACGTTGTATGGAGTTATTTATACTCAAACCTTAAATAACGTTATCTACGTATGTCATCACTCCGCTTTCGCCACGTTTTGAAAATGTCGTTTCATCCACTTGGGTCCATAATCTTCCTCCACAGGTAACTCGGGATACTATCCATACCATCTGGATGATTGGCGGTCCACCACTGTGTGATTTATAAGATGTTTTCTTCCTCACACAACTTCCACCGGCGATTTTTCCGGACCGATACAACTTAGAGAACTTCAAGAAAAGAGCCTACTCTTTTTCATGGGCAAATTAATTTGTTTATGGGCGGTGGTGTCACTTACAATCAGGTGAACAATATGCTCGTTTGCTCTTATTTGAAAAAGGTCGATCTATGTATATGTTTTTCTCTTCTTCGATCCACCGGTGGATTCAAGGATAATTCAATCTTATATTACAACCAATAAAGCCCATTAACCAGGTAATGGTTATTTGAGAATATCCACAACCCCATATCGTCTCGTGAACGTCATAAGAGGCAACAAAAGAAAGAAAATCAGGATATTTTTTTATAAAATAAAGGTAACAAACGAGCACACAGTCCACCTGATGGTAAGTGGATGCTGCGGCCCATAGACATATATTCTCGATTAAGAATCAAAACGTAGATGGTTGTCACACCTGACAACTACGATGGAATACCTCGTTTCCAGTAAAAAAGGGTCTCCGGATCTCAACACTCACTATACGAAACACAAAAGTATTAAGCTGCTATTTTACGCTGGTATTCTTAGATATAAATTTATATGGTCCCTAATGCAATCAAGAACATAATAAACTGCTGTTGCCGGACCGACTGTCAACCCTAGCAATTATGGCAACATCTCTACCTAATCAAGGCTATCTATGAAAGAGGCATATCTCCAGCAGTGGTTTTTTGTTTTTATTTTCGGACAGTCACAGTCATTAATAAAAATTTTACATAAACGTAATCAAGTTAACATAAAAAATTTGTTTGTTTGTATTTTGTGCACTGCTATACCATTCATCAGAGTGCAGTAAAACTTTGTCAACATATTGTTTGAATTTCTGCGAAAGTTATAGGCATAGTTGGACCCGGTAGGTGGCGCTGTTCTAGAATTCATACGTGGTAGAGCCATGCCGCAGCCATATTAGTAGTATAGTTGTAGCACGAATGGGTGGGCTCAACCTGGGAAAGACCACGCTCTTACGAAATACCAGTGTAAAATAGTAGCTTAATGCTGCTGTGTTTCGTACGGTGAGTGTAGAGAACCGGAGACACTTTTTAAAGTAAACGAGGCATTTCATTTTAGTCTTAAAGGGTGGCAACGCATCTGCATTTTGATTTGTAATCGACGATAGATGTAGATGTTTATGGGCCACAGCAACCACTTAAACTTCCAGCAGTTGCACCCTTGCGCCGAACACAAGCAGTCTGTGATTCCGCAATTTTAAGTATCTTGTTTCGGAAAACAAAGGAATATTTCGAGTTATTGTATAGCACATGATTAAAAAGAGGTCTCAAACATGTAAAATAAAATAAAAACAGTTTATTTCTTCGTTCTTTCTTTATTTTTACTTAATAGAACAAAGGTCTATAAAAACTCAGAATTTTTGTCTCTGGGTGAAAATCACCGTTATGAATCAACAAAAACAAATGAAATTTTCTTTTTTAGTCACTGACCTCTATATATACAAGTACGCTGGACTGGCTATACCATACAAAATGACTGTGGCAATTTGAAGCGCCGCTAAAGGATGTTTTTTTGTTTTTTTTTTTTTTGTTGTTATATAAATACTTTCTTCGCTTGAAAAATAAAATTGACATGCCATTGAGTTTATATGTACACGCACTAGAGGCGACACTGCATTCAGCTACTCTGTTCCACTCAACTGCGGTGCATACACCGCACTTTAATCGGTCACTCGCTAGGCGCTTGTAGAGTTGACAAGTGTTGTGTTGATTTAAAAAAAAAATCTCTTGATAAAAATATGCCGTCGTGGATAGATATTGCACAAGTAATTCAAGAAATGTCAGTAAAAACCAAGGAATTACTTTTCGTAGGTTAATAAGATACTTAATCAATAAAAAAGTATTATAGATGTATAATAAAACAAATTATTCCTAAGACGCCATTTCGTGTCATGGATTATAGATTATGAAATTAATATGTTCAGATTTTTTGCGACATTTCTGTGGGTACTTAAGTACTTAGGACGAATATATTATTATACACATTTTTTTTTGTAGAAACTTAAATAAGTTATTATAATTAGGCTAAATTTTTCACATTTAAATCTGCTTATTATTCCGTAATTTTATTTTTAGGTTTTGACTTCAAGGTCAAAGTGTAATATATTCGTCCATTTTTAACTCTCGCGTGCCCAGCATTTATGAACGACTCTTATTCTAATGTAAATATATATTGAAATAATACTAGTTTTTACGGAATTTTTCGCGTATATTTAACTTTTTAAATACCCGACGTTTCGAACGCTTTACAGCACCCATGGTAAAGCGTTCGAAACGTCGGGTATTTAAAAATTTAAATATACGCGATAAATTCCGTAAAAAGTAGTATTATTTCAATGTGTAGTGTTCGCGTAAATATAAGAAATCATTATGTAAATATATATATTTGTAATTTAAATGTTATGTTAATAAGTTTTGTTATACATATATTTAGTATGTTTTTATATTTGACATATATAAGGTATATAAAATATTTAGATAAAAATAACATTAAAATGTAATTGTGATATTATAATATTATATCATATTATATATTAGGATATTATATTAAATAAGCAAATATAATATACAAAATAAATGACAAAATTTTAATATTGTTTTCTATATAATTTACCTATTTAACAATACAATCTACTATTTTACCTACTGATCATTCTACCTATGTTTATTCTATGATAAAAAAACCAACCGCGCGAACACAGAGTAGCGCACATTTTTTGTTTGAGATAGCTGTTCTAGTACGTAAGTACATATTACTTCAATGTAATATGCCAAAGTATGTTGTCTTATGCATATTGTCATATTTAATAAGTCTGTATTTTGAACTTTTAAACTAAAAAACAAAAGTATTTTATGTTGTTTCATTGTGTATAATGTTAGTTACATAATAAGAATTATTTTTATTAATAATGAGAGGGTGCATAATCTGTAAAACTCGTTACCAAAAGGGAAGTGGTATAACATTTCACAAGTAAGTGAATTTGCAGTAAATATTAAACAAATTAAAACTATTTGATAATATAAGTACTTAGAAATTTGTTACTAATCTTAATATCATATATACCAACATATTTGGCTGTATATTACTGAGTTTTGATAAACAATAAAATTCAATAGGGTTGTCGAGTTCCTTGTCTATAATACTTATCGATGTTCTTTCCTAATTCTCCAACAACAGATGATTATCAAATGTTTATTAACAGGTTTCCAACTGAACCTAGACTAAAATTATGGCTTAAAATTATAAATATTGTGAATTGGTGTCCGAAACAAAATGATCATATTTGTTCCAGACATTTCACAGACGACTGTTTTATTAGACATGAGAAATGCACCACTTTGAAAAAGTGCAGTGTACCGACAATATTTTCTGGTAGTACCAGTACCAAGCACTGCCAACTACCAAGTACTAAGTATTAGATTATTGTTTCGAATGTGTTTTTTTATTTCTTCTTTCCTCATTTTCCACCAAACTTAAGGGCTATAGCCAAGTATCGAAAGGTCGCCTGATGTCGAGCCACGTTGGATGTGTGTTAGTAGGCTGCGGCTAGAGGAGATTCCTCTTCCTGTACCGCTATAGTCGAGTTGGAGTCGTAAGGGAAGAGGAGTGTTGGTATGGCGATTGGCGATGCGCCACTCGACTGTCTTTCGCGACTTTTTGAGGCTGCATCACTTGATGTTTCCAAGTGCTCGTTTTTTCCTGGTTCCATTCACATATCGGGCTCGATAATTGATAATTTCAGTTTTATTTAATATTGTAATTTTAATTTTGAAAATGTCGTTGTAATTAACTGATAACTATGTAATTCAAAGTTTATATTTTTTATATTATCTTGCTAGCTTGGGCATTGCTGCCGCAGAAGAAAAGAAGTAATTTTGGTAATATCGTTAAAAATGTGGAACAGTTACTTTGTATTATTAGGAATGATAATACAATCATTGAAATAGAATGATATATAAGCTTCTATAACTTTCAAATCAGTATAATACTGACTATTTATTTGAAAGTTATATTAATAAAGTTATATATACTACACGCCACCTAGTGTCAGTTAATTGTACCATGCGTATAACCTTCGCACAAGTGCAACCAATAAGTTGACTAAGTTTTACCGCAATCTGATGAACGGTATGGCATCGTAGAAAGTACGAACAAACATACATTTTTATATAGTAGAAAATATTTTACTTTCTGTAGACAGACCTGTAGTTGATTAGAATAGGCGTTATTATAGCAGCTGATTTTTTTTATAATACTAAAATAAATGAACGGTTGACAATAAATTATTCTAGAAATTATGTTTTTATTTTTATTTGTGTACTTAGTTTAATCTTAAACATGTTTTAGTTGAATGGTTAAGGACTATGATGGCTATCCGACTACAGAACCAGAGTACAAAACTAATCCAACTGTAGAGATGTGTAAGAATGGGTGACGTAATATCCCCGAAATACTTTACCGCTGCATGGGAAAACATTTTCAACCTACTGGACTGGAAAGGATACGGTATTAACGTCAATGTCGTATACGTTACTCACCTTCGATTTGCCGACAATATAGTCCTTATGCCACAATCGCTGGAGGACTTACGCACTATGTTCAATGACCTCAACAGTGTCTCCCAACGGATAGGGCTTAAGATGAACATGGACAAAACAAAAGTCATGTGTAATGTCCATGTCACACATATGCCTGTGGTTTTTGGGAGCACTTAGCTGAAGTTGTTGATGAGTATTTTTATTGGGACAAATAGTCCGACTAGGTAAGTTCAACTTCGACCGACAGGTCAATCGACGGATTCAACTCGGCTGGGCAGCGTTCGGGAGATTACAAAACATCTTCTCGTCGGGATTACCTCAAAACTAGATTGTACAACCAATGCGTGTTGCCAGTGATGAAATATGGATCTGAGACGACGTCTTTCACTGCTGGCCGTATGTAGAAGCTCGAAGTCGCTCAACGAGCTATGAAGAGAGCTATGCTCAGGGGTTCAAATTTAGGAATGAGGATATTTGCAGCAGAACCAGAGTGAAGTGGCAATTGACCGGCCATATAGCTTGAAGAACCGAATACCCATGGGGAAAAAAGGTTCTCAAGTGGCAGCTGACAGGTGAAGTGTAGGACGTTCTCCCACTAGATGAAGTCAAAACCTGGTAAGACATGCAGGAAGTTGATGGATGCAGGTAGCCTAGGACAGTGCTTTGTGGCATTCCTTGGAGGCGGCCTATGTTCAGCAGTGGATTTGTGAAGGGTTTTAATGATGATGAATGATAAAGGCATTATATTAATATGATACATAAATAGAATGGACTTTACGGGTAGAGTCCATCTATCCATAGACTCCATTCTATTTATGTAGGTATAGGTAGGGTATAGAATTTTTATCGATATAATTTGGTACACTGTCTTATCCCTAGTATTAGTTCCGTAGACGTGCACTTCTGCTGTGAGCGCCAAAATGGCGGAAATCAAATCGCTTCATCATGTCACGGTGTATAGCCAGTCCAGCGTACTTGTACATATAGAGGTCAGTGTTTTTACTACTAACTAACAACTTATAAATTTGACTATAATTATTTTAGAAAGAAATCACATTCAACGTCAATGGCACTGTGTGATAGGAACTCCAAAATTACATTTATTTTTAGATCATTCTATGTAAAATTCTAGTTATAATCTAAGTTATAATAAAATAAAGAAAACATGCTTAAAAGCTACCAATTATTAATTTTACAAAAACTATAATAAATTATTCGTTATTATTATCCATAATATCTACTTGAGATAAACATTCTCGGCATAATATAACAATCACATGTTCTAGACCCATGTGTTTTCCACATTTGAAACAACTATACTTTGTTTTGCGGTTCTTTTTCCTATCGCAATAGTAACATCGATCTTCAACACGTAGAACTTGGTTTTAAAACGATGCTTCGTGGTCATTTTCAGAAATATTCAATATTTCTTTTACTCTCAGTTAGTTGAGAAATAGTGGAAGAAGTATACCAGTACCTCAGTTGATTTTTCATGAATGAATACGAAATATCCTCAATAAATTTTCGTCTTACAAAAATTTTTTCATTGTTGTATTCAAAAATCACTTGTGCATTTACAGTTGCAATATTGATCAAAGTATAGAACAATATCATTGACCACCTTCTTGTGTTTCTTTGAGTGTTGTAAACGCTGCAAAGTTTATCTACTATGTCGACTCTAGATTTTGTAGTATTGTAGTCTAGTACAATACCAGTTTTTCCTGTCCATTCGTCGATTTTATCATCTAGATGCATACTAAAAAGCAATAAAATAAGTTTACTCCTCTTTGGTACATAGGAGACCAATGTCATCTTGTTTTGAAATCCAAACACACTCGATTTTTCTTGACATCCTTTCGTTACACAGAATAAGGGTTGTATTTGAGTCTTATTTTTTCTTAAAGTACCCACAGACGTCAATTTGTGTTCATACAAAAGATTT
The DNA here is from genome assembly GCA_907164705.1 of Parnassius apollo. Taxonomy (NCBI): domain Eukaryota; kingdom Metazoa; phylum Arthropoda; class Insecta; order Lepidoptera; family Papilionidae; genus Parnassius; species Parnassius apollo. Next base: position 5,229,702 of record CAJQZP010001402.1, on the reverse strand, counting down.
GAGGTCAATGGGCAACTAGAGTACCAATTATCTATTGTTACGTTTCGCCCTGATCCTGAAATAGGTTCACAGAGACGAATTACATCACTGGACTTATTGCTACAATAAAATGGACCATCTGGTTGACTACCAACGTATACCTCCATATTGAACGTGTAAAAGGATTTTGCGTCAGCGGCCGCTTGTATTTTGATACCATACTTGTTTGGCTTACTTGGTATGTATTCTCAAAAATTGCATTTTGCACGAAACGCTGGTATCATTTCATCAACTGTCACAAAAGGGGATGGAGCATAACCCTCTTTGCATTTTTTGACAAATTCGTTCCAAAACTCCCTGATTGGTGCAAGTTTATTGTACTGTATTCTCTCAGTCCTAGTGTCTTTCTCGTGAAATCGCATAGAACGTAGGATAAATAAGAATCTACGCTCACTCATAAATAGTCTGGCGATCTCGATAGATAAATTATTCTTGTTTACAAGTCATGGGCGTTCATATGACTACATTTCCTCACACCGCACAGCAAGAGTAATCAAATCGATCCCCTTATTTCTGTTAGTGTCACTTCTCGAGCATCTATTTCTCGAGAATAGTTGGGCTGTATATTTCTTATAAATTTATTGGTGTTATTCGCAATCAATGTCAACAACTCATCACTGATGAAGTAGGAATAACATTCCGTAGGTGATCTTGAAGCAAGAAGAGGTGGCCAAACTTTAGGGAATTGTTCTCTAATTATATTGACAAATCTAATTCTCATTGAAACTGGGGGATTTGCACTCCATGCAGTCCCGTCTTTTCCAGTATACGTACTTCCTTGCTGTTTTAAAAATTGATAATATAATGACAAAGGAACGTTATCGTCATCGCTGTCACTAAGCTCAGCATCCGATTGAACACACACATCTTGTGCTGGCGAAATTTATACTGGCTTGTCTTCTTGGTCCGAAACGTCATCAAAAACCTCATCTTCTGATTCCAACTCTTCTGCATGCGAGAAACTCGACGTTCTAAGTCTTTGTAATTAATTGTCTACAACAAAAATACATTTTTTTAAGTTATAGGTACTTTAATAATATAAAACATAAAAAATAATAAGATAAAAAAACACGAAATATTTACCCAGGTTTCACTTTAATTGCACTGGATTTTTCTGGAACACAATCGGTCGCACGTGGAATCTGAGACCGTAAACACAAATAAGAAAGCACGTGTGCATGCCACGAATATCACGGGGCTACTGAGGGGTGCTACCTCACCTTCCCGAGGACATCACGGAAGCGCAAGCGTCTATTGTTTATAGTTTTAGCAAATTGACTAAAATAAGTTCGTTGCGGACTCAGAGACCGCGCGCGACCGTTGGAAGGTTAACATCAGGTGGACTGGAACTTCCGCTAATTTCAAATGCAAAGTGCTCCAAATTTTACCACATTATGACGTTGAATATGAAACATCGGAGTAAATTAAAAGAACCAATCTTTCAAAAAATTTCTTCTTCGATATCTCATGAACGGATAGATCGATTTTCAAGTTCACAAAGGCATTCCATGCAGTTTTTTAATTTCTACAAATGATGTGAGAAGCACAAACTTGCTCGGTTGTGAAATTTCGAAGTTATGTTAAAAAAAACTTTTTTTTTCAAATTCTTTCTCCTTCGATATCTCACGAAAGAATTAGCCGATTTTTATCTTCCAAACGGCATTCGACGTCAATTTTTAAGGTTAAGTGGTGATTAGTTGTTGAAATCGATTTGTAAAGCCGTTTAAAATGTTATTAGTTACCGGCCTATCGCCATCACCTCCGTGTTCTCCAAAACAATGGAGTCTATTGTTAACTGCCAGCTCATGAGATACCTTGAGGATCACCAGCTGATTAGTAACCGCCAACACGGTTTTCACCGTGGTCAGTCAGTTGGTGATCTTCTGGTCTATATAACTCATGGATGGGCGGAGGCATTAGAGTCCAAGGGGGAGACATTGGCCGTTAGTTTGAACATTGCGAAGGCCTTCGATCGGGTTTGGCACAAAGCGCTTCTTTCGAAGCTCCCTTCCCTATGGGCTTTCCAAGAAATTGTGCGATTGTATCACCAGCTTTCTTGCAGATCGGAGCATCAAGGTTGTTGTAGACGATGCAAGCTTCGATTACAAGCCTATTAATGCTGGTGTTCCACAAGGTTGCATGTTATCGCCAACGCTGTTTCTT
>CAJQZP010001402.1:5210000-5222500 GCA_907164705.1 Parnassius apollo | reverse complement strand
ATTATGACGAGGTACAGATAATGATATCACCGGAAAGCCAACCCTTATAACACTCATAGTAACAACTCAATATTATAGAATTATTCTGAAAATAAAGTAAAATATTACAGTTGTAAAAATTAAAAATATTAAATAGATTTTTTTTGTAAAAAAATCTTTACTAGGATTTTCTCCTGTATCGTGGAGGCAGTTTTACTACAAACTACTATACAAATACTTGTTCGGCGCTGGATTCGAATCCGTGAGAGCCACGGAGCTGGCGTCTATGTATATTCGACGTTTAGTAGCGGCATAAGTTAATTGATTGCCCCATTTACATCCAGGCCATTTAGGGCTCACTGAAAACCAGCACTGTTGTTTCGGCGACAGCATAAGCTGAGTCAGGGCCGTTTGCCTAACGCGCCACAACATACAACAGAATATGTCTAAATCATAGAATACTATAATACACAATAATATGGCTGTCAACCTTATTTTGTACAAGGGTCGGCGTCGCCGGGAGCACACATATAAGCAATTACGTCGTATTATCACTACTAAAACCCGATTCGCTAACAGACTGAGTAAATTAAAACATTTTAGACTTTTGATTAATGTTCAAGATCATTATATATAATCATTCATTCATCATCATTATTAATTATTATATAAACTCTAATACATATTTATTTGTAAATAGTGTGCAATGTGGCATTTTCTAAATAATTTGCATGCGAAATTTGGAAACGATTGTAACGTCAAAACACATCTAGTGTTGACATTTATATATATAACGTCAAAACATATCTAGTGTTGGCCACTCGGTAGTATTAGCGACGTTGATAGAGTTACTAGTATTATTTAAAAATGAACAGGGAATCTGAAAAGTTTTCAATTAAACAAATATTTTTGTTCTTTAAATATTTATTTTTGATTTCAATTATTTACTCCATTTTCCATATAACATTGAGGATTCGTTACATGGTTCACAAATGTAAGCTGAGTGTTATTTTCCAGCTTTACAATCTCACTTCGGATCATTGACAGAAGATATAAATTAAATACTGCAAGAAAATATAATGGTTAATTTTTATGCAAATTAACTTAACCATAAGTTAGAGGACAATATTTATTGTGGGCTTATGGCGGCTCACTTATTTGGGATTAAAATACACTTACAATGGGAGCATCCACACTTTTTTCTGCCACCAGAGCGGCGCCATTTTGGTATGAGATGAAATATTTGAAAGATTTCATGGAGGTGAAGTTAAACTATTAGAAAATTAAATATGGTTAAAGTTTTTTTAAAATTATAAAAGTTAGACTAAAATGGATAAATCAAAGTAACAGATATTCCTAAAAGTAAAATAATAAGAAAGAGAGTTAAATATGTACAAAAACTTAAACAGTGGTTTTGTGTTAAAGAGGTAAAACTAGACGCCGAAAATCTTTTATTTGAAACGCAACTTTTCACTTAATATGACACTATTGATATTAATATATGATGTGTTGTGTTTCGTATGGCGAGTGTAGAGAACCGGAGACCCTTTTTACTGGAAACTAGGCATTCCATCTTAGTCCTCACGGGTGACAACGCATCTGCATTCTGATTTGTAATCGAGGGCAAATGTAGATGTCTATGTGCCACAGCAACCACTTACCATTAGTCGACTGTGTGCTCGTTTGTCACCCTATCCTATAAAAAACAAAACCTTAGAGAAATTATATAAATTACCCCGAGGACACTATGTAACAAAAAATAACTTCACCTTAGTTCCAACTAGCGACTTTTGGCAAGCTAAAAGTTATTAGGTGTATCATTAGCCTTTATTATTACGTTATTTTTATTATTATTATATTATTTATTAATACGTGAAAAGTTTTGTTTCTAAATTTATCACATTATATGAAAAGTTTCCTAATCCTAATCGTTCGTAATAATATATTATCCGTATTACGAATCATATTATTGTATTATTGGCCTAAAAAGTTTGATACTTCTTTTAAGCTTTGGAGGAATAAAAAATAATTTGAACTCACACAACCTGCTTCAATGAAATTATCATTTTTATCAATTTATTTATGCTATTTTGGGTAGTATATTATATTATAAATAATAATAATGTCCTCCGGATAAATTTTGGTCACGAATACCGACGAAGAACAGTCATCTGTGCAGGACGGGATAAAAGTGCTCGAAAGTATGCACGAGCACAACTGCATTCTCTATTCCCTCTCTCTCATAGTCTGATGACTGATGACGGTTGTCCGACACGACGGAGAGAAATCAGGCGCAGGACCAACGGCATTTTATATTAGTACATTCATATTAGAATTAGTAAATTTTTGTAATATACTGGGTGAGCATTTTTTTTCTGGAAACATAAGGGTGTAACATGTGAACGAAGTAGAAACCTATGACACAGATATTTTACAAAAAATAAAAACTAAAATGTTGAAATAAATTAATTAATTAAAGTCTATCGAAATTCAAATCATCCACCCTACTTCACAAACGGCAATAAAACAATAAATTTAGTAGGCATCTTTGACTTTGTCACTTCACATGGTCACAGGGTTTAAGGGCAAAGGGCGAAGTAATTGTTCAAAAATTTTTTTTCAAACTCTTAATTTAATTTTTTTGTAAAATATCAGTGCCATAGGCTTCTACTCCGTTCATATGTTACACCCTATTTTTTCAGACGGTAAAAAAAGGTCATCCAGTATATATATATAATTTTTTCGAACTTTGCCTAAAAAGCATGGGCCTTTTTTTAATTTAACCCAGTTAATAAATTACTAATAATTTTTTCAGGTGTTGTAAATTCAAATATTTTAGCCGCTAACGCTTAAGAGTATTTATATTCAGTTAAACTACTATAGTTAGTCTTTCTACTTCACCGACTCAACTAATCAGTTGAACTGGTGCGAACCGATCCTATTTTTAAAGCTGAGTTTTAGGTTCAATTCAGCAATAATCAGTTGCTAACAGATGGACTTTTAGCTCGTATGCCATACTAAAGTATGAGACATCACTTTCCGTTATAATAGCATGAGCTTACTTAATACTTACTAAGCATTCCTGCACCGATTGTTGCCGTGTCTATAACATCTTGTAAATATTGAAACCCTATTATATAATAATAATTAAAAATTTCAATTCCAAATGCGACAAGGTACAGAAGGAATATTATCACTAAACTTGCAAGCCCATACTTATAGTAAACTCTCAAAAGTTTTGGGTTTTTCTGAAAAAAAAAAAACTGAATAAGTAAATTTACGTGTTAGAGCAACGTTGCTCAACCGGGGTAAAACCATGCTTTCACTGAATACCAGCGCAAAATGGCTGTTTAATGCCATTGTGTTTCGTATGGTGAGAGTCCTTTTTACTGGAAATAAAGCATTTCATCTCAATCCTCATAGGTGACAACGTAACTGCATTTCGATTCTTAATCGAGGAAAGATGTAGATGTCGATGAGCAACAGTATCCACTTACCATCTATTCTATATAAAAAAAATAAAGTTGAAAAACACAGATCAAAAATATAAATGGTATTATTTTTTTTGTAAACAATTTTACTGGGATTTAATCTTACACTGTGGATGCAGTTAATATACATCAATTTTACAAGGACAAACATCCAGACCCGAAGCAAGTACGTTTAGGCTATACAATTACATGATCCGTGCGAGATTCGAACCCGCGGCCCTCAGCGCCACAAGTCGCCACAGCACCACTGGGCCACAGAGCCGTCGTCGGTGAGTAAGCACCGTTTAATGACGGCGTAAAAGAAGCCATCCATCCCTTTATCCATTACAGCTTATGAAAGTCTATTGCTAAGCATAGGCCTCCATAGATTGCTTCCCCGCAAGGATTTTGCCATAGTTGCCATTTTGCCACCACACGCTTGTTAAGCGGGTCGTCAACCGCAGTTTTTTAAGCTATTGCATAGCTTCTATCGCGGGCCTTGAGCGCGGGGACCGAATACAGAAATTCCGTAACGAAAAAAACCTCACGCTCCCCACTCCGACGGGCACGGAGGTGTGGCGTTGAAAGCCGTGCATCGTCTGACGTCGTTTCAGTTCGGCAGACTTCGGCACTCGGCAGACTTCGGCACAGTGTTTGTGTGCGTGCGACTAGACGTATGCGTGTACACTAACTGCTAACTCAATGATAAAAATTCCTGAATAACCTACATGTATTGTAAGATATTAAAAATATTTTAAACAATATTAACTTGTCATTTATTCAATAAGAGAAAAAAAATTGTTTTCTTATCGGTCACCACGCTCAAAAAGTGTAACTTGATTTAATATCAAAGACTTAACTAAATAAAAAACAAAATAAATAAATAATTATAATTGCATAAGTTGATAAAAAATGCTATGCAATAGCTTTACCGCGGCAGTCACCTAGTGCCACACGTATTTTTTTTTAATTATTTTGAGATATTATCAGAAAAATGCCCGTCCCATGTTTCAATTTCCCTCTGTCGCCTCTTACGACACCCACGGGATGATATGGGGTAGTGGGTATTCCTACTCCGCCACGACACTGAACAAGAGAAGCCATTCCTCCATTATCAATCAATGGGCGTCGTTAGAGGCTACAGAGGAAAATGATGCACAAGATGGGCCGTAGCACATCCTGATCATCATCACCATTCCTTCACAAGTCCATTGCTGAACATAGGCCTCCCCCAAGGAATGCCCCAAAGCACAGCCCGGAGCCACCTGCGCCCATCGACTACCTGCATGTGTTACCCAGAGGGCCGCTGTTGACTTCGTATACCGATATGAGGCTGCTGCTCGCGTACTATTCTTCCCCATCGGTTGTCCGTCCTTTGAGCTATATGACCAGCCCATTGTCACTTCAGCTTACTAATCCATTGTAAGTATCGTCATAATACCAAATCAAAATATTAAAACAACTGGTTGAAGACCCGCATACTAATCATGACAACTGAAGCATGAGGCAATAAATGGGGAATATGTTCAGCTGTGGACTTGTGATAGGGAGTTATGGTAGTAATGATGGTAGTAATGATGGATAAAAGGACTGCTTATTCATGCTTTGCCTGCTCGCACTATTCGAAAAGAAGTGCTCCGATGGTGATATAAACAACATAATAATATGTTGTCAGCCTAGGTTCCGTATTTAAATGTGTTAAAATCTCTCATAAACAATCGAACTTAATGTGAAAACTGTGGAGTGTAGAAGTAAGGAGTATAGACTGTGTTTTAAAAAGTGTCCATAGAAAACAGTTAAATAAGGGTGGCGCCACTGTAGCTACGGGGTAAATTTTAAAGAACGCATCGAAAAATATTAGTAGGATAGACAACTTTTTCGAGGTTATATTCACTAAATAAAATTATTTTAGATTTTAGAGCTACTGAGCAGTTTAGCAGCACACTTAAACCGTCGACGACTGTTAAGTTCATTTTATCCCAGTAGCTATTCCAGCGCTGTTGTGGAGAGTTTTTGAACTGTTATTTACTGCTTACTGATGGCCACTTTTTCAACTGTTCTATGATAAGAGTTGGTACTCCTTAGTGTAGAAGACACTCCATAGTGAAAACGTTTTTAAACAAATACAGAATAATTACATACAGGATAATGTCTTGTTCCATGACCGGCAAAAGTACTACTGTACGAGTCAGCACACAGCGGGTCGAGCCGACAATGTCGCAATGCAGTCACAATACGCTACAGCGTGTTTCTACTTTGTATTAATTAAATAAGTCAGTAGATTTTACATAAACACATACATAAACACTCACGCCTGTCACCCAGAGGGGTAGGCAGAGACTACAGACTTCCATTTAGCACGATCCTGACATACCTCTCTCGCCTCTTCCACATCCATATACCTACGCATACATGCTCGTTGGTTACGGGTACTCTTAATTTGGCCGATTTTTAGTATATCGCCAATTTGGTCGACAAACTTCCGCCTAATACGTCCCTTTCCGACTCTTCCATTCACTTCTGCAACATATATTTGCTTTGTCAGTCTTTCCGCATTCATTCTTTCTACATGACCAAACCACCGAAGCATTCCTTTCTTAATCCTGGTGACTGCATCATCTTGCAAACCACACTCTTCTTTTATCACACAGTTTCTCACCCTGTCGCTCAGATTCAGCCCTAACATACTCCTTAGCGACCGCATTTTTACTGTATTTATTCTACTCTCGTGCTTCTTCTGCCACACCCAACTTTCACTACCATATGTTAAAGTAGGGACTAATACAGCATTGTGAATTGCCATACGTGCCTTTTTTGACATATTCTGACTTTTCACAATAGAGTGTAAAGCCCCATTTACTTTATTTCCTGCATTCACTCGTCGTTCAATATCCTTATCATATCTCCCATCCCTGCTGAATACACATCCCAAATATACGAACTTATCCACTTGCTCAATTAACTCTCCTTCTATTCTTATTTCACATACCGTTTTGCTTTCTTCTCTTTCAAAAACCATCACTTTCGTCTTACTTGCGTTCACTTTCATTCCCCTTTCTTTTAATGATCTGTTCATTAATGTAACCATCATTTGCAACTCGGCCGCCGACGACGCAAGTATGACTTGATCATCGGCGTACAAAAGGCGTTTGATGGTTAACTCACCCATTCTTAACCCGCATTCTTCAACTTTCAAATTTTCCAAACAACTGTCTATAAATAAGTTGAACAGCAACGGGGAAGCTACACAGCCCTGTCTGACACCTTTATGGATGCCAAACCAGTCCGAGTAGACCCCGTTGATTCTAACACAAGCACTCGAGTCACTATACAGAGACTTTAATGCCTGTATTAAACCAGCGCTCAACCTAAATGCGTTCATCGTTTGCCATAACACATCCCTGTCCACTATGTCATAAGCCTTTTCCTTGAATTTTGAAAATTGAAAGAATGGGGTGTACTTGATCTGTACACCCCATTCCCTTTCTAAATCCCAAATTGTTTCATCAGTTTCTTTCATAACTCTTTCAATTAGCCTTAACCTTAGCATATTCTCCCACTTAGCACATTTTCCCACAATGCTAAGAAGGCTGATACCACGGTAGTTTTTACATTCCTGCTGTGACCCTTTTCCCTTATATATTGGGACTATCACGGCTTTGCACCAGTCTCCCGGTACCCGCTTTAGTTCCCAACATAAATTAAACAAGGTGTACAGCAGGCCTGCCACCACGTCATCTCCAGCCCTTAGCATTTCGAGTGAAACTTTATCATATCCGGCTGCCTTACCTACTTTCATGCTTTTCATTGCTTTCATTTATTCATCTATACTTATCAGTAGATTTTATAGAAACAAATATACCGTACCAGTCTATTAAAGTCCACTACTGAACATAGGCCTCGCTTAGTTATTAGGAAGTCGTTGCGGCCCATTACGACATCGACAGGTTGATATGGGGTAACGTATATTCTTACATAGCCACTACACGGTATTTTGGTATATTCCCGTAAAATAACATTTTTCTCTCGTCTCTAAATTTAGTTTTTGTTTTTTTTAATTACTAATTATATAAGATTTTGATAGAATATTAGTTACAAATGAATTTATAGGCCACCTGTTTTGGGTAGAGACACGCTGCAGCTATATTATGGTTGTTGCACGACTCGGTCGGCTTGAATGGGGTGGTACCACGTTCTCACAGAATACCAGCGTAAAATAGCAGCTCAGTGCTGCTGTGTTTCGTATGGTGAGTGTAGAGAACCGGAGACCCTTTTTACTGGGATCGAAGTATTTCACCTTAGTGTGCGGCAACGCATCTGAATTTTGATTCCTAATCGAGAGTCGGTGTAGATTTCTATAGGCCACAGCATCCACTTACCATCAGGTGGACTGTGTGCTCATTTGTCACCCTTATTCTAAAGAAAAACCTGAATGTAGCTTAGTGCAACCAACTTCAAACAAAAAAGGTTGGAAAAACTAAAATGGAGTACCTCATAGCATGTTATTATAGTATACAGGCTCTTTGAACCCTTCAGAACAGAACACAGCAGAATACGGCACTACAGCTAGTTGCAGAAATAGGTAAGGTAGTATTACCTCCCTTGACGGACTTTTATGCAGCAAAGCGAGACCTACAACCTATTAAGGTGATACCTCGAAAATTTGGTGGTTTTTCTACTTAAAATATTTTTTAAGTTTTATAGATTACAAATCAAAATTTTGGTATATGATTTTTGACTGTATGACCTTGGATTGCATAAAAGAAAAACACGATATCATGTAATTTTCTCGATGGAAAAAAATTGCAAAGTAGGCTCTAATTATTTACATTTCTCGATGACACCACATTATTCTTACGAATAATTTCATGGAATTATTTTTAAGGCATAGTAAATAATCATATCTAAGTTCTCATAAACCAGTTTTTTAATCCATAACGAAGTTTTGTTAAAATAAATAAAAATGTTGTTTGGTGCTTACTTAGTTTTTTTTTACGAGCGCTTGCTCGATATGGCTATCTCATAATTTAGGTACTATGAAGTCAATGCATCAGTTTCATTTGGACACTCCCACAGTCGTCTGTTAGCTTCACCGACAAAGGAATAAGCCACGCCACCAAAACTTCGATTCATTTTCAAGGTATCCTCTTAAAATTTAATTTTATATTAAAGAAAAGCATTCACGATTACCTTATGAGCCCCGACTATAAACACCAATGTTATTACAACGTCAATCATAAGGGCCGTAACAACCAATGAAAATATGGCGATCTCAGTTTTTACTTCCTGCAACTCATGGCGAGCCAAAAAGTACTCTTTTAAACTAATCGTGACTCCAAGGAACAGGCACCAAAACTGGAATATAAAAGACATAATCTGATATAGAGAAAACATGGGTCCTTCCCTAGATTTAGTTGATGTGTTTAGGTATTAGATTGGCAATAAAAGAACATTAAATACTTTACATTTCAATTACTTTGAAGAAAAATAGTCTCGCTGACTTTTTTATAGTTTTACCAAGCGTGGCGAGATAGCAACCAATGCAAATTCTTTTTTTTTTTTAGGCACTCATTGGGTATGTTCCGAAATGTTTCCAGTATACTGGAGAATGCAAATGACGTCATTAATTGACGCCGTATCCCACCATATTCGATACAACGAATCACCAATATAGCGTCGACTTATGACGTCACTTGCATTGGCCGAAATGTATTTCGGAACATACCCTTAATTTGACAAAACAGACTTAAACGGACTAATAAAGAAGAAAAAGGAGGAAGACGTTAAATATAATAATAGAACTATTTAGCAGCATCTGTCTTTCCATCGGATTAAAATGTAGGTGTCTTCAAGGTAGACGTGAATAGGCGTCAGTTTACTTAGTTAAATCAGTACGTCCATCATCTTTGGCTACATCATCACTTACCATCTGACGAGATAGTAGCAAAAATATCCATTTAAACAAAGCTATATTGTAAAATATTTCAAAAATTCTCTCGCTTTGTCATGGAATACGTATACACATATGGACTTAGTTTAAATCGCTCAATTAATTACTAATTATCTCTATGCCCGTCTCTTTTTATTATCTTTTAGTGGAAAGAGGGAAAGCGATGTAAATATTTATTAAATTGACGTCAGTTTCTCTAAAATAGGCCGTTAATACCTAACGCGCACATTTTCTTACTGATTGCCAACACTATTTTAAAAGTAAACACTAAAACTCACCATTTTAATATACGCCCAGACAAGCAGTCCGTACCTGAGAGGTACACAAAAACAACATCTTTTAATTTGTGGTAATTCTACATACATTCTATAAAATTCAAAATGTATTTTACAAGCTATGAACCCAATGAGAGCAAATAAAGTAATCCGTTTCAAACAAACACTGCTACACTACTGTCATATTGATAACCCCTTCAATTCATAATATATACTAATATTTCGCCTGTAAACAAATTGCTAGAAATGGTCATAGGTTGAAATATAGATAACTTCAGACTTCGACGAATGATTGTGTTGGAAAATACTAGTTTTTTTCATTTCGTAGCTTGTAAACAATTTTCACTTATGATGGAAAACCCATTCTAATAAGGTCTAATATTTACGCGAACACTACACAATGAAATAATATTAGTTTTTACGGATTTTATCGCGTATATTTAACTATAAATACCCGACGTTTCTAGCGCTTTACAGCACCCATGGTCACGGGGGGGACTGAGATAATCAACGTCCAAATGTCATAGTTAACAGCGGTTACCAGTGATAAAAATTTTACTTTTTTCCGATCTACACAGTATGAACTTATGGTATCTTGAAGTCTTGCAGTTGTATGCTTGGGTTGGGATTTACTTACTTACTTATCTTCACGCACAATCCCTAACGGGTTAGTCAGAGAGAACAGATCGCCAAGTGTCACGATCCTTACATACCTCTTTCGCTTCTTTCAGGTTCATTAACTTCTTCATACATGCACGTCTAGGTATCCGAGTACTCTTGACCTTCCCCTCTTCGAGAAATTTGCTCACATCGTCTTCGAAAGTTAGTCTCGGTCTACCTCGACACCTTTTAATATTTACTTTCGCTCTATATATTTTCTTCACCATTTGGTCTTCACTCATTCGCTCAACGTGCCCAAACCATTGGAGTACGCCCCTATCAATTTTTGTGATAAGGTCATCTTTCAATCCTGCCATATTACGAATCTCTTCGTTTCGCTTACGATCGGCCATGGAAACGCCACACATTTTACGAAGAGATCGCATCTCCACTGCATTCAACTTGCTTTTATGCTTCTTCTGGCATACCCAGGTTTCGCTGCCATATAACAAAGTCGGTACCAACACTGCGTTATATAGTGCAAGGCGTGCACTCTTCCCCACGCCTTGCCTTTTGACTAATGCACTCAGGGCACCATTGACTTTGTTTCCGGCAGCGACACGCCTATCCACATCTAAATCACATCTTCCATCCCGGCTGAAAGCACTCCCCAAGTATACAATTTCATTTACCTGTTCTAGACATTCCTGATTTACCCATATTTCACATTTCGTTCTCTCTTCGTCCTTTTCAAATACCAGAACCTTAGTTTTATTTGCATTCAAACGGAGACCTTTAATTTCACATTCCTCTTTCATACCCGTCAGTAAAACCTGCAGTTATGCTTCTGATGGTGCAATAAGCACTGCATCATCAGCATACAGCAGACAATTTACTTTAATGTCATCCAATTTCACACCCAAACAGCTATTTTTCAGCTTCTGTAAATAGCTGTCGAGATACAGTATGAACAGCCAGGAAGACATGACACAACCCTGTTTTACGCCCGCTTGGACGCTAAACATGGGTGACAGGTCATGCCCTACCCGCATACAGGCTTTACAGTCATAGTAAAGTGACTGCACAGCCCTTAACAACCGACCATCCACACCATATCTCGGCAACAGTTCCCACATTTTCTTCCTTATAACCTTATCAAATGCTTTCTCCAGATCCACAAAAGCACAGAAAATCCTCTGGTTAACACTCGGAAGCTTTTTCGTGATCATGCGGAGAGAAAACATTTGATCTGTGCATCCTCTTTCAGGTCTAAATCCGCATTGTGCCTCCCATAAGAATCTTTCCGATTTCTCTTGCATCCTACGTGTCAAAACTTTCGAGTAAACTTTACTTGCTAAACTGGTCAAGCTGATCGCCCGATAGCACCCACAGTCAAAATGTGAACCTTTACCTTTATATAAAGGCACAATGACCGCGGATCGCCAATCATCAGGGACGTCTCCCGTCCGCCAGCACAAATTGCACAGCAGACGAAAGCTGTCCCAGACGCGAGGCCCACCGTACTTGACCATTTCAGCAGTAACTCTGTCTAGTCCCGCAGACTTACCACATTTCAAACTTCGAATCGCACGTTCAATCTCTTTCATGCTGATGACCTCAGTGTCATCGAGGTCCGTGTCTGGCGTCCCAGTCATGGCGTCACCCCCGGATCCTTCACTAAGATTATGACACGCATACATTTCTCTATAAAATTCACTCAATCGCTGCATGACGTCCGATTTTTCTGAGAGGACGTCATTGGTTCTCGAAAGCACTTTGTTCATTCTTAAGGCTATCGCACCACTCCGGGACCTTCCAACCTCTTTCCAGAAGAGTTTGGAGTTTTCCTTAAAGTTGTGCGACAATCTCTCGTCCGCTTCTATTCTACACCTTTCACGTACTTCCTCAATCAATGTTTTCGCATGAACTTTCTGCAGCTTGTATCTTTCTTTCATCTTCTCTCTCATATGCTTATCGTTACTAGAGGCCAAGTAGTCTAACCATGCTTTTTTCTTCTTTTTTACAGCTTCTCTCACTTCATCATTCCACCATGCATCTCTTCTTTTACTACTACCTCTTTTTGTCGTTCCACATACTTCTTCCGCTGCACTTACCATTCCGTCCCTAAGGTTCTGCCATGTTCTCTCCACACATTCTTTCCTGCCATCGATGGTGTCAAGCTTTTCGGCTACCCTCGTGTGATATTTGTCCCTAGTATCCGCTTAC
>CAJQZP010001402.1:3095000-3257500 GCA_907164705.1 Parnassius apollo | reverse complement strand
GGTCTCTCGAATAGATTCTCTCATAGAAGGATTTTGTCATATTTGCGAGGCGTGGTTTTCAACCGCAATTTTATTTGAGTTGTTATCAGGAAGATACTAGTGGCCCTCTCCCGTTTCATTTCGCTCCGTCGCATCTCATGACCACCACGTTACGATATATGGTACAGGATTTTCTTATGTCACCATAATCTATAAACGTAACGCTTAAACGTTACTACTAGTACACTAATTTTTTCTCCTGTATCGTGGAGGCAGTTTACATAGATAAATTGCGTGAGGACAAATATCCAGGCCCGGTACAACTACTATCAAAATGCACAAAAGTAGTGAAACTTTCACGAAGCAAGTTTCAGGTCAAAATTAATTTAAAAGTTAATTCGATTACATGAGTCGTAGTCAAATCAGTTGCTAAAATTAGTTATCAGTCTTTGACGCACTTGGCGCATTTTTTCAGCCGTATGAAAAAGGCATCGACAAATCTTAGTCATTTCATTTCGTTAAATATTAAATGCGTCATAATAATTCGGTATGGGTTTAGCTTACGGCCGACTCGAAACGAGCTAGCGAAGATATATATATATATATATATATATATATATATATATATATATATATATATATATATATATATATATATATATACATAATTACACTTAAGCAATACGCTCATGGATAGAGGATAGAGCCACACTGCAGCTGTATTTTGGCTGCAACGCCAATGGGTCGGCTTACCGAGAAAACACCACGCTCGCACAGACTACCAGCGTGAAATTATTCATTAAATTAAATTATATATTTTTTACGTGGTAGAGCCATGCTGCAGTTATATTAGTAGTATAGTTGTAGCACGAATGGGTCGGCTCGACCGGGGGAGAGATCACGCTATCACAGAATACCATCGTTAGATAGTAGCTTAATGCTGCCGTGTTTCGTATGTTGAGTGTAGAGAACCAGAGACCCTTTTTACTGGAATTGAGGCATTCCATCTTAGTCCTCACGGGTGCCAACGCATCTGCATTTTAATTCGTAATCGAGGATAGATGTAGATGTCTATGGGCCACAGAAACCAATTACCATCAGGTGGACTGTGTGCTCGTTTGTCACCTTACAATTGTAATTATAATTACATTATAACTTACTGAGTAACTTAAGAGATGCCGCAAGTTTAAAAAATCAATCATATATTTAATGATTATAGAATACTACCTACGAGTTCCACGAAAGATTAATACGTAACGCTGAGTCCAACTCTATAATTTTTATTCTGTCTATTTCAGAAACACCATGACGTAATATGCAGCTAGATTTGATACCTAACCTACACGTACCGTACCAGAGTTTTGTGTTGTCTTTACCTTTAAATTGTTTCCAGAGGATAGTCGGTTCAGAGATAAGAAATTTAGGTATATAATTAAATATTATTATTACAGACAAAGTTTTATTGACGTTATAGTGGCGTTATACTGCAGTGTGTTGTATAAAGTGACAAGAGGGTCCTTTTTTACTAATAATAAATCTAAGTAACACAAGGGTGACAACTGACAACGCATTTGCATTGTGATTTTTAATTGAGAATGTATGTACATAGATATATAGAGTGCGTGTGATTTTTGTCCGTTAACTTTATTTAATATTTCTGATAAACTCTTCTATTAAGAAAGATATTGATAAAAGGTGCTATCGCCACTAGCGATAAGATCAAACCTGTTAAATTTACGCGGCGAGGCGAGTGACTTAACACTTTTGAAATTGTCGCAATCGTGCACCAGACGCGAGCTACTTCATTAGTTTCATCGTACTTGCGTTTTATACATGAATATTTGGGTATGATAACATATTTAATATTTTGTAAGCGAATCAATCATAAAACAAGACCAAACCTTTGTTTTCAGCTCGTAAAAACACACTTGCTTGATAAAGCCTCACCTTAAATAAAACTTGTTTCTCATGGATTTTATCGCGTTTATTTAACTTATTTTATACAATAATCCCTTTTACTTCTTTTTGTTTGTGGTTGACTGGTAGAGAATATCTTAAGGCGTTAAATCCGTCTTGGTACATTTTTGTTTAACGAAGTTTAAATAAATAAATTCCCTATGTTTCAGTATTTTGCTGTACCAATAGTTACGGGGGACTGAGGTGATCTTCTTCTTATTATTATTTTATATTTGGCTACTCTAAAATGAGAACATCATCAAGGTATTCGAAGTCAATTAAATACACATTATTAAGGATAACTCAAAAACTAATAGTTAGATCTTGATCAAATTATGGGAACACACGAGAAGCACCAGCTTTCAAATAAAAAAAAATATTTATCAAAATTAGTTCACCTAGAAAAAAGTTCTGAAGTAACGCACATATAAAAACATACAGTCGAATTTAGTAACTTCTCCCTTTTGAAGTCAGATAAAAATATAAACAAGTAAACGAACATTTATACATTACTTAGATTCTGCAGGACTGGTAACCATTGCAACCTATATATTATATATAGGTAGGGTAAACGTATAACGATTGGCACTTTAAACTGACTTCTTCTTGTAAGTGGTTAATTCTCGTAAATAAACAAAACTTTTACAGATTTTTGATTGTTTTATTGTATTTTCATTTACATAAATAAAATGAAGCATTATATTTAAAAACAATTGTTTAATTATTTTAAAAATCAAATGAGACTCCTTTCTACAGAACGTTGCAAATATTGACACTAAAAAACTGGCGGCACTGAAAATTTCGGGAATCAAGGAAGTGACACAACATTACTATTTAAAAATGTATTTATTGCTTTTCGAAGTATTCTCTGCGAAATTTGACACATTTTTCCATACGATGGAACCAATCATTGAATCAACCATTCCATTCGGAAGTTGGGGTCTCCAAAATAGCCGTTTTGTTAGCGTCCACAGCTTCTTCAGGTGATGAAAATCTCTGTCCACGCAATTTATTCTTTATTTTAGGGAAAGTATAGAAATCATTAGGGCTTAGGTCGGGGCTGTACAGCGGATGGTCTAATAATTCTATGTTTTCTTGCTCTAAAAACTCTTTTGTTCTGTGTGCGGTGTGAGAACTCGCATTGTCGTGATGGAGGATGATGCGGCGGTTGCAGTTCTCTTTACGGAGTTCAGAAACGACCTGTGGCAAACAAATGCTAGCATACCATTCTGCATTAACCGTTCTTTGGCCCTCAAGAGGAATAGTCGTAACATGGCCGGTTTTGGAAACAAACGTGGCCACACGTTTTTTTTTGCCACACTCCGTGAACGAACCATTTTTGTTGGCTTGAACTCATTTTCGAACACCCAAACTCGTGACTAGTTTTTTGTTTCGGGTTCGTACGCATATATCCAGGATTCGTCACCAGATACGATGTTGTATACAGCATTTGAGGAATCTGCGTGGAATCTTTCGAGAGTTCTAACGCACCAAGTAACGCGAGCCGCTTTTTGCTCTTCACAGAGCGAATGCGGTATCCATCGGGAAAACAACCTTTTTACACCTAATTGTACATGCAACATTATTTGTATTTGACTCATGCCAATGTCTAAAGTTGCCTGAATTTCGCGGTATATCAGATGTCGATCTTCCTCAATCAGCTTACGCACAGCATCAACGTTTTCTTGAGTGACTGCAGTTTTTGGACGACCTTGACGGGGATCATCACTGAGCTTGACACGCCCACGTTGAAATTCAGCAAACCAGCGATAAATTGTGGTTTGGTTTGGATGGGGCTTCATCACCAAATGTAGAAACCATCCGGTCAACACACTGTTTTTGTGTTAAACCACTTCGAAAGTCATAATAAATCATCGCTCTTCAATTTTCTCGAGTCAATTCCATTTTCTCAACGACTAAACAAGTTTGACAATACCTTGTGACAAGACTGAGAATCTTTCTTTAAATAAATAAATAGTATTCGACTTTCAAAACCAAGGAGTTTTCAATTAAAAAGATTTTAATATGACAGGAACAGTGGAAATATTCCATTCCCGATACTTTTAGTGCAGCCTAGTATAGCACAGTGAATGTCGCCGTACATTAGGTATAATCATTGGCACTATTGGAAGTCTTGTAAAGTTATCCAGATCTTTCTAAGCTCCATCCTATTGTTATTAAACTTATTTTTAACAAATCTTTTTCATATATTTTTCTTAGATCTTCATCTGAAAGCGGTTACGTTGGTATATCTAGTGGTATATTGATGTGTATTTTTAGTAAAACCCTTCGTGTCTTCTCGATATTTTGTAGAAATTGACCATTATTTCGGTTTTTCTTATTAAAATATTTTCTCTATAAGTTTAGGCTAGGCGTAAGGCTTTGATAAAATCTTACTATTCTCGGGATATTTTGTAGATAAACGCTGCAGTCTCCGTGCATCCTATTGCGTTGTTGGATAGTCAACAAAAGTCACTTTAAATATTTCTGCTTCGGTAATTCTTTCAACTTTCACTCAATTTGTGGTATCGAACGGTTTTACCAAAACATTTGAGAGTATTGTCATAGTTTTTGGTTTTGTTAGTTTTGTTATGTTCGTTAATTTGTTTCTATATTTGGCTGAGTGATTCAATTCTGATTTTTCAATTTTTGTTCAATTTTGTCATTGTTTTTTATAGTTCAGCTACTTCCCAATCTTTAGCTGTTAGTACAAAATAGCTGTTGTTAATCTGCTTATTGCTTTAGGTGGGGTATTTGAAAATAGAAAAAACTTTATAAATATTTTAGCGCTTTCTCTAAGAGGTTTTTAAATTTTGAATAATACATTCAACTGCAACCAATTCTAAATGTGTTGCGTAGTTTATGAAAAACATAAGGTAAGATTTATTTCTGATACTCAACAATAATCTCTGCAGCTTGTTCTGGTACTGATGAATCATTACTAAGTGAAGGAATGCAAGGCAAATTTGATACAGATATTTCTGATACAGTCGTTATCAGAAATATCTGTATCAAATTATAGTTATTCTTAAAATATTTGGCAATTCACACGGTGATTATCTAAATTGGTTTGCTGTGAATTCGAGGGCATCAGAAATTTTTTGTAATCCACTTGTTGTCTGGACTATTTTGGGCACGACCCACATGTCTCAAAAACATAACATTTCATAACGTGGATTTATTTAAGTTCTGTGAAAGTGTTGACAATATAGGCGGACCCGCATATCTGTTTTGATAACGTTTTTGTTAAAATGGTTGCAATAGTCAAGTTGCATTCAGGTTAAGGGCTATGAGAATTTTGCTGAGATTTGGGCAAAGTTGTACCAGCTCAAGATTGGTGGGGCTCATAAGGCCATCTACAAAAAGAATCACTATAGAAAATAACATTCTTTATAGTACGGCTAACGTAACGTAGTAAATACCCCTCTCTCTAGGCACTAATTTTTGAAAGCTTAGTCGCATTTTCTGTACAATAAAATAATCGTAGGTGATGTCGTTTTACCGTCTACTCTAAAGGACAATGCATCATTGTTCAGACTTCCATTAGGCATGATCCACCTAATAGATGTTGTTTTCACACTCTATATAACGATTTGGCATGGGGTTTTCAATTCAAAACCCCACATATTCAATATGTTGTCAAACAAATTAAGATTTAGTCGTTGACACCAACGAAAAAGCCGATGCATCTTTTTCACAACGATAAAATAACGTCTATTATGTTTTAATAAGGTAAATTGATTAAAATATATAGAAAATTGCATATAAACTTACTTAAAAGTCACTTATATGTCTTAAAATCTAGCCACAAAACCTTAAATTTTTATTAAGTTTTAACAGATTTTTTTCAAACACATTTTAAAACAACCGTTACAGTTAGTATAATAAATTGGATATTCTAGCAATAGCTGTGTTGCAATGTCATGGAAAAAAGAAAACACTCTTAATATACAGATTAAAAAAGCTAAGTGTCAATTATTCAGGGAGTGCCAACATTAGTACAGTTTACCCCCCATTAGTATGGGCTTCCCCCTTTGTAAGGAGGATGAACCTTAATTGGCACGCTTGGCAGACGGACGGATAGACAATAGCACCCTTGACGCTGTTTCGATTTTGCTTATCGCTGTTTTATTAAATAATAAACGTTTTGAACCCTTGATTTCAATGCATATTGCTCTGGTTTGCGTATTAAAACTTTAACGTTTTAAATACATCGCACAAATACTTCTTAACGTAAAAGTAACAATCTACAAACCGTAATTCCAGTTACAACATTATAACAGCACTGTAATGTAATTCGTGTTTACACATTTGCCGTGTTCTAAGGGGCGTACAGGTCAAAGTAACGGGTCTGTTAGAACAACTAACGCCATCTGTTATCCGCTAGAGCGAGACTTAACATTGATGTTGAGTTGAAATTATTACGTTTCACCTCCAAGTTATACTAATTAAGTTTGTGTTGCCTTTTGTTGTTGGTGTGTTACGAAATACTTGTTTTTCTGCGTTTCCTACAGTCGAGTGATTTGCAATATAGCAAGTTCTGTTCGGGGCGCGTTAAAGTTGTGAATTGTTATGTAATTATTATGCTCATGATTATTATTTTTAACTTAACTGCTTATGCATTAAGCACATAATTTTTTTCTAGCCTTTATATTTAAGTTCTTTAAATTACTCTTTATAATATCTCAATATAGTTTTTGCTACAAAATTGCACGTATACCTATATAAGATTTAAGAACAAATATGTTTGCTTAAGACCATAAGATAGGTATCAAACTTTTTATTCAATTTAGGTTTGTTTAATGCTCTTAAGAATAAAATTATAGGAATAATAATTATTAGAATTAATTATTTAGAAGGTTACCCAGAGATCCAGTGTTGTACCAATTGCTGTAAGGATAAGACATTCTATCTTACTCCACAATTGTGACCACGCATCTGCTAGCCTTCTGTGGTGGTTAGCTATCAAAAAGCTTCCCACTACTTGATGAATTGTTACTTGGTGTCACTATTAGTGCAATAACTAAAATGTTGAAAAACGATCAATAAGATTAAATGAAAACAGTTTTTTTTTATTCATGTAGATTATAAATAATACTACTTAATTGAAAGTCACTCCTATGTTTAACTAACCACTTGTTCCTGGGAAGAACCTGCAAGAAAACCAGCTGGACATATTATTGGAAAAAAAGAACAATGTTACGCAATCATTAGCAACACAAAAGAAATTATAAAATAGCTTGGTAGCAATTACCTGATACCCAGTGATTTTTATCATCCATAAATTTCATATAATATTAAGGAATTTACCAATTACAAATTTAAGAACCCTTTTTATACAATCTTAGTTTTTAAATATGGCGGATGTGAAAATTTGTTATTTTTTCTGGATTTTGTTATGTATACATGGCCCAAGAATTAAATACTAACTCGGTGGAGTAGAGTAATTGGTACTACTAGCTTCTTGTTCCTAGTGTTGGTTTACTTTTTCATTTATTATTTTAAAACTACTTACATTTTTGTGTACATACGTAAACGTATTAAGAGGCCTAAGCTAATATACTAAATTCTTTAAATTTTTGTGAGGTAAAGTAATTTTAATAAATGGAGCTTTAATACATACCATACCTTCTACCTTCATTCATAAATTTATCAGCAACATCTACAAATACGGCGGGATCAACAACTTTAAAGCATTATTGCGGAAAAAATATTAAACGACAGAAATAGTAATATTATTACAATTTCTGTGAATTAAACATTTTAAAACGATGCTTAATGAGATTACCCTATACAATAAGTTAGACGAGACAACCCTGTACAATAAGTTCCCAAAAAAATCCCATATTACACCCCAAGGCTAACCATATTATAGATGTAGATGTCTATGGGCCGCAGCAACCACTTACTTTCAGGTGGACTGTGTGCTCGTTTGTCAGCCTATTCTATAAAAAAAAATATTAGAACCAATTTTTAATTCCCAGATTAACAGACAGACAGCGTTTTTGAATTTTTGAGTCGTCCAATATGCTTTTTTGAGGGATAATTCAACAAGCTTAGGAATAAATGCGTTTATCCCTCTAATGACCTGAAAAACAGTTATCGACAGATAGTTTCATTCTATGATGATATAATATAATAGCACTGATAATCTGACGCACGAATAGACAATGACGGTATTCAATGAATAGATAAATAACAATGGGGCGCTAGTGAAGGTGGAGGCCCTCACCGGATATCAATTAGATAAGAATTAATCGATCTGCACATCTCCGGAACCGTGCATCCTACGCAAAAATGGACCGCAGAATCGTGATCAGAGCATGCAAAAAACCTTTTTTTTTTGTTTTTTTTTTTAGTATCGTGAGTCGACGAACGTTGTACTTGTTCCACTTCTGACTCAGTGAGCCAGAACTGGTACTAACTAACTACTAACGATGGGTAGGAAACGATCGAATTGCAACAGTATTAAAATTCTTTTATTCTATTGTTTATACATACCTATTATATTGAATAAAAAAACGAATGAGCTTAAAACAAACTACACAAACTACTGGAAAAACAACATTTAAAATGGAACTTGATATGATAGCTTTACACATACACCTTTATAGTTAAGGTTTTTGCCTCACAAAAATTAACATAGTTTTTCCAGCTCTAACCTGCTGTTATGATCTTTATTTTACTGTTATAAGCCTTAATATAATTTTTTTTAATATTTACCGTAGAAACGTTGTGACGTAGAACTTGGATGCGCGGGAATAAAGTTATTTCTTTGTAGTTTAAAAAAAATGAAATCTGTGGATGAAAAAGTGCAAAAAGTAAAATGTTCATTTAAAAAGTAAAGTAACAACCTTTGAACATTCCAAAGCTGAGCATAGACTTTCTTTCTTTCTTTACATTTCTACGAGGGTTTAGAGAGCAGAGAATAAATTGCGTGTCGATTGACTCAATTTGTTTTATTTACTTCCACCTTGACCCATAGGCCATTCGCTGTCCCGTGTATTACATATAACAATGCATTGCTATTGTCTTACTATTGTGTCTGAAAATCGAACAGCGAATGTGTTAAAAATAAGTTTTCCTTTTGTGATACCTTTCGAACGATACTTATTATTTAACTAGCTTTTACCTGCGACTTCGTAAGCGTTTCGATTAATACTTAGAGGCAGTAAAACTGTTTATTTATAGTATAAGGGTGAACAAACCGCCCACCTTATAGTGGGTAAGTGGATGCTGTGGCACATCGACATCTTTATCTATCATCAAATAAGAATAAAAATGCAGATGCGTTGTCACCCCCTAAGGACTAAAATAGAATGGATAGTTTTCATTAAAAATGGTCTCCGGTTCTCTATTCTAATCATACGAAACATATACGGTATTTTGTGAGAGCGAGGTCCTATCCCCGGTCGAGCCGACTCATTCGTTTTACAACCATAATATAATTGCAGCATGGCTCTACCACGTTTAAAATCCGTAAACGTATGAGTAATGTACCTAATTCCGTTTGTTATAAATATTCAAGGAAAGAAAGGAAGAAAGAACATATTTAATAATAATTAAAAATGTTTTCAAATAAATGATGTTTTAATTAAATGACAAACAATGTTTTACCGATTCTTATGAATGCATTTTGTTCTCATTAATTTAATTTGTTATAGCGTAACACAAAACGTTCTCTGCACTAAAAGCGAAAATAAAGAATGAAGATTAAGATTAGTTTACGTAAAAAGGTATAATCAGTTTAATCACCCTTCAATATCCATAATTTTGTAGTGGAATAATGTTGAAGTAACCTATGTTAATACCAATTTTGCACCAAAAAAGTTTTGTTCGAAAAATCTTAAATATTTCCTTTTTCTTTATAGGATAGGGTGACAAACGAGCACACAGTTCACCTGATGTTGATGTAGTAAGTAGTTGCTGTGGTCCATAGACATCTAAATCTATCCTCGATTACGAATCAAAATGTAGATGCGTTGTCACCCGAAAGGACTAAGATGGAATGCCTCTTTACAGTAAAACGGGTCTCCGGTTCTCTACACTCACCATACGAAACACAGCAGCATTAAGCTACTATTTGACGCTGGTATTCTGTGAGACCTGTGGCGAATAGTCGCATTATTTGACATTAAAAATGACACACGGTACCTCTTTCATCATCTTCTGTGAGAGCGTGGTCCCTCCCCGGTCGAGCCGACCCATTCGTGCTACAACTATACTACTAATATAACTGCGGCATGGCTCTACCACGTAAAATAAACCAAAAATCATTTATCAATTATAAAAAAATTATCATTATTTAGAGATATATAGAGAGATTTATATTGAGATTTTTGTAATATTATCATTATAAAAATTTCAATTTTTTAAGATAAAATATAACTCAGATAACTTGTGGCAATGCTATCTGTCTGTTCGTGAAGTTTAATCACAAAGGATTCAGCGATTCTGAAGACGAGCCCGGACAGACAGACAAAAATGAAAAAAAAATGGTTATACATGAATCAATAGTATAAAAATAGCCCCTGAACTTAGTAGAAGTCAGACATTTAAATTTTGTTTATATATATGTACTGATAAACGTTTTAGGGACCGAATTCTGATCGCGGTCCTCAGTTTCAACTGAGGCTACGTTACTACGAACTACGTTTGTTGTTCACGATTTCCTCACTACCATAGTCTAATGAGATGACAATCCAACACGACCGGACGCAACATATCAATCACATGACCAACGCCTTTTCGCGTTTAAGAGGCACGGGGGTGAAACATCACCAACTTCGTGACTCCGAGCAACAACTAAGAATTTCTTGACAGAGAAACCCAATAACATATTTTGACCCGACCAGGTATTTGATCTCGGGACCAGATGACCTGCAGTCGCGCTTAGGACCCTAGACCAACGAGACAGTTATGGAGTACAATTTTTTAACCTAATTAATAAAAGGCTTTGTAAAACATTTTTTTATTTGACATTAATGGTCAAGTAATAGCTAGAGTGATACCTTTTTATCCTACAAAAGATGTATTTGGATTAAATTCCTTTAAAACAGTCACATATTGTAGTCCTCTTCTATCGGCTAGACGTTTATAATAACTTTGTTTTTTTTTTTATATAAAATCAGAGCTGACAAATCAGTTTACATTCCAGTCTACCTGATGATAGTGTATGCTGTTACTTACATTTATCCTCGATGGATAAAAATCAAAATACAGGTGCGTTATCACGCGTAAGAACTAAGATGAAATGCCTCGTTTCCATCAAAAAGGGTCTCCGGTTCTCTACACTTTCCATACGAAACACAGCAGCATTGCGCTGGGTATTCTGAGAGAGCGTGGTCCATCTCCGGTCGAGCCGACACATTCGTACTACAACCATAATATAGCTGCAGCTACCACGTAAAGCCAAGTTAAATGATATCGCCACGTTATTATAATTACGTAGGCCACGTTATTATGTAAAATGACATAGGTTTTCCAAGAATGCGTCAGCTGGAATGCATAATTTCGATGATTTGCTCACTTCGCTACGTTGTACGTACGTGTTGTAAGTAGATACGGAATCGATAACTTTGCACTGAAAATGCTGCTGTTCATCAGGAGTTTGTGGGATTTAGGTTTAAAATATATGAATAGATTCAAAGTTACAGATTAGGCTTAGCTTCCATGCTAGTGAATAAATTGAATGAATGAATTGATTTATTCATTCCACAATTTACACTAGGAATGAGGCAATAAAAAATATAGAAAAAAATATATAAAACATATTATAAATAGAAAACATTGGATTGCAGCAACGATAAAGCAACGATAAAGCAACCCACTCAGCATAACGTTGTGTAGCAGGGTTGACTCAGGCAAGCGTTCTAATTCTGTCGATGACTTATATGTACCGAGCAGTTGTAGGGCATATTTTTTATGTAATTATTGTTTTATTTTTAAATAATCCACTTAATATGTGAGTATTATTAATATATTACTTAAAACATATAAAACGTTGTAGTAAATAAATAAGAGTTAAAAAAGTAAATCTATTTATGGATTAAGATATATCTATATGCTGCTACACCTGCTATAAGCTTATATATAAGTCATATATATGCTTATAGTAGGAGTAAGATGTCAAGGACATAAATTCAAAATGTAATTAAGTTTAACTTATGTATATTATTTAGGTAATACGCTATTGGAAGTTTGTAATTTTTGGTCATAAAGCTGCAAGACCTTTGTCTACCTTAATTGGCGAAAAAGTAGTAGTGCGTAATTTGTTTCGGAATAAATTAATATTATTATACCTACCTAAAATTAAGACCTATATTTATAGCTTATTGGTAAGTAAATTAATATTATTGGTGAAAATAAGCTTATTATTATAATAGATTTCCCGCAATTATTTGGTCACCGGCACTGCGTCCTTCAAAGATGGATGTCATACATGATCCAGTTTACCGTCAAGTTTGTAGCGCACTTAAAGCGGCATGCAGTTTGCAGTGCATACATAAAGACCACTCACGTTCAAGTTCACCGTCAAGTTTGCATGATGTCGCACCACTTGAAACCATGGCGTCTCTTTCTTATTGCTCCGACTAACATGACGCTGCAAGCTTGATCAAGTCGGCAGAGTAAAAATTCAATATTTACTTCAAGTAGACTTTTCATCCACACTGATAGCCATACATTGTCAAGTTTACCGGACGCCACTTCAAGCGCGCTGCAAACTTGACAGTATACTGGATTGTGTATGGCATCCAAGAGTAAGATGCGTATAAAAGAAGTAGAAATGTGGTGAAATCTAGTTTTTATTCCCCTTACATCTTAATGTTACATTCGCACGTAATTTACGATGCCTTCTTTTGAAAGCTGTCTAAACAAAGAAATGTTATCAGAACAACAAATGTTACCAGGGTGTCCGTTGAAGTCCGGTTCTTCCGTCGAAACCTCGAATCGCAATACATACCAAGTTACTAGAATTATCAGTAACGAAAATAATGTCTTGTTCAAAAAAAATTTGTTTAGTTTTGTAATGAGGTTCGTGTTCCTGCTTCGTTTGCTCAAATTTGCTGTATATTCGACGTCGTTTTCTATTATATTTCGTATTTCGATTACAAAGTTAAACATAACAACATTTCGAAGAAAAAACTTTTTGAAGACATGTCCATCTAATGAATATGATACACTAACGTCTGCTACGAATTAAAAACAAAGTTATAAAGCTGTATAAGCTACTTGAGGTCTCAAAGGAGCAGATATACCCGAAAAACATTACCCTACTTTTGGAACAGTTGGGTACAAATCTACAAAAATCTTTTAGTTATGAAATGAGCGGTTATAAGTTTAATTTAGGTAAAACAAAGTGATTAATATTTCCCAAACAATATTACAATACTCGTTATTGTACACTAAGGAAAATAATAACATAAACATTTAGCGGGGACAACCAAAATCGATTTAATTGTTACACAACAATTTTACAAAAGTTTTACTAGTGATACCAGGATCTGAAATATAAACTTTAAATACAACAGATATTAAAATTAAAACAAAGAAATAGGGAGAAATTAGGGGGATAGATAATTTAAATGTGTTAACAAACCGTGGTAAGTATCGAAGCTTGACTTTAAAAATAGAATTTTTTTTTTTTTGTAAAAGGTGAAGGAATACGAGAGATACATAAAGCGAAAGGGTTTCCAATCGGTCGAAGTCGACTGATAAATATGTATATTATCTATTGTGTAAACTGATTTTTAACTCACACTTTTTGTAATAAAATTGTTCGTTGTTCTTTGTTACTTACTTACTTTACTTACTTACTACTTATATATATATATATATATATATATATATATATATATATATATATTCTGTCGCATCCGAAGCTGGAAGCTTCAGGAAGCGGATACTAGGGACAAATATCACACGAGGGTAGCCGAAAAGCTTGACATCATCGATGGCAGGAAAGAATGTGTGGAGAGAACATGGCAGAACCTTAGGGATGGAATGGTAAGTGCAGCGGAAGAAGTATGTGGTACGACAAAAAGAGGTAGTAGTAAAAGAAGAGATGCATGGTGGAATGATGAAGTGAGAGAAGCTGTAAAAAAAGAAGAAAAAAGCATGGTTAGACTACTTGGCCTCTAGTAACGATGAGCATATGAGAGAGAAGATGAAAGAAAGATATAAGCTGCAGAAAGTTCATGCGAAAACATTGATTGAGGAAGTACGTGAAAGGTGTAGAATAGAAGCGGACGAGAGGTTGTCGCACAACTTTAGGGAAAACTCCAAACTCTTCTGGAAAGAGGTTGGAAGGTCCCGGAGTGGTGCGACAGCCTTAAGAATGAACAAAGTGCTTTCGAGAACCAATGACGTCCTCTCAGAAAAATCGGACGTCATGCAGCGATGGAGTGAATTTTATAGAGAAATGTATGCGTGTCATGATCTTAGTGAAGGATCCGGGGGTGACGCCGTGACTGGCACGCCAGACACGGACCTCGATGACACTGAGGTCATCAGCATGAAAGAGATTTAACGTGCGATTCGAAGTTTGAAATGTGGTAAGGCTGCAGGACTAGACAGAGTTACTGCTGAAATGGTCAAGTACGGTGGGCCTCGCGTCTGGGTCAGCTTCCATCTGCTGTGCAATTTGTGCTGGCGGACGGGAGATGTCCCGGATGATTGGCGATCCGCGGTCATTGTGCCTTCATATAAAGGTAAAGGTTCACATTTTGACTGCGGGTGCTATCGGGCGATCAGCTTGACCAGTTTAGCAAGTAAAGTTTACTCGAAGGTTTTGACACGTAGGATGCAAGAGAAATCGGAAAGATTCTTATGGGAGGCACAATGCGGATTTAGACCTGCAAGAGGATGCACGGATCAAATGTTTTCTCTCCGCATGATCACGGAGAAGCTTCTGAGTGTTAACCAGAGGATTTTCTGTGCTTTTGTGGATCTGGAGAAAGCATTTGATAAGGTTATAAGGAAGAAAATGTGGGAACTGTTGCCGGGATATGGTGTGGATGGTCGATTGTTAAGGGCTGTGAAGTCACTTTACTATGACTGTAAAGCCTGTGTGCGGGTAGGGCATGACCTGTCACCCATTTTTAGCGTCCAAGCGGGCGTAAAACAGGGTTGTGTCATGTCTTCCTGGCTGTTCATACTGTTTCTCGACAGCTGTTTACAGAAGCTGAAAAATAGCTGTTTGGGTGTGAAATTGGGTGACATAAAAGTTAATTGTCTGCTGTATGCTGATGATGCAATGCTTATTGCACCATCAGAAACAGAACTGCAGGCATTAGTCACGTGTATGAAAGAGGAATGTGAAATTAAAGGTCTCCGTTTGAATGCTAATAAAACTAAGGTTCTGGTATTTGAAAAGGACGAAGAGAGAACGAAATGTGAAATATGGGTAAATCAGGAATGTCTAGAACAGGTAAATGAAATTGTATACTTGGGGAGTGCTTTCAGCCGGGATGGAAGATGTGATTTAGATGTGGATAGGCGTGTTGCTGCCGGAAACAAAGTCAATGGTGCCCTGAATGCATTAGTAAAAAGACAAGGCGTGGTGAAGAGTGCACGCCTTGCAATACATAACGCAGTGTTGGTACCGACTTTGTTATATGGCAGCGAAACCTGGGTATGCCAAAAGAAGCATAAAAGCAAGTTGAATGTGATCTCTTCGTAAAATGTGTGGCGTTACCATAGCCGACCGAAAGCGAAACGAAGAGATTCGCAATATGGCAGGATTGAAAGATGACCTTATCACAAAATTTGATAGGGGCGTACTCCAATGGTTTGGGCACGTTGAACGAATGAGTGAAGACCGAATGGTGAAGAAAATATATAGAGCGAAAGTAAATATTAAAAGGTGTCGAGGTAGACCGAGACTAACTTTCGAAGACCATGTGAGCAAATTACTCAAAGAGGGGAAGGTCAAGAGTACCTACTCGGATACCTAGACGTGCATGTATGAAGAAGATAATGAACCTAAAAGAAGCGAAAGAGGTATGTAAGGATCGTGACACTTGGCGATCTGTTCTCTCTGGCTACCCCGTTAGGGATTGTGCGTGAAGATAAGTATATATATATATATATATATATATATATATATATATATATATATATATATATATATATATAGTGTCATAAAAGTTGCTTTTAATACATCGTTTTAAATTTTCACGTGAAAAAACTAGCCGCCATGCTGTAAATCTTGTGACGTCACTGTCCTAGGATTTTGCAAAGGAATAAGATATTTTTGGATGTTTAATAATGAGTTATCATCTTTATCATTGGTGTGTTGTGTCTGAATGCAAAAATTCGAGCATAAGAACACCGGGAAAGTTATGGATTCAAGTGCCAGCTGATTTAAATATGAGACATAGTTGGTTAACTGGCAAGAAGATACCCGAATATATTGTCTACAAAAACTAGACTACATTTCTGTAAAGATCATTTTGATGTAAGTACTACTTGTACTTAATTGTCGTTTATACAAAACAAAACATAATCAGGTGATAGGTATAGCAAGTCAATTTTTGTAATAGATTACGTTATCTTTAATATTATAACTATAATAATGATTTCTAATGATTGTAATCATAGATAAACATAACTATGTATTATCAAAATACACTGACTAGGTCTCCGTCACTCGCTCTAGGCCACGCGTTATATGCCTACCGCTCTGTGTATCGCCCACGATCACAGATTACCTCCTAATAGATTCCGCATACAGGGCCACAAACGCGCGCAACACATACTTGCTGTAGCTAGCATACGAAGTAACGCTAAGAATTACGATATCAGTTACGACCAAGTTTGTGACCCGTAGGCACGTCTGAGTTTTGGAAAATTTAAAAATAATTTTGTATCCAAAATACATTACAAATGGCTTCCTATGCTGTGAAATGGTGTGGCAAGTCAGCTTAGACATCCAGTTATGAAAAAGATGGCATAATATTTCATCGATAAGTAAATTTTATTCTTATCACGTTAACTTATTTCAAATGCACCGGAGTTCAACTTACACTGGATATATAATGTTGCAAAGTGATATCATTTGAACACCCGTTGATGTCTTTTTGAAATGTCCTTTTCACTCATTACGTAAATTAAAATAGTTGTCTTTGTCTAACGACAGCACGTGTATCGATAGTGTTGTGATTTATAAGTCGATATTTGTTTGGTCATCGTTTACTTTTTTTTTGTAGTCATTATTTTATACAAATAGTGGCGTATATTTGTGGTACCTATATGTTATAGGTTTGAATGCCCCGAAAGGAAAAATGTGGATCGACGCTACATGTCGAGGGGACCAATGGTTTCCCCACCAGAAATAGTGTGCTATGCTCAAGACACTTCACAGAAGACAATCTTCATATTATGAAAAACCGTAGAAGGCTCTTGGATTCCGCTATACCATCTCTATACTTGCCAGTTTTAGTATGGACTTTTATATTTTTAAAAAGTATAATACCAATGGTGATTGCACAATAAGTAATAACATTAAATGGTTGATTGAAACGTGATATTCTAATATTTAGGCGAATGTTACAAGTCGAAATTAAACTATTTTTAACGGATTTATAAACCATAAAACAAGTGAAAGTTATAATGTGATTAATATTATTCTAGTGTTACATGAACTTCAGTAATATCCTATTACTATTATTATTAAGTATATCTAAATTTGAAACACGTACCGTATGGTTTTTAATTAATAATACTACTTTTAGGTGCAACACTAGGCAAAAATACTGTCACCACCGAAAGGAATATACAAGAACACACAATGGATTCACACCATTTTGTTAGTGAGATAAAAGACCTACATATCGCTGACAATGAAACTATGATCAGTTTTGGTGTTCAGTCACTATTCACATGCCTAACTATTGAAGACTGCCTCTCAATTGTAACTAGGAAGCTACAAGATAACATTTATTTTTTAATAATTTTCAAATAGAAATTGATCAATTCATTGATTTATCAATAATCAATAAATTTCAAATTTGTCGATCATCGTCCCAACCCTGTCCCATCACTATGGTTCAGAGCATTCTAAGCCCAACCTTGAATTATCCAATCACAGCGCGTTTGACACCTCCCCCCGCAACTTGAAATTTGGTGAACTCGAAACGGAACAAATATTCCATGATGCGGTATCTATTAGGAGGTAATCTGTGTATCGCCCACGATACAACCGACATTGGGCTGCCACACGCCCGCCAATACAAACGTAATCTGTGACGCCCGCATGAGCGCTTGCACTACGCACGTTTCCCGCGCTTACCGTCGAAATGCCGAAACCACGTAATTATTGTGCAGTGGATGGGTGTCAAAGTCAAAAAACAAATGAAATATTGTCTTTTTTTTCATTGCCCAGAGACGAACAAAAGTAAGTAGTATTTTAAATGTTATCTTTATAAATTTTTACCACTTATTTCTATGAGTAGGTACTATGCAAATAGTAAATTAATTGGGTGAAGTTACCTTACCTAGTACCTACCTACGTAAAGGTTGCGTAAAGGTAGCTTTTTCCGTGGACTCGTTTATTTCGATTCTAAATACCTACATCGTACCAATATTATAATCCGAAAATATATCTGTATGTTACGCTTTCACGGCACGGCTATAACGAAAAATGAAAAAATTTACAACAATCATATTCGTAAAGTTGCTGGAAATTGTCAAAAATAACAATTTTACAATCTTTCACTCCGCAACTTCTAACAACTTTATACCCATGGTTGTCATACATCTTTTTTATTTTTAATGTTAATTTTATTTAGGATGAAATAAAAAAATCGTATCCAAAAATTATCTTTTTAGTGTTTCGTAGTAAACAAGGAACTCTTATAGTTTTGCCATATCCGTCTATCTGTCTATCTGTCTGTGTGTCCGTTTGTCCGCGGCTCAGAGACCTTAAACGCCGATAAAGTGTTGAAATAAAATCAAAATTTGTTCTGTCTGTCCTTTTCTGTCTTAGCTACGTCTAGGAATAGAGAGGGACAGATAAAACTTTATTTTTATTTTTGGATTAAGCTTGACGGTCAGAATCGCCCACAATGACGATGAATAAAGTTTAATACCTTAATTACTTTTCAGGCGCCGCACATGGCTTGAAATAATAGGGAGGCCTGATTTATTAACAACTCAAACAAAGTCAGCTTGTCATTTTGTTTGCTCGCTACATTTTGACAAATCTATGATAAGATACGTACCACAGCTGAAACCTGATGCGGTACCCACGAAATCACTACAAAGTCAACCAAGTACTTCCAACCACAATGCAAATGAAGACTGTAAAAATGTATCGACTCAAACGAAAGAATCATTTATCAGTATTCCATCAGCAGTTTCCATTAAGGGTCCTGATAAGAAATCATCATGTGTACAAAATACGTCAGACAATACTAACAACAACACTAATCAAACAGCACAAACAACACCCAGGAAACGTCAACTTCGAGTTGAATATAAGGAGTCAGAAAAAAAAAGAAGGAAGCTTCAGCATGAATTAAATAGAATAAAAAAAGAAGTCCAATAAAAAGAATCCGAATGCTACGAAAATTTCAGTTTTAATTGTGAAGATGAAATTACTAAAAGATTTGTCAAACTTGAACGGCAAAGGAGTCTGAAAAACAAATCTAAAGGAAACCGCTACCATCCAGAGTACATACAAACTTTTTGCGTTAAATTTACACTTTTCCAGTCCTAACACATACCGATGCCTGAAAACGTTCATCCGCCTCTCGAGTGAATCTACCCTCCAACGATTTAATATGGTTATTCTCACCAAATTTGAAGACCGTATTTTAAATTTTTTGGAAGCAAAACTGAAGTCTGCCAAAAATGCAAAATATTGCACATTATGTATAGACGAGATCCTCAAGCGGCACTTACATTACGATACTAAGAGGGATGAACTAATTGGCTTACATAATATCAATGGTGCCGCCGAGCTTCAGCACGTCAAGCAGGTTCTGCACGACAACAAGCTTCAGGTCCCGCGCCTCCGTCACAGTGACCGAGTGAAGCCGGCCACAGTCGAGCGTGTGCCTGCTGTACTACCATATGTCAGAGGAGTCACAGACAAGGTTGGCTACATCTTGAAGCGAGCTTCTATTAGAACATTCTACAAGCCGCCGAAGAAGATTAGTCAGTTCTTACCATCCGTCAAGTGTCATATTCCTCTACAAGATGCGGGAGTGTACAAGCTTGATTGTGATTGTGGTCTCTCATATATAGGGCAAACAAAGAGATCAATTAGAACCCGCGTAAAAGAACACATAGCTGACGTGAAGCATCAACGTTCCGGGAAGTCTGCAGTTTGCGATCATATTCTAGATGGCCCCAACCATTACATCATATTTGATAGACCACAAATCCTCGCGAAAGAACATCGATTCCTTCCAAGGATGAGACGTGAGGCTATTGAAATTAAAAAACTTATTCTAAAAACTAATTTCAATAGAGAAGGAGGCTGGGTACTACCACCTGCTTGGGATCCTATAATTAATAAAATTAAAACTAAACCCAAGCATACCACTGCAAGACTTCAAGACACAGTTAGTTCATTCTGCGTAGATCGGACCAAAGCCAATAATTAAAAAGCTGAAGGTACTCCGAGTTAACTTTGACTTCGGGACGTCAGTCACCTCAGTCCCCCATGACCATGGGTGCTGGAAAGCACCCGAAACGTCAGGTATTAAAAATAAAATAAATAAAACGCGATAAAAATCCGTAAAAGTAGTTTTAATCAATGTATAGTGTTCGCGTAAATATAACAAATTATTATAAAATTAATATAAGTTAAACTATATCAATAATTTTTAAATGACTCGGCTGTTCAATCTTTTTCGACTCCCTAGTTAGTCGTAATTCCCTTGTTTGTGTTAAACGCATATGCAATCCAAAGAAAGCGTTTGTAAAGGGTGTATGTGTTGTCTATTTTTACCGCTTTTCAAAATTTACACTCTTTCTTGGAGCATCCTTTCTGTATACTGTTTTGTTTAAATGTATATGATATGAGTGTTACAGCCTGCTTTTGCGTACATTTAAAATAGCATAATATAATTTTGTATTTGAATAAATGTCTACTAATTGACTAAATCTGTCTCTCAGTTTAGAATTTTTGTTATTATAGCTATAAAAGTTATCCTCTCATCTTTGTTTGCAGCTTCTCTATAGTATATTCCGGGCTAGTAAGTAAGCATTCTTAGCCAACATAGTAATTTTTTATATTAGCTTAGTGTCGATTTTATCGCGTTTTATTTATTTTATTTTTAACACCCGAAACGTCAAGTATTAAAAATAAAATAAATAAAACGCGATAAAATTCATAAAAGTAGTTTTAATCAATGTATAGTGTTCGCGTAAATATAAGAAATCATTATATCAATTTCAAACGTTTAAAAATATACAAATTACTATTAAATCTGTAATAACGTTAAGCAGAGATTTACAGGAAAAGGGGATAAAATTCATATATACAAGACGTTTAAACCAAGACTGCCTGGAAAACTTCTGAAACTGTAGACAGCAAGGAGGCAACTGCAAATTAGTTACAAGAGCGTTTTCTAAATTATTCCTCACAAATATGTTGCAAATTTCACGTACTAGTAACTGTCAAGAAGATATTTGTGACTTGCTTCAAAGGTCGGATACCACACAGCACACAAGGCAAGAACACCTTCAGCAATTGCCTTAAACGGCGAAACCGACTACCGTTTTGATTTGCCTGCGAAAAGTGCGTTGACTTATGTAAGTATTAGGATTAATATTATATAAGTGTAGCAAAACACATAACTGCATTAGCTTCAATGCTTTGTTACAGGAGAAACCTAACGTCGACGAAACAACACTGTATGATCATTTTAAAGCTTATTATAGAGTCATCTTTTTATGGTGGGCTAAAAGTCCCACCAGAAACGTTTAATAATTACATTGAAGAATTAGAAAGAGCATTTTTAAATAATTTTGACAACGTAATAATGAATCGGACTGGCAGCACCGTGTTGCAAATTTTACTAAACATAAGTTTTCCTCCGTTTTGCTCCTGTTTTTCTCGTGATTATTTAATGAAATTAATTGAAATGAAATGAAATGAAATATTTATTTGCTTTTGGTTAAGGTACACTGAAGATGGTGCTTTATTAAAATTATTTACGCGATTTAGGATATTTTCAACGATTAAATTTAATAACCGAGAATTTAGAGAAGGAAAAAATGTATAAATCATTTTTTTTAAACTCAAACACAATTGATTAACAAATAAAAAATACGTTTATTTCACAACATTTGTTTTATTACAATAATCATCATAATATTATGTCAACCGTAGCGCTTTCGTGCAATGACGTGCTAGAGCACAATCTCGACTCTTTGATCGCGTGTTTATGGTACATTTTCTTCTCGCTGCGAACAGCAGATATTAAAGATTTTGTAGGCTATTATAGCGTAGGTATTTTCGCTTTTGTATGGGAGTGATGTATCTGTTGGTGAAGTATTTACTAATCTGTACTCTGACTTTGTATTGTGTTATTTTATAGAAAAAAGTTGGTAATAGGTACTTACATTGATGTTTTAACATTCCTCAACTAGGTAAAACAAAAATCGGTATTGCATGCACATTAGGTATATGAAAATATGAACATAAAGATTAAACATGAAATCCTGATATTCTATTCGAAACTATTGGAGATTTTTTTAGAATAAAACATTTTAATTTTCTGATGTCTTTGATAATGTTAAATCTAAATAACGCCCACATTAAATGATCCTACCAAGCGAAGCCGTGGTGTTTGTTACCTTTGCGCCATAAAGTCTACAATCACTTAGGATTTCCAGAGGTTTTTCTTCCGTTAGGAAATAGAACCGACACAACCTTGAATTGCTTTGTCCCAGGATGAAGATGTGCCTTTTAGACAACAGTATCCAGTCATGGCTTTAGGCAGACTACACAGGCTTCTGAAGCCGGGCTTTTAAAAATGGTGTCTCAGTCGGTAGTACTAAATAAATAAAATTATAAGTGAAACATTTAACTATTTGTTGTGTCGTTCCTATATAAATAAAGTTTCACCAAGTGACAACGATCGAAGTATAAATTAGGTCATATTTTTAAAGATTTCGCATATAACAATTAGAGCACATTTTTATTCATATATTGGTAAAATTCTTATTAGTAATAAACACACAGCTCAAATAATTTAATATATTTCTTACTTCGCAATAATTTTTATCTCTGTATTAAGTGCACTTGTGCACTATGTAAGTAATTTCTAGAAAATTTTACAAGGCACAGCAGTGACTCATATACTGCTAGGGTGATTAACATTCTAAAAATACAACGAATTAGTCACTACTTCATCTTTGAGAACCGCAGGGGTATTTTTATTACAAGTTAATACATATTATAAAAGTGTAATAACATTGAATAAAACTAACTTTGTAGCTTTAGTCTCGTTAAATTTTAAGTTATTATTGATTCCTGTCATTTAGGGCATTTTACAGCACTCGGAAATAAATATTTCTAAATGTCGTAGACTAGTAGAGCATGCATTGCTGTATTCTCCTGTCTGAAGGGAATAAGGAGCCGGTTAAATAAGAGGCTATGAAGCATCCGAGAAGTGTAGATATTTACTACAACATAATTCTAACCGTATATATTAATATAATTGTGAAAATTTATATAATATGTCTTTACCTATGAAATTGCCTTTCTGCAGTAATGACCATTACAAATCAAAATAATTTTTGTTTGGCTAAGAATTCTAATTTCAAATTGAATTTATTTTAAAAACTTGGAATTCCTTTTTCAAAATTAATTATTGGCTTATTGATTAGTGGTATGTTTTATAGTTTATAAAAATATTTTTTTCTTATTTTTGGGTATTATGCGTTTCAATTAGAAATTGCTATATTTATGTATGTACCTACATGGTATATGCATATTTAATAACTATATAATCTTATAAAATACAATATGTGATGACGTAATTATGTTTATAATGTAATAGTTATAGCTATTATGCATAGATAATTTAACGTAACTATTTTTTAACATAGTATCTTTTTGCACTTCGTAGCCATCTATTCTACTCTGCTATGCCCAGAGATAAACTGGTACAGAATGCCTTCTGGCATAAACTTTTTATAAGACGCGAGCTATGCTGGGATCGGGTATTACCTCTTAAATCATTTAAATTTTCAAACGATGTGTATGTGACAAATTAAAAATTTTTGATAAAAAAAGTAGAATTTGTTAAAAAAAAACAACGTCAGTAATTTTTAACGTAAGAAGCAATTAAAGAAAAACAAATCCTATTTTCAAATCACACACTCGAAATTATACGTCCAAGAGTATTTATTCCCTGAGGGTGTCCACCCTCACAATTGTAAATATGTAGTGCAGTCTAAGGAATCAAAGGGGACATGTGTTCAGCGGTGGAACTAGACTGAGTAGACTTTACGAACTTTATTACAGGGAATCTACCTCCATGGATATATGAAGCTATAATTAATTCAACAGTATGTAGCTTGACCACATTCTAAGGATAGTAATCGTTATATTAATACGTGAATATTGATAATAGGATTTGTAACTATTTATATATTTATGACAGAGAGGATTAAATCTTATAAGGAACGTGAGGGTAATATGGTTACCTTAAGCTTTGAAGCCCTCTTAAACAAAATCTAAGAGGAGGACAGAGACAGCAACACAAAGTCGTATGCTATAACTAATATATTAAGAAAAAACAGTAAACAAGCTTAAACACGCTTATTAGCAATAATCAGGAACACTTCGAAATATCAACGTAAAAATAACTGACTACACTACACAATACAAAAATCGACAAAAATATTTACCATGATGCCAACTGCCAAAATGGCGTCGGGAAAGCATCGCCCTTTTGACCTTTTATTATTTGATTGACTGATGAAGAGCTATCATATCACAGAAACATCTACAGATGTTTGTGCAAACAAAGCTGTAGTTTTTGAGTTATAAGAATGTGACCATATTACCCTCCCCTTACGTACTGTATTAAGTATTCGAAAGGTACTGTGCCATGGACTTACACAATAAAGAAAAAATAAAATAAACATGCAAACATGATTTTTCTATACAGAACCATTTTTTTATATTTTCATTTATTTTGCATTCCAATTTGTATTTTCCCACTCTTACCTTATAGCGTTCAGGTAAGAATTAAAATTTGCACACAAATAAATTCCAATTATTAGATATTAATTGGAATTTATGTAAAAAATAATTTTAAAAAACAGTTGGAAGTTTATTAGATTACAAACAATTCGTCGAATTTCGATCAAGGCGATACTACTCTATAATCTATGGCGATACAAGTCATTATTAACTAACACGGATAAATTACTATGGAATATTTTTAACGCTCGGCAGTAGAGAACATCCTCAGGAATCCGGCAGGGCTAAGAAATAAAATATTTCTGTAATATTATATAAAGTCCGCCAATATCCACTGGAGCAGAAAAATCCTCTCAGAAAAGAGAGAACCTAACCTAACACCACTTGAGCTGTTTGCCCGTATGTCGCCTGTACATTTTTATAGAATACTAGCGATCTGCCCCGGCTTTGCAGGGTGATAACTGGATGCTACAGTGCCACCCACCGGGTCCAACTACGCCTATAGCCTTCGCGATAGTCAAGTAATATGTTGACAAAGTTTTGCCGCACTCTAATGAACGGTATTGCAGTGCATACAATACGAACAAATACAAATATTTATATATTAAATATATTAAGAAAGAAACATTAATCTCTATGTCTAGGAGGAATCGGCTTATGAGTACCGAAAACTATTTCACCTCAATTATTTACGCGAGTCTCTTGTCATGAGGCAACTCAGTGCCATATTGTTTAAATCGATTATTTTTCAATTGCAAGGTATTGTTATTTTCAAACGGAACAAGTTTTTAATATTCTTTGATATTTCATCAAAGAATATTAAAAACTTGTTCGAATAAAAAAAGATCCTACAACTTTTTACGTTAATATTTTCTGAATTAGGAATTTTAAAAAGTTTGAGAAATCTCTGATTTGGATACTTCTGACCCATGAAAATTAAAAGTGCATAAAGAAAAAGAATAAACTATGGAACATATTTTTTTACGTGCAAGTTTTAAAATTTAACATGTAATCCTATACTAGTGAGCACTTTTCATTTCTATGACGATGAAAGTTTATGTCATCATTACAGCTAATTAAGTCTAGTTTTAAGCATAGACCTCTTAGATTGCTTGGCTCATTATATCGCTATAGTCAGGCGTGTTGGTGACCGTAGTTTTTTTATTATTTTGAGGTTGTGTAAACTTATCTTATTTTCTTAATATATATAAATTACGTGCCACGTTGTTTGTCCGCGATGGACTCCTAAACTACTTAAAGCGATTTTAAGCAAACTTGCACACCGTGTGTAGTTTGGTCCAACTTGAGAGATAGGATAGTTTTATTGCCCATGAGGGTCACTCATTTTTTTGCAAATTTAAGGAATTTTAATAGGACATTACAAAGGGTCGTCGAAAAGGGCAAAACAACGTCTGCCTGGCAAGCTAGTATATATATAATTGGTTAACTGAAAAACAAATTCTATATATATTATATATTATTATAAATAAGTTTTTCTGAAACGGCATGAAAGAATTGAATAACATTTTGTATTCAGATAATATTTCAATTTTAATGTTTATCATAATCTAATGTGTATGGTATATATATCTTATCTAATGTTTGTGTAAATATTTACTTGGGGTTGGAAAAAATTATTGTCTTAGGGATGCCTAAGACAATATTTTTTTCCAACCAAGAGTAAATCTCGTTCACTAAGTTACCATTTATAATGATATGCGTTTAGATGTTCGCAATATTCATAGATTTTATATAATGGGAGATTTTAAAACTCAAAACTAATAAATATAATGGACGACACACACGGTCAGTTCAACTGATCAGTTGTAACTAGGACTGTTGATATTTTTTAAAATATCGGATTTTCGATATATCGATAAATAAAGTTATATATAAAACTCCGATATTGATATATTTATAAATATCAAATATATCGAAAATCCGATATTTTAAAAAATATCAACAGTTTTAGTTTGAACTGATCAGTTGGAATTATCAGTTAAACTGACCGTGTATGTCGTCCATAAGAATGAGAGCACTTTGAACTGTGTATATCTCTATTTGGAGCATATTGCAGTTTTAACGCCTCCTAGCCGATGTTCACTCAGTTTATTGGATACTGTTTAGTGGCGGTGTAAGAATACCCACTGCCCCATATCGTCCCGTGGGTGTCGTAAGATGCGACTGAGGGAATTGAAACAGGTGACAGGCAGCTGCATCTTTCTGACAACAGCACAAAAAAATGAGTAAGCCAAACCGCTTGTCAAGCGAGGCAACTATGGCAAATATGTACTCCTCTATGAGGCAAACTAGGGGGGAAGCTTATGTTCTGCAGCGAATTCTTGATAGCCTGGAATGGCAGTGGATGGTATGAATTGACGAGCTAAGAGGCTTATTGATAACTTGAGTAGAGGCGCGTTGTAAGTTGTAACCGATCTCTTGGTATCCTATAGAAAGCATACTTTTTTATAGAATAAGGGTGACAAACGAGCACACAGTCCACCTGACGGTAAATGGATGCTGTGACCCATATACATCTACATTTATCCTCTACTAAGAATCAAAACGCAGATGCGTTGTGACCTCTGAGGACTAAGATGGAATACCTTGTTTTCGGTAAAAAAAAGGTCTCCGGATATCTACGCTCACCATACGAAATACAGCAGAATTACGTTTTTTACGTTGGTATTCTGTGAGAGCGTGGTGATTTCCCGGTCAAGCCAACCCATTCGTGCTACAACTATAATATGGCTGCACTGTGGCTCTACCACGTATGAATACTGGAGTGGTCACTATACTGGAGTGTGCGCAGGAATTGAATATCTTTTTTCCTTCTTTTAGGGAGGTTCCATCCCTTTGTTGTCCTCATACTTCGCATTCGAACTAAACGGTCTGCTTCAACTTTCGTAATACAGCAAAAGAGTTGAACAATTTGCCAGAGTCTGTCTTTCTATCCATCTACAATAGACTCGTAGGTGTCTGCAAGGTAAGATTTCGCTCTAGTCTATAGTCTTAACTTGGTATTTTGTACGTGGTAGAGCCACGCTGCAGCTATATTATGGTTGTAACACGGGTCACCTCGATTGCGCCCTCCTTTCTGCCAAGGAGGGTCGCGTTCGTATACGGCTTAGAGATCTCTAGTCAGATCGTTAAGCCAGTTCCTAAAAGGTTGGGTTTAGTGGGTAAAAGTCACCACATAACCACGCAGCCGGGTGCGTGGTTATGTGGTGCTCCCTCCCCCGCTTTCCGGAGGGTTGCCCATATTTGCTTCGGGCGCGAAAAGAAAAGTCACCTCGATCGGGGCAGGACCACGCCCTCAGAATACCAGCGTAAAAAGCCTAATACTTACCGCTGTATTTTGTATGGTGAGTGTAGAGATCCGGAGAACTTTTTTTACCGAAAACAAGGCATTCCATCTTAGTCTTTAGACAACGCATCCGCATTTTGAT
This sequence comes from Parnassius apollo, assembly GCA_907164705.1. Taxonomy (NCBI): domain Eukaryota; kingdom Metazoa; phylum Arthropoda; class Insecta; order Lepidoptera; family Papilionidae; genus Parnassius; species Parnassius apollo. Next base: position 3,228,946 of record CAJQZP010001402.1, on the reverse strand, counting down.
TCTTACTAGAGGATAAATGAAGATGTATATGAGCCACAGCATCCACTTACCATCAGGTGGACTGTGTGCTCGTTTGTCATCCTTATTCTATAAAATAAAATAAAAACTAGTGGAATAATTTACAGATTCTGTCTTTTCATTCGCCTATAATATCAAAATCTTAAAGTCCCCAAGGTAAGAATTCGGTCTTGTTTAGTAAAGCTAAGACTTCAATTTTGACTACCTCACCACCAGAAAAACATATAAATACAAAGTACACAAAACGCGGTAGATCAAAACCTCTATTCAGTTTAATAAGTAATTTTACTTAACGAATTGAGTTTTTACAATTATACAATTATAAAAACTTGTTTGCCAAACATTAGCTTATTATCCATAACAAAATGTGAAAGTTATCAATAATCGGGGTTAATTTGTTTTGTTTTTACACAAGCGTTCAAAGACATTCTAAACTTTCCAATATTATACAAATTGAATGTTTGCTACAACATCACAGTTTCTAGGAAAAAGCTAAATGGCAATCAGTCAAAAGCAAAGCGAGCGCACAGAGGTGCTGTGTGACTGTACCGACTTCTCATTGGTTGGAGATAATGAAAGTCCAAGGTTCGGATAACACGTGGTGGCCAAACTATCTGGAATAAATACAGGGATATGGTGTGGTAGTTACACGATGGTGTGAAATTTAAGCTTGGAAAACTGCCTAAAACCACAGAATAAATAATAGTACTAAAACGCAAACGAAAAACGTACAAAATTTCAATTTTCTACAATTATTATGATAAAAAGCAATGTGGCATTTTAATGAACGCATACAATGAAGAAAACAATAACAGGCGGAAATAAAGCTTTGTAACCTCTATTAATCTACTAAAGATATAATAGATAGGGTAGTTTTTTTTTAAAAGACGAACTTAAACTTCACAGTGGTTTATATCACGGTCGATGCTCCAACTGCAAGTTCGTTTCAATTTAAAAAAAACATAATTAAATGATTTGTAATAAATAATATTCTAACTTGACTTGAATTTGATTAATAACTTACGTAACTTCTATTTTAGTTAGACTGTTTTTTTACATTTACTGTGACGTAACACTTGAAAATTATTTATTGCGTGGCTAAGGTAAGTTAGAAATAAAATATACACATCATATTATGTATATTAGAATAAATGGAACAATTAAAACTTACTTAAACTAAACTTCAATTACCATGACACCGCCAAGTTCCGCTCCCGTTAAGGTTATGAAAATACAGAAATACTTAAACATTATCAATGCTTAACAACGACTTGTATAAAAAAAACGACGGGTTGCACTCCGGGAGTGCCGGCAGAAGTCAAAACTTGAATATTAACGTTGTGCATTTTTGATATTTTGGAATGATTAGGAAATAATTTTGCACGAAATGCTTTATCGCACACGAACATTCGCGTAAGCGCGCTGCGCCGCCTAAACGAAACAGCAGGCGCAGGCATACATTTTCGCTGCGCCTTAGAAAGAGAGGGGGATACTTCCTCTCTTACGCCGCGCCGGCTGTCCCTCTCTCTCCATCCGTCTTACGAACTTTCGATCAGGGTCACGTGTCCTGACGCGAGTTTAACATTTTTTATCCATTACAAAAAAGTGTAAAACGCCGCTAAAGAAGTTTTGACTTCAAAAATATGTTTATTGTATGAAATTTAGTTCGATTTTATTTTCGATATTTTTATGTTGTTGAGAAAATATATAGTTGAACTTGCATAAATACACACATACAGTTACTGCAAGACAATCCGACAAAGTCTGAAAAGCTGGTTATCTTAGCGTAACATAAACAACGCGGATATAGATGTGTTCCGGTTAGCCTCGAGTCGCCCCCGACAGACGACTCGAATGAAAAACAAACGCCACTTTTATATTAGTTAGCGACCTTCTAAACTCGGAAAATGCTATACGCAAAAATGCATTTATATTAAAATCTAAGGCATATATATTTATATAACATATATATTTTCCTTTGTATATTTTCAGAGGTTATAATATCCCTAAGCCAGGGGAATGGTAAAAAATCTTATGAATAACCAGTAGATACGTGGTACACCCACGCTGCAGCTAAATTATAAACCAACTTCAAGTAAGAAGAGTCTTAAAATTCGACTGTATGTTTTTGTTTATTATGTATGATATGATATATATAATATGAAAGTAAGATTTACGTGGTAGAGCCATGCTGCAATTATATTATAGTTGTAGCACGAATGGATCGGCTCGCCCGGGGTAGGACCACGCTCTCACAGAATACCAACGTAAAATCGCAGCTCAATGCTGATGTGTTTCCTATAGTTAGTGTAGAGAACCGGAGACTTTTTGTGGAAACGAGGCATTCTATCTTAGTCCTCACGGGTGACAACGCATCTGCATTTTGATTCTTAATCGAGAATAAATGTAGATGTCTATGGGCCACAGCATCCACTTACCATCACGTGGACTGTGCTCATTTTTCATTCTATTCTATAAAAACAATATTTTAGGTACACGAAATTTTAACCAATTTTATACCGGCCAATTTTAACTAGCTTAATTCAGGATTGATCTTATATGAATTTGAAGAAAAAATCCTCCCCTAATGATAGAAGAAAGGGGATGTATTTTTAAAGTAATTATTTTAGACAATATTGAGATTGTGATTCTTTAGTCCACTCAAAATGTTAAAAGAAATAACTTTTAACAAAAAGTAGATGCCGATTTCAAAGAAATTAAAAAAATATATAACAAAAAATACACTATATCTTAGCTTTAGCGTCGTAGCACGAATGAATCAGCTTGAACGGAGAAAATGCGTGTAGCACTCAATTTTATATGTTAAAGTATGCCTACAAACGCCAACATATACGAGAAAGAAAAGATAATTGTTCCAGCTAACGTCAGTGAACGGATGCTTAGACATGGGGATTTATATCGACGCAACTAATGAGCTACGATGGTATACGAGACACACTCGTATAGACAAAGATGTGGAACGATTGGGTATGAGGAAAGGGAAACGAATTTTACCATGGTATCTGAAGGCATGCGATACATAGGCTGCACTAAAAGTGTCGGGAATGTAATATTTCCACTGTTCCTGTCATATTAAAACCTTTTTAATTGAAAACTCCTTAGTTTTAAAATTCGGATACCATTTATTTATTTAAAAAAAGATTCTCGGTCTTGTCACAAGGTTTTGTCAAACTTGTTTAGTCGTTGAGAAAATGGAATTGACTCGAGAAAATTCAAGAGCGATGATTTATTATGACTTTCGAAGTGGTTTAACGCAAAAACAGTGTGTTGACCGGATGATTTCTGCATTTGGCGATGAAGCCCCATCCAAAACCACAATTTATCGCTGCTTTGCTGAATTTCAACGTGGACGTGTCAAGCTCAGTGATGATCCCCGTCAAGGTCGTCCAAAAACTGCAGTCACCCAAGAAAACGTTGATGCTGTGCGTAAGCTGATTGAGGAAGATCGACATGTGACATACCGCGAAATTTAGGCAACTTTAGACATTGGCATGAGTCAAATACAAATAATCTTGCATGAACAATCAGGTGTAAAAAAAGTTGTTTTCCCGATGGATACCGCATTCGCTCTGTGAAGAGCAAAAAAGCGGCTCGCGTTACTTGGTGCGTCAGAACTCTCGAAAGATTCCACGCAGGATCCTCAAATGCTGTATACAACATCGTATCAGGTGACGAATCCTGGATATACGCGTACGAACCCGAAACAAAAAACCACCAGCCACGAGTTTGGGTGTTCGAAAATGAGTTAAAGCCAACAAAAATGGTTCGTTCACGGAGTGTTGCAAAAAAAAAATGGTGGCCACGTTTGTCTCCAAAACCGCCCATGTTACGACTATTCCTCTTGAGGGACAAAGAACGGTTAATGCAGAATGGTATGCTAGCATTTGTTTGCCACAGGTCGTTTCTGAACTCCGTAAAGAGAACTGCAACAAAAGAGTTTTTAGAGCAAGAAAACATAGAATTATTAGACCATCCGCCGTACAGCCCCGACCTAAGCCCTAATGATTTCTATACTTTGCCTAAAATAAAGAATAAATTGCGTGGACAGAGATTTTCATCACCTGAAGAAGCTGTGGACGCCTACAAAACGGCCATTTTGGAGACCCCAACTTCCGAATGGAATGGTTGCTTCAATGATTGGTTCCATCGTATGGAAAAATGTGTCAAATTTCGCGGAGAATACTTCAAAAAGCAATAAATACATTTTTAAATACTAATGTTGTGTCACTTCCTTGATTCCCGAAATTTTCAGTGCCACCTCGTAACTACCTACAAAAACCAAAATCAACCAGCTAATTGCGAATCAATGCTTGAAGATGTGATGTCCCTAATCGATATTATCTTTGAATAGCGCTCTAAGGCTCTTGACTCAAACTTTGTAGACTTTGTAGCCAAGGTTTTGATTACGCATACACTTATGCAATTCCAGCAGATTTGATAAACCACAATACCTCAAAAGAACACCGTTTCGTTAGAGAATTAAAATAGAGAATATGGCTGGGTACTACCAACTGTCTGCGGTTCCATTACTAACAAAATTAAAATAAAAATAGTAATACTAATATTATTGCGTCTACCCGGGCTGAATACCTGGTCCGGCGGGAAATCTCCCGTTATTCTTCCACATCCGTAACATTGTTACTGTAGCATCAAAAGGCATGACTAATCAGTACAAATTAAAAATTCCTCTATTAAGCACAAGTACTAACTACATCATACTATCATGGCATTTGAGTAAATAATATGGTTTTTGTCATGGATACCATTCGTTGCGTTGCTACTCTTACCGGCTAAAACGCCACGGTTGTCACCATCAGCGTATACGAGGGGTTCCGGGTTCTCTGTTCGGAATCGCTTTGCTACACTAATAGCACGTCCCGGGGGCAATACTTGCTGCCTCCAGCACCCTCGCAGTGCTTACCACGATGTCTCGAGACCACATCCGAGTCATCATCCTCCTCGGGGGTTACATAACTAGGCGTTCGAGGCCTCAGCACCGAGCATGTGCAACCCCGGAGGTACTCCCGTTTATGGTAGTTGGATCCAGTATTTATTAAAATAAAACCACACATTTTTGGTTTTCCGGATTGATTGTATTGTTTGGCCCCGTGTTTCTGGCAATACATCTCAGCCTACCGCCAATATTAAGTCAGGTTTAAATTTCAGGCATAGGTATCGCCAGCACAAAAGAATCAGCTTGACCGGAGAAGGATCACGTTCACAAAGGACACCACCGTAAAATAACAACATAATGATGCTATTTTACTGTGGTGTACTTCGTGATGGATAGCCATAAAATAGCAGCATAATAACAATCTGTATTTCTGTATATAGATGTGATATAGTACTGCTATTTAACGGTGAACGGGCAAGACCGACGACCCTTTTCAATAGTCACGAAGTGTTATAGTTCTCAGGAGTGCCAAAAAGTTGAATCTAAATCGAAGATACATTAAGATGCATATGGATCGAGAAATGCTCTTACCATATAAGTGAGACTGGGAGCTCGTTTGTCACCCTTATTTTAAAAAGGTTAGGGCACGTAAAGCGTGTTAGTTGTGACGACTCTACTATTGCAATTCGGTATGTAAAGAAAATTAGGAGCCATGTTGATTTTGGAATCGTTTAAAGATTAATTATTTATAAACCCTTATTTGCTATTTAGAGGTCTTAAAAATTAGGGATGGCATTTATTTTATCGAAAACTCTTGAAATTAATTGACTTTTATTTCACCTCCAAATCATAACTTTATGTACAAAGCAAGTTTACATAGGTACCAAATCGTTAATCTATCTTCTAAGGGTGAAGATTAAGGTTCATTTTTGCCAGCGAAGAGTATGAGACGAATAAATAAAAATATCCAAATTAAATTATAGCTTCCAGCAAGAAAGATGAAAAATATTTTTTAAAAGTTATTAACAAAACAACAAAGTATGTTCGAATATTATCAAATACGTTCAAACTTCTTTATCCTGGCTTTTAACACAGACTTATAAATAACTCTTCTTTTACCAGAGCGCTTTTGTGTCGCCGAACAAAAGCTCGCCACAAGCTTTGATGAGCTGAGACGTAAATTTCATAACAAAAGAGATTAAATTAAAATGTCTACTTAAAACCAGAGAATAAAAAGGTTTAAAAAATAAAGGTAAGGAACCAGTATTTAGCGGTTCTGATACTAGAATGCCTCACATCCAGTAAAATGGGAATTGATACCTGAACGTAATGAGAACCGTAAGACACCTTTACTTTACCAGTAAACGAGTGAAACAAGTAGTTACATGCTGTTTTATAGAATTAGGGTGATAAGTGACCACAACCACCTTATTTAATTATTTCATAAGTACACTTACAATGTACATAAGTATTATAAATTTGCGCGCTAAATTATATGAACAATAAATTATATGTGCAACCACCTACCATCAGGTGGACTGTGTGCTCGTTTGTCACCCTTATCCTATAAAAAATATTGAGCTGTTATTTTACGCTGGTATTCATTGAGAACGTGGTCCTGCCCCGGTCGAGCCGAATCATTCATGCTACAATCATAAATTAGCTGCTGCATGGTCACATACCAAGTGATATACATGATTTCATTGAGTGATTGTACGCGGTTCATTGAGTAATCATCACACTTACAATTGACATAAATATTAAACATTTGCGCAAAAACTTCTATGTAAAGTAACACGCTCAATGATATGTATATCATTTAACACGTGGAAATAGCATTCACAAACAATTACAAAAAAAAGGACAAAAAAGATAAAGTCTATTTTTCAATGTAAATGAGGACTCACCAATAGATGATCGGTGAGTATTTTATAAAGGCAGCATAAGAGTTGTGAAATACGTCGATGCCAGGTATAGCTCAAGATACTTCATTAAGTATATTTTGCACATATGCGAACCATGGGAGCTTCTTTACCAAGATGCGTTCTAGCAAATGGTATGTGAAATATTTTTCGAGAAGAATTCCAATAGCGAGGATATCTACTTCGTACTGATAGGGCAACCCGTTCAATCACCTTAGGGCACTTGTGCACTCTGGAATGTACGAGTATTATTTTATCCAAGAAACACAGCACAAGCACCTCCCGCCTACATCGAAAAGACATCATTTTCATTCGAAATTTATTCAAGATCTTCTTGTACTAATTTAGAGTCTTCATCTGACTTAGTAATTTTATAGATTATTAAGTTATCGGCAAAAAGTGAGTACTTGCAATGCTTTACCTCTGTGGTGATATCATTTATGAAGGCTAAAAACAGCAAAACAAAAAATCTGGGGCAGATAGGAACCTTGTGTTACCCCAGAGCGAGCGATGTATCTCTCAAATTCAAACCCTTTATTTAACTACTACCGTCTGAGGTCTGGCTTAGATAGGACTCGAATCATTTTCAACTTGTTTGTTCGAATCTGACGGTCAACCTTATCAATACATAGCATCAATTTGTTGTCCCTTATCTACTTCTTGTGCCAGTTGTAACCGATAAGCCTCCACTGAAACCGTACTAAGCGCTCGTTAGGAAGCTCTTCAAATGAACGTGAGGGTGAAATATACAAAGCTTTCAAACAGTTTTAAAACATGACACATATATAGAAATTATATGGGAGGGTAATTTTTAACATCTATCCATTAACATCTATTTGATAACCCTTTTTGTAAGATTGGTACACGCTTCGGGAAATAGGCCTTCATCATAGAACCGATTGAAGATCAGCTTCTATAGCTTTCACATCTATCCTCCATTTAGAATCAAAATGCAGATGCGTTGTCACATCTGAGGATTAAAATGGAATGCCTCGTATTCAGTGAAAAGGATCTCCAGTTCTCTACACTCACTATGCGAAACACGGCAGCATTTTTAACGTGGTAGAGCCGTGCTGCAGCTATATTACTAGTAAAGTTGTAGCACGAATGGGGTCAACTCGACCGGGGAAGGATATTCAAGGAAGAATACCAGCGTAAAAAAGCAGCTTAACGCTGCTGTGTTTCGTGTAGTGAGTGTCCGGTGAGTGAGAACCGGAGACCTATTTTACTGGAAACGAGGCATTCCACCTTGGTGACCATGGGTAACAACGCATCTGCATAATTCGTAGTTGAGGATAGATGTAGATGTATATGGGCTACAGTAACCACTTACCATCAGGTGGACTGTGTGCTCGTTTATCACCCCTATTCTACAAAAAATTGATAAAAATCACCACAAGCATTTCGTAGTAAGTATAAAATATACCCTCAGAAAATGGTTTGTCAAGGTGTTTCTTACTAAAATGCCTACACAATACATAAATTGTACGAAGATCCCCATACAGACGTCCAACAATTACTTGCAGGCTTCAAGTAAACGTTTAGCCACTGCAATGTTATAATTTTTCACAAGTCCACTGAGAACATGCTGCGCTATATGGCTGTAAAAATTAATGAGGGCTTATAATTTTTTGCTCGCTATTTGGGACTAGGGTGGGTTTTTTTAACTTTTTAAAGCAAAAAAGCCAATGCTTGACGACAATCCCACTTGGTGGTAAGTGGTGATGCAGCCTTAGATGGTAAATCAACTGCTTGAGCGTAACAAAAACCTATTCACTCTTGCCTTGAAGACGCCCAGATTGTATTCGGACGGAAAGATAGACGCCGGCAAATTATTCCTTTGCAGTACGCATTAAAATGTCCAAGTAAACCGTTTGGTTCCAATGCGTGGAATATCGACAACAGAGGGGCGAAGACCCGCCGACCGCCTGGTCGTCCGATGGTGGAAAGGAGAGGGAGGAATTAAAGCGTGCAATTCCTGCCCACACTCTCCGAAATGCATTCTATAGAATACCGCTACTCTGCGCCTGTGCTGGAGGCTCGAGGCTGACAAGGTTGTTAAACATTGTAACCGTAGGTAAACAGTTGCGTTTCAAGTATATGTTTTTCAGTTTCTAGTGTATATACCAACAATACCTCAGGGTTTGCATTCAAATTCTTTGCACATTTTAAACTCTCTTTCCAAAACTTTCACTTTAAGGAATATCCTTAGCCTGATTTATCCATTTCGATCTAATTAATAATTATCTAATATATAAAAAATAATATTTGTTTGTTCGTATTTTATGCGCTAAGACTTTTTTTAACTTTTACCACTGATTTACAAAAATACTTTTGTCTGGAGAAGAACCAGCAAGAAACCCAGCGTAACTTATTTTTCTCATTTTGTACAACAAAAATAAGTTAGAAATCTGCTCACAGAAAACATTCAAAAACAGCTTGGAAACGTATATGTCATTTATGTATATATATAATGAATATAACTTGTTTTATAATGCGTGTGCCAAGTAAAAACAATAAAATTGATAATAGAGAGAGCTTGTACATTTTTGGAACTTGGCACCGTGAGTGAATTACTGACTCTGTGGAATCGCGTAACTAATGACATAGGAGTACACCGCAAAAATTTTGTTAATGTTGTTAAATATTTATCAGGTTTGTGCTACAACTACATTAAAGTTGTATCACAAATAGGTTGGCTCGACCGGGGAAGAACTACGCTTTCACAAAATACTGGCGTTAAAAATAGCAGCGTGTTTCATATGGTAAGTGTAAAACGGTGACGGGGCGATCCTGTACATGTTCACAGACTGCAGACTTCCCGGAGCGTCGATTCATCACATCAAAAGTCTGCAGTCTGTGAACACGTACAGGATCGCCCCCGTCACTACATCAGATTTGATAGACCGCAGATCCTCGCTAAAGAACACCGATTCCTTCCAAGGATGATTCGCGAGGCTATTGAAATCAAAAAACATCCTAATTTCAATAGAGAAGATGGCTGGGTGCTACCATCTGCTTGGGATCCTATAATAAATAAAATTAAATCCCAACCCAAGCATACAACTGCAAGACTTCAAGATACCATAAGTTCATACTGCATAGATCGGAACAAAAGTTAAATTTTAATCTATGGTAACCGCGGTTAACTATGACATATGGACGTTGAACATCTCAGTCCTGCCCGTGACCATGAGTGCTGTAAAGCGTTCGAAACGTCGGGTATTTAAAAAGTTAAATATACGCGATAAATTCCGTAAAAACTAGTATTATTTCAATGTGTAGTGTTCGCGTAAATATAAGAAATCATTATTATAAAAAAACATACTTACATGTCTGTCATCTCTTAATAAAATCACACGTAGAGTCGCGTGATAGCGATGTAAGCAGTTCCATTACCGGAACTCTTGGAACTGTAAAAGTCGGCGGAAACGAACGGGAAATCTCGTGCCATCGGACGGATGACTGCGTATTTTAGCTTGTAAAACTTGAATACAAAACCGGTAATGTTGAGCAGTGCCGGAAGTGCAAAACGTTTAGATTTTTTTCTGTTCAGGTCTAAGCAAGAACAGTATCACTGCGAACATAATGATCTATTGTGATCTCTATTTTGGCTATAATTTACCGCTAAGTTTCGTAAGTACTTTTATTGAATATTAGGAGTTGCTTAGAGATGAGGTATTTTACTTCCTCTGGTTTTATTAAGTAGTTCTATCTATACACATATAAATAAAATAAAAGTGTCTGTGTGTAATATTGAAGTAACTGACTTCTATTTAGTTCAGAAAATTATTCGCATGCTACATCAATAACTATTTAAAAAAATGAAACAGCGGACAGACAAAAAATTGACTAATTAATAGAATCAAGCGTTTCTTTACGGAAATCCATTATATTAAAGTTGTTAAGAATTACTCCTATAATATAGTGGTGCTGGGATAAGATGACGATGATGACGTCGATAGTGCACGCAAAGGAGGGAAGACGGGAGGTGCTCTTCAAACTAGGTGAGACACATCTTTTTATTTCATTGAGCGGAAGTGGGCGAAGTAATTCTTAACAACTTTGAATTGACTGTCTGTCCGTCCGTTGTTTACGACCTACAAATTTTTGAAATGATTGAACCGATTGTGATGAAACCTTACGAACAGATAGAAAGGATCCTATCCAAGGGGGATCTGGGCTCAAATTAGATCCTATCCTAGAAGCCGAGGCGGATTGCTGGTGCTAAATATATTCCATACATAGTTAGGTCTCCATTGGATAAGAATATGTAGAAGCAGACCTCTGTCACTCTTGCTAGCTGCGTGAATTAATTACCAACACGTATGGCAGGCAGGTCTATTGCAACTTCTTACCCTTGCATAAATTAATTATTCAAAATTTAAATTCTGATCGTTGTGGACATTTGGTTTTACTACCTTTCATGCAAAAAAAACATAAAGTTGATTAAGTTGTGCTTGTTCCAATAAATGAACATCGCTTAGAGATTTACAAAGTAATATAGTGAAAATGCTGCGATTTCTTCCATATGAAAATAATACTAAAAATTTATATGGATCATTATAATTCCTGAATTTAATAAAATATTTACTACTTACACACACTCTTTAAACAGTTGCAAATCGTTTAAAGAGTGGGCGACAGTAGGAATCCATAGGAGTAGACAAAATTTATATGACCTTTACAATAAAAGATCATATAATCATAGTGTTTCGTTTAGAGAATATGTAAAAAAAATTGTTGACCGAGCGGGCTATCCCTGGAACTTCCCGCTAATTTAAACTGCAAAGCGCTCCAAATTTCACCAAATTATTACGTTGATTATGATATAAATATGGGAGTAATTTAAAAAAAAATTATTTTTTTCAAAATTTTTGTTAACGATATCTCACGAACAAATCATCCGATTTTGACCGGAACGGCAGCGATCGTCTTGGTTTTTCAAGGTTAAAAGCTGATTACCATTTCATTCATTAAAACCTATTTAAGTTCACTACTAAACATTATTACTTCCCTCTTTCTCCTCATAATAAGGGAGTGGAGGAGACCCTATGAGTTCCCTATGAGTAGGGAGTACAAACGACACGCACTCCCATAAAATTGATTGCTTACTTAGTTTGATGTATTTATTTCAATTGAAAGAACTGTACTTACCACTGAATTATATTGAATTTTTAACTATTTAAGTTATTTTTGTGTACCTGGAACAAAAAAAAACTAATTTTGAACTGATAGTTTAAAAAAATAAATATCTAAAGATCAACATAAACATCAACAGCATCTAGGGATATTTTATATTTCATCAAATATCTAAAAATCTATGAACAATTTTCAGATATAGTAAATGGAAGAATGATAGGTTATTTATCTTTAATAAAAAATAAAAAACATTTCGTATTTTTTGGTTTTAAATAAAAATGAAATTTTTTTAAACGCCGTAGAAAATTAGTATATGTAATAAAAACTTCGTATCTTCTTACAAAACTATACATTTGAATTAAACTTAAAAAAATCTTATAAAACCTAATTATTAATAATCAGTGCTGCCACCTTTTATATTAATTAAGCATCGACATCGATTGTTCACACTTAAAATTAAATTGTCAATGTTTTGTTGCGGTGTGTTCCCATGTTCATTGCAAGTGTTAAAATTGTTGTTCCGTCGTCAAATTTGGCGGGAAATCTCTCAAAGCTTTTCGTTGTAACATGTACCAGGCATACTTGGTAGGACTTACATAAGTCAGGCGACTGCGCAGGCCAATCCAAAACTTGAATATCGTGGTCTCGGAGAGCGGCCGACACCAGCCGCGCCGTATGGAAAGGAGCATTATCGTGCATGAGCAGAAATTCCTGGCCCATTGTGATTCTGCTGATAACCTATTTTTGTTATTTCTTAACAATAATTGTCCGATCAAGTTATTGAATTTGTTTACACGTGAAATGAAATAAAATCGGTTTTTATTTTTTTATTACATCTTGTTCTCACAACCCTAGCAATTCATTGTTTATGTCGGCTTTTCCGACATCAAACGCGATGACTGTGTTCTTTTGGCTGTGACCCTATTATCTCCCAGGCTCTGACAGCGCGCGACATGTTATTCTCCCGTTCGCTCGGGACCTTAATGGCGGGATAATTTGTAAGTTAGAAAATTTTTTGCTATATTGCAAATTTTGCTATATTTTCACTTTGAGACAATATTTATGGATAAAACTTACAGGATTTCTTGTTGAATGTATAAACTATCGAATAAAATTATTTTTGGTTGCTAGAAATTGTAATAAAATACATAAATTACCCTGTATAGCATTAGCATATACTTCAATTTTAGTGACAAAATTACTACTAATTTGAATTCTACACTTTTGTTTTTGGAGAAATTTATATGAAAATGTTTGAAAATATGTATATTTTTATGTTTTATATGTTTCCATTCGTTACTCATACCAAAATATTAAAATATTAAAAAATTTAAATAAAACAATAATAATATTTTATCTGTGTGACATTTAGAACAATATTTCAAAAATAATTATGTGTGAATTTGAAATAAATACAACGTCAAGTTATTTGAAATATGTAAGAAAACTATTTTTACTTACATTTTACACTAAAAATAAATGAGAATTTGAAAAATAACACATTTATGACCCAACCGCCAAAATGGGTCTTCCAGATTTTGAAGTACTTTTGGCAATTTACTTTTCACTTTTTATACCACAAATTATATATCTACGTGTTCACTATATTACAAGGAATATAAAAAAGTATAATACTTTCGTTTTTAGTCCAGACACAAATATAAAATTCTATAAAAAAGACGGAGCACCTTCATCAAAACGACACGTGGAACGCCGAAAGTTCAGAGTGATTTCTTTTTTTTTTTCTAAGAAACATTACCAGGTTATGGTTTAAAATAAAAGAACATATCTTTGTCTTTGATACTATTATCTATTGCATATTGTCTTTGGTTTTGTTTTAAAGGAAAAAATAGTTTTTTCATAAGGCAGTACTTCTGATCCGACCTGATCTAATTCGACCCGTACCAGAGCCGACGTAAGGTAGGTATTGTATGATCTGATTAGATCGGTAGCCGAATCAATGGGATAATTTATAAAAAATCATATAACCTTGCAATACATAAAAATTTAATAACGGCGACTTTTAAGTAAAACTATGGTTGCTATAACATAATACACAACGCAAATAACTTTTTTTAAACAGCCCCAGAGAGTAATTTAATATACTTTTGTTGGGGTGTTCCGCTCTTACCCCATTGCTTAACATTTATTGAGATATTCAAATTTAATAATACGGTCAGTAAATAAGACGACCAGAGGCATCAGAGATCGAGTAAGCATACAGTATAATATTAATGTCATCCAGAGAGAATCTTGGTCAAAGGGGGGAAACCGGTCACCACGGAGAATAGCCATCTGCGCAGGACACACAGGTGCACTCTCCATTCCCTCACTCTAAAGTCCGAGATACGACCGAAGAGAGATCAGGCACAGAACCAAATACTTTACGTACTTTCCGAGGCAAGGGGGTAAAACTCATGACTCCGGGCTTTTACTGCGAATTTCTTGACAGAAATACCCAATAACTTTTCTTTTAGTCTGACCCGGGACCTTATAATGTGCCACCGACCTTACGACCACAAGATCATATAGGTCGATAATTATTTTAAAAGTATTATTCGCTTGTAGATTGTTTTGAACGTACTTTTTAACATAATAATTATATTCCGAAGACTAGATCCTATCACAACTAGTCGCCTAATGATAATATAATGGTAATCTATATATGTAATCTGTGATAGCAACCAACGGTTGTCGGTTCTTCGAGCTATATGGCCGGCCCATTGCCACTTCAGCTTGCTAATCCGTTAGGTTATGTCGGTCACTCTGGTTCTACTGCGGATATCCTCATTTCCTCATTGAGGAAACGGGGTCAAAAACAGCCAGTATCATCCTCACGTAATTAATGAATGGCCCCTAAGAGGCGACAGAAGAAGATGAAGCAGAGGGGTAGCAGCATCTTGATGTTTTGTTTTATCGTTTGCCAAACCATTTGCCAATTATAGCAACTATGGAAAATATCTACCATTAGAGCAGTACAGTATTCAGCAGTGAACTTAATGGTAATGAAATATCAAGGGTTGTAAAGTTGAACGTGCCCTATTTGCCAATCTGACTCGCACATGGCGCATTAGGCGACTGACGACGGAGAATTCATTTAAAACATGAAAACAAATTTCACACACTGGTGATGGGCGGCAGCATTAACTGTACGAAGGAATGGCAGATCTTCGCCCATCAACCCGCCCGCCCAGCGAGATGACAACGAACAAGGCTTGCAAATATTAGCTGGAGCTTCCATGGAATAGAGTATAACCATAAGTAGACTTGAACAGGCTGTTGAAGCGTAAAAGTTACTTTATAAAGTCGTATGTTACACTTGTTCGACATAATATGGTTACACTTTTACATACTCAATACATACATTACACAGTAAAAGAAAATTTGCGTTGCATATTCTACAATTTGGTAGGGGTCCAAGTTCAGATTAAAACCTGATTTCTGTTCCGATTTGACAAAATATTAAATATTTTTTGATCTTGAGATTCCCATTTTGCGACGATTCGGATGATTCAACAAATGCAGAGTCATTAAAACTACATCTATAGTTTGGATTTTAAGTTTACCGGCGGAAGCAAATTCAGCGGTGGCAAATCATTAATTTCTGTATTACCATCACATTGATTCCCCCTTCATAAACACTCATGATTATATATGTAACAAAAATAAGGTATGGAAAGATAAGGCTGACATACCCTTACAGGATAAAAGCCTTTTAATGAAAGAAAAATACGCCCACTGCATAACAATAACATTCTTTAATAAGCTGCTATCATAGATCAGACAGTTGCATATAAGTAAATTTAAAGGTGCAATATTTTTTAATGAATAGAATCAGGCGTTACTTAGCGGAAATCCATTATATTAAAGTTGGTAAGAATTACCTCGCACACATCCGCTCAATGAAGTACAATTATGTGTCTTACCTATAGTTTGAAGAGCACCTCCCGCCCTCCTTCAATTGCGTGCACTTATCCCGTTATCACTACACGAGGAAAGACACAAAAATTTTATTATCGTTGATGGTGTGTCTTTCCTAGTGGTGGTGTTGGAAGTAGTGGTGCTGGGAGTAGTGGTGACGGGATTAGTGCACGCAATTGAGGGAGAGCGGGAGGTGCTCTTCAAACTAGGTAAGACAGATATAATTTTACTATTTTTTGGATATATGTTTCTACTCTGTTAACGGTTTCATAGATTATAAATTTATTAGTTATAGTATATGTGTACATAAATCACACATATCTACAATTAATATTATTAGTAAGTGTATAAATTTGTAAATAAGTATTATAAAATGTTAAATATTATTCTAAATGTAATATTTCTACACTGGATACAGTAGTATATACTATGTCAACCATTCTATAATTGCGTCATCTGTAATTACCATATAGGTAGGTACTAAGAAAAAACGATATTCTACTTATTCTATTCTATAATAAAAAAAACTAAATCATATAAAAATTGTATAAACTAATGAAAAAACGAACGTTAACTAAAACCTACATTAAATAAAATAAATTATGCCATTGGCCTACAACTGTAAGGCGATCGGAGTTGGTATTGTATTCACGTTCGAGCTACGAACCACGCACTGCCATCTGTCGACTCATTTCTTCATTAACAGAGCATCGATTAATATAAAGTTTAGCAATAAAACTAAATTAATAATACTGTAAAAGTATATAATTATAAAGAATTTAATATCTTTTTTACTATAATGTTAATATTATAGTATAGATTTATTTAGCATGAATAAAATAAGTGATTACCTAATTCATACACATTTTTAAAGATTAGATAAGGATATATTTAGTATAAATTAGTGATAAATTTAGATGTGAACTTTTATAAAAATGGCTAGTGAGTGGGAATGTACTCTACTAATACGACTCATGTAAATATTCAAAGAATATTACATAATGTATTAACAAAGTATTTATTATTGGGTGTTTTACCAACGAAGTTGCGTTTGGTTAAACTAGCCAGTCTGTAATTAAACAGATATAGTTTGACTTGTAATTATAAACTCAAATAAATTCCGTTATATTTATAACCCTGGGCTATAAAGAAATTCGTTCAGCTATTGAATATACGAGTAGGTTCCTACGTGGATACAATGCGTCGGAAACGGCACATAACATCAATGACGTAATACAGACCTATGTACGAATTGTACGTAGTTGGTTGAATCGCTTTTGTTCAGAAAGTTTAGTAAAGAAGCTGGCACTCAAACAACTCATATTGGTGAACTGCTTTGCGCTAATGCTTCTTCATGACATCCATCCAGCCACATACATACTGCACAACAGACATCTACCTTTTACATCGATAATTTACACGTGGTAGAGGCACGCTGCAGCTATATTATGGTTGTAGCACGAATGGGTCGGCTCGATCGGGGAAGGACCACGCTCTCACAGAAGACCAGCGTAAAATAGCAGCTCTATGCCGCTGTATTTCGTATGGTGAGTGTAGAGAACCGGAGACACTTTTTATAGCAAAAGAAGCATTCCATCTTGCATTGGGGTGGCAACGCATCTGCATTTTCATTCCTAATCGAGTATAAATGTAGATGTCTATGGGCCTCAGCATCCACTTACCATTAGGTGGACTGTGTGCTCGTTTGTCACCCTTATTTTATTTTAAAAAAAAAACCGTGTTTACACAGGTATTTAGTGCAATGGAATTACTTTGCTTTTTTCTTTGTTTCATTAATAATCCCTTATGAAGCGATTGTTAGTTAGGTTAACGTAACAGCCTATCAAAGTCTACAGCTGACCATAGGCCTCCCCTGTAGATCTCCCCTGTAGGCCTCACAGGGGGGATATTTACCACAGTTGCCACGCTTGGCAGCGGGCTGGCAACCCCAGATTTTTATTTTAACTCGTTATTAGGGAGACGCTGCTGCCCATCTCCCGATTTGTTTCCCTCGGACGCCTTTTCGACACTTAAGGGATAATATTGGGTGATGGATATTCTTACACCGCCACTTCACGGTCTTCAGTTAGGTAAGTACCTATTGCAAACTTTAACCTCGTGTTTTGTTATAGATTTCGGACCCTTTTTTTTTTTGCGGATGGAAAATCATCTAATGACGCCTCTCGCTCTGGGTGGAGCGTAAGGGAGTGTCAGACTTTTACTAACTAAAAACCATCCGTGTTCCTTCAATGCCCTTACGTTCCGGAGCCGCGGTATCTCTTTCGAACAGCCCGCAGCCCCGGCAGGCGTCGGCCCTTGCGGGCCCCTTCACGCTGCTGACAGTTCTTTGAGGCGCGCGTGGAACAAAACGCGCCGTCGACACGGCCTGTCGTCGTTAGACGGACGGACGGCGAGCTACCCATTGCTCGCCGTCCACAGGGCCCGCGCGTACGGTGGCCGGGGGCCACGACGTAGCCCCCGACGCCCGGGGCGTCTCCCGCGGCGGCCGGGGAGGAAAGCTGCTGCTCTCTCTTTCCCCCGCTCCGCCACCTCCTTCGCTAGCATCACTGCTTCGCAGAAGGTGGTGACGGATTTCGGACCCTGCCGTTACTCTTAATATTACGGACAGAAAGATATACAGTACTCTATTTAAATGTGTATAGTCTTACTGTGCTTGTTGATCCAATATCCAATAAAACTTATCTCTATTCATCATCATCATCATTACAGCCCTTAACAAGTCCACGTCACGTCCATTCCTTCAGTCCGGTCGTCACTCCATCTAGTGGGAGGTCGCCCTCGTACATTACGCCTACCGGTACGAGGCTGCCGCTAGAGAACCTTTTTCCCCATCGGTTGTCGGTTCTTCGAGCTATATGGCCGGCCCATTGCCACTTTAGATCACTAATCCGTTGGACTATATCGGTCACTCTGGTTCTACTACGGATATCCTCATTTCTAAGTTTATCACGCAGAGAAACCCCTTAGCATAGCCCTCTACATAGCTCGCTGAGCGACCTCGAGCGTCCGCATACGGCCAGCAATGATGGACCACGTCTCAGATCCGTAAGTTTCACTGACAACACGTACTGGTTGTACAATCTAGTTTTCAGGTTTTTAGGTATACCTGACGGAAAGTGTGTCGTAATTTTCCAAACGCTGCCCAGCCAAGATGAATCCCTCACTTATTTGATGAAATTTATAAGTTTAAAAGTTTAAATAAATTTTATAAATTTATAAGTTTTTTGAACTACATTTCATACATTTTTATATGTAAAGATCAAACAGAGTAAATCATTACATTTTCAATTGAAATTGAATATTAACTTCACTTTAGATGTGCTAATGTGTATTGAGGAATACGTTTAAATGCTAAGTTGTTTTCATCAGAAAGAGACAAAATAACATCGTAACATTCATTTGACCTCTAGCACAACGTACGTCGGACTGCCAACAGACGTCCCACGTCATTCCAACGCTTATGTAATAAATTAGTGGTAACATTGTAAACATGGAAAATTATATAAGCTCTAATTTCAATTATACTATTCTTTGTTCCGGTCTGATGGGTACAGAGAGCCACTGTAGTTGCAGGTGGTGAGGCATTCGATCTTGGTCCCCAGTGATGACAACGCATCTGTAGCTTCCTTTGTTGGATATTGGGTACAGGCGTCCATGGACCGCGGCAACCGCTTACTATCAGATGGACCTCAAATTAGTTGGTAACTTAAGTTTATTTTTATAGAATAAGGGTGACAACGAGTACACAGTTCAACTAATGGTAAGCTAATTTTGTATGGGCCACAGACAACACCTACATTTATTCACGATTAAGAATCCAATCCAAAACTAAGGTTCTGGTATTTAAAAAGGACGAAGAGAGAACGAAATGTGAAATATGGGTAAATCAAGAATGTCTAGAACAGGTATATGAAATTGTATACTTGGGGAGTGCTTTCAGCCGAGATGGGATGTGATTTAGATGTGGACAGGCGTGTCGCTGCCGGGAACAAAGTCAATGGTGCCCTGAATGCGTTAATCATAAGACAAGGCGTAGTGAAGAGTTCAAGCCTTGCAATACATAACGCAGTGTTGGTACCGACTTTGTTATATGGCAGCGAAACCTGGGTATGCCAGAAGAAGCATAAAAGCAAGTTGAATGCAGTGGAGATGCGATCTCTTCGTAAAATGTGCGACGTTACCATAGCCGGCCGAAAGCGAAACGAAGAGATTCGCAATATGGCAGGATTGAAAGATGACCTTATCACAAAAATTGATAGGGGCGTACTCCGATGGTTTGGGCACGTTGAGCGAATGAGTGAAGACCGAATGGTGAAGAAAATATATAGCGCGAAAGTAAATATTAAAAGGTGTCGAGGTAGACCGAGACTAACTTTCGAAGACCATGTGAGCAAATTACTCAAAGAGGGGAAGGTCAAGAGTACTACTCGTATACCTAGACGTGCATGTATGAAGAAGATAATGAACCTGAAAGAAGCGAAAGAGGTATGTAAGGATCGTGACACTTGGCGATCTGTTCTCTCTGGCTACCCCGTTAGGGATTGTGCGTGAAGATAAGTAAGTAAGAATCCAAGTACGTAGACGCGTTGTCATCCCTGAGGACTAAGTTGAAATGTCTCGTTCCTATAAAAAGGGTCTCCGATACTTTACACTCATCATACGAAACACAGCAGAATTAAACTGCTATTTCACACCGGTGTTCTGTGAGAGCGGGGTCCTACCCCGGTCGATCTGACCGATTCGTGCTACAACCATAATGTAGCGTTTGTCATCGATCGTTTATAAAGAGTAATATACTTATTTTCAAGTCTATCACGCGAAAGAACTCGGTGCGTATTAACTTAAAATGTAGGGCATTCCCCCATTAGAGTGACGGCAAGAGATATAGGAAGTCGATGAATGCAAGTGGCTCAGAACTGTGCTTTGTGGCGTTGCCTGGGGGAGGCCTATGTTCAGCAGGGGATTTGTGATGAGCTGTAATGATGATGATGATAATACCTGTTGTCAGAGGATATAAAAAAGCAAACAATTTCTGTTTGTGTTGTTAAGAGGAAGCATTATTTTATTTATTTATTCTTAATCGCAACAAAATGAAAGAATACAAAGGGCGGACTTAATAATGCCTTGAGGCATTCTCTACTAATCAACCCATGGAATGGTGAGAATTTGACGTAGGTGTGACAATATAGAATAAAAGAACACAAAACAAATGATAATTACATAATATATACGTTTTACTAATAAATAAACTATACATATATGAACTATCCACACATATATTCAAATATAAAAATACATGCATATACAAATATACATATTTAAATACATACATAATTGGTACATACAAATGACTATGAATATATACGCCTGTTTAGCAATACATATTAAATGGATGAATCGTGTAAAATGCGTTGTCTTTAACAGATGTTCACGAACCAACTTTTTAAAAGCGTACTCATTGGGAGCTTTTCTGATGTCGTCGGGCAAGGAGTTCTAAAGGCGTGTAGCCTGAACTGAGAAGGAGTTACCATAGAACTCGGTGAAGTGAACAGGAATACAGTTTTTGTTGTTAGAAGATGAGCGTAGGACACTATAATGAGATGAGGAAAGATAGTGAAATTTACTCTCAAGATAAGATGGCGAAGATGGGTCATTTAATACCGAAAAAAATTAAAAAAAAATTCTGGAGATGCCCCTATGCCAGATCGTAAGCCAATTTGGCTTAGATCTATATTGCGAAATATGGTCATACTTACGAATCCCAAAGATAAATCTTATACAGTTATTGACGAGGCGTTCCAGCTTATTCAGAAGTTCTTGAGACAGATTTGGGTAACACACATCTGCATAATCAATTATGGGTAATATATGTGATTGGACAAGCATGGTCTTACATTTTGTGGGAATAAAATGTTTTAAACGATACAGGGAGCATAACGTGGCAATGACTACAACTCAAATCTAAAACCCGAGCTCTCCAATTCAGCGTGATGTCGATGTGAAGGCCAAGATTTTTAAAAGAGTTACTGAACGGAATACGAAATAGTACTATCATAATAAATAGAAGGCAAGTCTGCAAGATTAATCTTAGCCAGCATCCTTGAGCTACCCACCAGTATAGTTTGGCATTTCAAAGGGTTGACCAAAACTCCATAACGAGTAGACCAATCTTTGATAGCTGATAAGTTAACGTTAAGGTTTTTGATCCCATTATGGATATCCGCAATTTCGGTTTGCACATAAAGCTGAAGATCATCGCCGTACAAATGGTACGAGCAATCGATGATAGAGGTAATAAAATTTATAAAAATTTAAAAAAACTATAGGAGAAAGAATACCGCCTTGCGGCACACCAGCATCTACATCAGCCCAAGCTGAGGTCATTTGCCCCACACTGACTGACTACTGTCGACCGCGAAGATAAGATGCTAAAAATTATTTGATATTGAATAAAAATTCAATACAAGCAACAAAGCCATCTTTTATTTGATTGTACAGTAACCTTTATCTGTAATATGCAGGTATGTTGGTAGATATTTTTACGTAAGTATGGATTTTTTTAATTTATTTGTTTAAATAGCTTATCTGTAACGCCTTAAAGTTAAGGATACACAGGTTGGACTACACAGCATGTAGCATTCTTTGCAGTTCTACCCTGGGTACCAAGTACATACATACACAGCATATAATATTTAATTTTTTTTATTTATTTATTTATTTAAGAAATTTATGATTAAAAAGATGAATAGTTTTAGTGTAAACATAAACTCATTAGAGTTTTTCCGTACACCATTGCTGTCGACACATTGTTCTAATTTACACTTTACAATACATTACATTAGCAAAGTTACATTAATGTTATCATCAACTTAAATTAGGTGCATTAAATGTTATGTTTCTATTTTACAAACTATTTGTGGGTACAAAAATATAAAATAGTTTTAGGCGATGAGCGTAACATCACAAGGTGAACTTATTACATTCTGTGAATAATCGTGATACAGGCTGATTATAACATATATTTTCATAAATTTATAATAAGATAATATGTTGGTAAAGTAAACCGATAATATAGAACGAGAAATTGTTTAAAGTGTTACGAGTATTTAGTAAGAGTTAATTGTATATAAAAAATATTTAGTTTTTATTTGTGTTCTGACGTCTTTCAAAGATTTAGGTAACTGATTAGATTAGGTATAACATAGTTTAAAGTTCCTAGTTTAAAGTTCTTTTCCGTATAGCTTTTTTGTAATTGCGTTTTTATGTTCTGCGTGCGTATAATATAACTTATCTACCTTTTTAAAATTTTCAGTAAAGTAATTTTCAGTTAGTAATGTTAGTTCAACTTTGTCGTGAATAGGTATAATTTTACAAAATGCAAATAGTTTTCGATAATCATCTTTAAAATTAATTTTGAGATTATTAGGGACTATTTGTTTTAAAATGCGCAGCTGAATTGAGTACCTATATTCGATCTAGATATGTTTTATAGGTTCTCCCATAGCTTGACAAGCCATATCGTATAACAGACTCAGCTAAGGATTTATAGAGCATTAAAGAGGTTTTGTAAGGTATTTTGTGTTTGATTAATGTAAATTTTGCTAATATCCCTCTTAATATATCACAAACACGATTTACATGCTCTTTCCAGTTTAGCCGATCGTCAATTAATAGACAAAGATAGGTGTGCTTATTTACAATTTCTATGGCATCGCAATTACAGGTGTCGAATTGTCAGTATTTTGTATATGAAGGCAGTGATGTGTGTGCGCTATTAGTTTAGGCATAAAAGAACTTCTGTTGTGGCTTGTACTTATATAAATAAGTTTAGTTTTGGCAGCATTGAGTACTAAACCGACGTCGTGTGACCACTTCGTCAGTATGTCAAACTCTTTTTGAAGTTTCATTAGGACCTCCTGTATACTACGTCCAGCAGCTACTAAACAGGTATCATAATATACATACATATAACATAGTTTATATATTTTATAGCCTTTTATATGTTCATAGTCATAAAAGTGTTTATTAAAAAGTAAGGAAGAGAACAAGGACGAACACGTATGACTGATCGAATGCTTGGTTTTAGACTTCACATTTCCTTGAACTGCACGTAGATGTAAGGGATGTCGTTACCTTACAATGTTTTCTTTCAACGACAAACTACGATAGAACTACCTATAATTTATTCTGTAACCGAGTTTTTTTTTTAATATGTATAAAAAGGGTGACAAATGAGAACGCAGTCTACTTGGTGGTAAGTGTATGCTGTTTACCATAGACAATTACATACATCTTCGATAAAGAATCAAAATGCAGATGAATTGATACTACAGATTAAATAATGTTACTACGTAACTGAGGACCAAGATAAAATATCTCGTTCTTAAAGGGTCTCTGATTGAGGTGTATGTTTTGCAGTGGTATTTTGAAAGGCTGTAAAGGTAACGGTGGTGCTACGTTGGTCTCGCCTACCCATTCGTGCTGCAACTATAATACAGCTGCAGAGTGACTTAACCACGTTAAAATCTAAATATGTGAGTATCTAGTCAAGGAATATGACGTAAAAGTAAAATGTTGTTTTTTATCGAATAAGGGTGACAAACGAGCACACAGTCCACCTGATGGTAAGTGGATGCTGTTGCCCATAGACACCCACATTTAATCTCGATCAAGAATCAAAATACAGATGAGTTGTCACCCCTCTGAGGACTAAGATGGAATGCCTAGTTTCCAGTAAAAAGGATTTCCGGTTCTCTACACTCATCATACGAAACGCAGCAGCATTAAGCTAATATTTTACACTGGTATTCAAGTCGAGTTAGTCAAGGCTATTTATTTGTGCTACAAATATAATATAGTTTAAATGTGGTAGAGGAATGAGTATAACTATTTTAAACATACTGCATTGCGTGTCCGTGACATCTAACATTATCTGTGATTAAATGAAACTATTGGATGAAAAAGCGGTTATCTGGTCGCTAAAATGAAAGGTGGAGTTATTACTCCGGTAGTCAAATAATTCTTCGAAAAAGCCAATTGTCGATGGAAAAATTAATTTATATACTCTGTCGAACAACCGCTGTTTATGTCGGGATTTAAAAAAATTGGTCCTAAGTATAATTGGAAGAGAAAAAGACAATAGAAGTTTGGTTAAATACATTAAAATGAGTCAATTATATCAATATCCAAGTATTCAATATACCTGATTACAAGCAATTTATAATATAGGCTGTGATGTGAAGTATATGAGCTACAGTAGGCTCATACCGTTGGGTGAACCGTACGCTCGTTTGTGTCTTCACAGACATCATTCATCAGTTTTCTATTATAAAATCATGGACTGTAACAAATAATAACATTTTATTAGCTGTTATTTTGACGTGGAAGAGCCAAGCTGCCGCGATAATGGATGCAGCACTGATCACCTCAGCATAATGCTGTTTTTCGTATAGCGAGAGAAGCGGTGACTCTTTTTACTGGTAACGTTACTGATTCTTAATCGACGTAGGGTTCATAGACTTCCTTTCCATTATGTGCTCTGTGTGCTCGCCTGTTAACGTTTACTTCTAAATAAAGAGTTTTAGTCCTATTTTTTGAGAATAAGGGTGACAAACGAGCACAAAGTTCACCTGATGGTAAGTGGATGCTGCGGCCCCTAGACATCTACATTTATTCATCTATAAACTAAAAACTAAAAGCAGATGCTTTGTCAGCCCTGACGACTAAGACGAAATAACTTATATCTAGTAAAAAGAGTCGCCGGTTCTCTACACTCACCATACGAAACATAGCAGTATTAAGTTGCTATTTAGTCTAAAATATAATAGATAGTATAATATTAATCTGTATTACTCCGCAGTGGACTTGTGAATGGCTGTAATTATAATGATGACTCGTAATACTTCATCTTTTCTATTCTTTCAATCTCATACTTGTATTGTTACATTTCATACGTAAGCGTGGAGCATGGATTTACACGTGTTAGGCGCAACGTGACTTAGATAAGTAGATTGTTCACTCAGCCAGCCTTTCATATGTGCTAAAAATAGAGACTGCCTTTATGCAAAGGTGCATGGCGCTCGCTGCAGAATTAGAGGGCGCGTAAATTCAATAAAATTCGTCGTTCACATTGCAATTAGTTTTATGTCAAAAATAAAAAATTTACAGGAGAGTGAAAAAACAGCATACTGTAAAAAAATCTTTTAAGATATCAAAATGTTTTTTAACTAATGTTTCCTAACTATTGTGTTCAATTAAATGTGCATTTTGAATTTTCCATAAATAATTATATTATGTTAGAAATTTGACATAGAACCTATTGTAACTACAATTGACGTAAAATTTGTGACATGTAACATATTGATAGTTTATTTGTATGAAATAATACACAGATAATTTCAAAAATCAGGTAAAGTATTTATTCAAGTTATTTATAATTAAAGTAGAAACAATCACAAATATGTATAGTTAAGAAAAATAAACAACAATATAGACGTAAAAATTTCTTGACAAACTTAAAAATGTTGTTAGCTTATAACAAAATAAAATTAAACTTATTTTAAAATTAAACTTAAATTGCAGGGTAAAATGAAGAAAATGATGTAACGAATGTAATAATTAATATTTAGTATGCAATGCGACCATTGCACACTAATTATTTCGTTTATGAGGACAGGCATCGGGATCTGAACAATTATGCTCTAAGGAGTCATAAAAAGGGTGATAATCTTTAGGAATCAGTGGTTTTAATTCTTGTAAATGTATAAATTTTGAAGTGTCAATAAGGAGAAATGATTGATAATGAGCAGTATCAGTTCGTGTGTAGTTTTTGTTTGAGCGTCGCGGTAATTCTTTGAAGTCGTCATTAAAGTCCAACTTATACCGTATGATCCCATCTGCATTATATTGCAGGCTTACAATATCAACTAGAAGTGGATCGCCTTTTCGTTTCCTGGTCGAATACTGGAGTAACTACCACCTTCATACCTGCTGAAATCACTGTAGCTTAGACAAACTACTTTATAGGGTTCAGGCTTGCTTCTTGCGCTCTTTATTATATTTATATAGTCTCCAGGAATGAAAATCTCTCGATGAGGTGGCAACTTTCTTTCGATGCTGCTATGTATCGAGTCGACCTCCATCTGGGTGTGCCCAACTTCGAGGTATTTTTGTTCGATGATTATGTTCTTCTCGACTGATAATTCAATTAGAGCATTAGACAAATTCAAGGATCGATTTTGGTAACCACACCCATCATTCCACAGGATAATTTTTTTGGTGTTTGGTGCCTTTTCTAGTTCTGCCTTTAGGTGTTTCATCATAATAGACGTAAAGACATCACTGTCTAAGCCACCGCTTCCCTCGTGCCATAAATAGCAAATCACTGCTTTTGTTTTTAAATTATAGTGTGTATAATTGTGAACTTTAAGTTTTGTTTTATAGTAAACAGCTGATGCCTGGATTCTTGGGCATAGAAGTACCGCTTGGACATCCATAGTGTATACTAATACATCATCTTCAGTATTGTTTTTGTCATTATCCTTATTTTGTCTTGCTGTTTCTTTTTTCTTCAAGTGACTCCTGTACTCATCTTCATTAATATTACCATTCTTGTAGGAATTAAGCTTGCGATACTTCCTCTCGAACATCGCAACACAATATCGTCTCTTGTTGTTATTTGAACAAAACTTTTTATATTCAGCATACATATCACCATAAACACTATTCCAGATTGGTTCTGAATATAATTTTGAGGAAGATGATCTGCAATAATAGGACTCTACTTTCGGCAGACTGTTGAAAAATTCTCGAATTGAATCGGATGCATTATTTTGAGTCCTTGCATTACAATCATTTCCATTTTGAGAGATAGTAAAACTTTCTGCCACATCTTTACTAGGAACAACCCAATCCCTTAGTTGTCTTTGGCCAATGCACAAAGTTTTCATAAACATTTGCTTACAAATATGAACTCTCTTAGCATTATCTTTCAAAGATAGGAAATATTTAAATCCTTTGTTTTTCCTAGACGCTTGATGAACGTCGATGCTGCGGTGCATATACACTTATTAAATTTCGGACATATACTTTACGAGCTTCCCAAGAACTCAGTGCCCAATAAGAATCAAACATCAGTTTTCGGTCTTCTTCGGTTAACATTTCTCATTCAAACCTTTGTCTCGGTCCCCTATGTTTCACTTCAGTATGCCCACCACATCTTGCCTGTAAGCATTTAGCTGGTCTTAATAGTATTTGTATTTTCCATTCCTATCCTTCTCAAAACCTTCATATTGTTTACCTTGTAACCTAGCCTTAGAGTTTTTTTTTAATCTCTTCCATTTTGTCTGATCTGCTTGACCCTTACGATTGCGTTTCATTTGAATTGAATTCATTTGGATGGATGTGGATGTCTATGAGCCATAGCATCCACTTACCATCAAGTGGACTATGTGCTCGTTTGTCACCCTTATTCTATAAAAAACAGTCTACATTTTATATCTCATGAAACACTGTGACGTGTTCGCCTGTGGAAAGAAAGACGCAAATTTACTTTTTATAAGTGATTTATGTCGCAATTTGCAGATAGCTTGAAAGCTCACAAGATGATTCGTTTATTATTAAAACAACTAATATATATATATATATATATATATATATATATATATATATATATATTTTTTATATATATATATATATATATATATATATATATATATATATATTAGTTGCATGGTAACTTATTTTCATTCTGCTTCGACTAAAACTAGTCAGTACATAAGTTTTCATCAAATTTTGGACAGTCCATCTGATAGTATATGGGTGCTGTGGGCCATTGAAATCTACATGTATCCTCGATTAAGAATTAAAATGCGGATGCGTTGACACATGACACCCCTGTGGACTGAGATGGAATGTTTCGTTTCCAGGCAAAAAAACCAGAGACCCTATCATACACACACCGTAGGAAACACAGCAGCATTGAGCAGCTCTTCACGCTGATATGCTGTCCGAGCGTGATCCTATGCCGGTCGAGCTGACTCCTTCGTACTACAGCCATAATATAGCGGCAGCATGGCTCTACAATGTGAAAAAAAGATTATCGTCATTCAGACTATTCTACTATAGGGATCTAGGAAATCCACAAAACATTTAACCTGTTTGGTATACTTACTTCAAACAGACACACAATATACTAGAGAAATTTTAAAAGCTGAAAAGATGGGCCGCAATATAAAGAAACACCAAGAATGAAAAGCGCTTACTTTAATCAAATCACTTTAGAACAGCGATATTTATTAAATTATGGAGTAACAAGCTCAGTGTGTGTATGGTTGTAACTTGTTTTAGAATAATGGTCAAATATTTAAACGCCACTCAATTTTAAGACGTCGTAAGTCTCGTGGTGTCACAGTCACTTTGACTTAGTGACAAAAACAGCACCAGACTTAACAGCTTCTTCAAATTAAGCAGCGTTTGAGTATTAAAGGTGTCAAACGGTCACAGAGTCCACTTGATGGTAAGTGAATGATGTGTGCCATAGAAAGCTATGCGTGTATCCTCGATGACGAATCGAACTGTAAATTCGTTTTTCACCCCTGAATACTGGTGCCTCGTTACCAGCAAAAAGGATTTCCGATTCGCTACACTCACCATACGAAAAACAGGATGAAGCTGCTATTCCAAGCAGGCATTTCGTGATCTTTCTCAATTTCAAGTAGAGCGACAAGACTGATGCCGCACAGTACTGATTACAAAGATAAGCTTTTACAAACAATAAAATTAATATAATATAACAATATTACCGCACATAGTTTTTAAGGTAATCGCAAAATAAATCTCTGCTCTGTGGTTTTTCGATGACTGAACTGATTTCCCAAAGCAGTATCTCTATTCCAACAAATGTTGTAAATTACTCTGAAGTACTTCTGAAACCTGGCCCCGATCCATTGTGAATATATCCGTCAGATGACATCCCTTCAGTCGCTGTCAATAGGTATTAACGGCTCGCATTTATTGGGCTTTCTCGCACAATTGTCGGTTTCAACCACAGGAATCTAAATATAAATTATGATTTAGATTTCTGTGGTTTCAATTGTATATAACAAACTCAAAAGTTAAAAACAATGTGTATTTGTAAAAAACGTCGGGAAATCAAAAGCCAAATTAAGGGCAATAAAATATCTAAATTAGTATTATTTAATGTGTATGTAGTAAGTATTTGCGTAAATATAAGAAGTCATTAAGTAAAAAGCTGTTTTAACCCTCGGTTGGTCGCATGGGGTCTTTAAAAGCCTAGGTATTTTTAAAATGCAAATATTTTATTGTTAATACTATCATAGAAACTTGAAATTCCAGGTACCCTCCTAAGTTTTATTATAGTTTCCGCTGATCGCTGCTAAGTTCAGTGCCCGCGCAGGCGTCGTGAGATACGGAAGGTTATTTTGTGCGTAGGCTGGCTTTCAAAGACCCCACGCGACTAACTGCGTAATTAAAAAGTGATTGGAACTTATTTTTTATTTACTTGTAGCACATGATATTTTGATTATTTTTGTGTTGTTTTAGGCTTTTTAGTTACTATAATGGACGCTCGACAACAAGAACGCATATTGCACTGGTTGGAGGAGGAGGAAGAGGAGATTCTTGGTGGAGAGGATGATGAAGATGGAAATCATATATACCCGGACGAAACAAGCGAACACAACACGGATTCAGAGCAAGAATGTGATGATGGTGATCCAGAAACCCAGGATCATGTGTCAGAATCGTCCGAAGACCAACAAATGGATGTAGATAGTTCGGATAGTGACGATAATGAGCCATTGATCCACATTTCATCACAGAACTTTTATTTTGTCAAAAAAAAAAGATAAAAGTGGCCACTATAAAACAATTTGCAAATGGAGGAAGACACCGTACCCACAGGGTATCAGAACAAGGAGACAGAATATAGTTACAGACCAACCAGGCCCACAGGGTACAGCTCGGGCGGTGAGTAACCCCTTTGAATCTTGGCTTTTGTTTTTGGACGTTAATATGTTGCAGCATATTGTGGAGTGCACAAATATAAAGATAGCATCTATGCAGACAAATTACAAGAGGCAGCGGGACTGTGAGGAGACCAATATCATTGAGCTAAAAGCGTTGATTGGTATTATGTATCTGATTGGTATTCATAAATCCTCACATGCTTTGATTGATGATATTTGGATGGCTGATGGTACGGGGTTAGATAAATGCCGTGCTACTATGTCCAAGCAACGTTTTCGTTTTTTATTAAGAGTCCTCCGATTCGATAATATTCATACACGGGAACAACGCAAAGCCGTTGACAAACTGGCGCCAATAAGAGAGATATTTGAGCAATTTGTAAAAAATTGCCAGACAAATTACAAGAACACTGAATATGTTACTATAGATGAAATGTTGGAGAGTTTTAGAGGCTCGTGTGGATTTCGCCAATATATGCCAAGCAAACCAGCTAAATATGGCAAAAAGTTGTTTTCTCTAGTGGATGCCATGACATTCTACACAAAAAACTTAGAAATATATGTCGAAAAACAGCCAGAAGGTCCCTACTTTCAAGATACTTCAACAAAAGCTCTTGTCAAACGAATGATTGAACCAATATCAGGTACAGGACGAAATGTGACCATGGATAACTGGTTTACTAGTGTTCCATTAGCTGAGGACCTATTGACAAATCATAATTTGACAGTAGTGGGTACATTAAGAAAAAATAAACCAGAAATTCCAAGTGAATTCAAACGAAAAGGCTTGGAAGTACATTCCACAGTGTTTGGATATAAACCGACAGAGACTTTGCTCTCATACTGCCCAAAAAAGGATAAAACAGTGTTACTACTTTCAACTATGCACAATGAGGGTATAATAGATGAGACATCCGAGAAAAAGATTCCAGAAATCATAATTTTTTATAATAAAACGAAAGGTGGAGTGGACGTGGTGGATAAACTTATCGGAACTTACACTGTTGCACGCGTTTGCTACCGATGGCCGTTGAGGTTGTTCTTTACAATGCTCGATGTTGGAGCGGTAAATGCCCACATAATATTGGATACCGTAAATCCTAACAACCGAATAGGTCGCTAGTTGTTCTTGAAAACGCTAGCATTCGAACTATGTCGTCCTCAGTTGGAATCGCGGGCCACTATATCAACTTTGCCACGCGAATTGAAACAGCTTATTCTGCGATTCGTACCTCGTCCCGTGGATGTTCCTCACGAAGATACTGGTTTCGTACCTATGAGGAAACGATGTATTCACTGCACTAGGGGAACAGATAGAAAATTTAAAACTATCTGCCATTTTTGTAAGGGAAATATATGTCCAATACATTCAAAATCAGTATGTACTGACTGTGTTCAAACGGAAAATTAGTGTGAATTTGAAACGCAAAAGTATATATTTTTTTTTGTTGGATCTACTTACATTTCTTTTTATATTGTTAAATAATGCCTTAAAATACCAAAAAAAGGTTAACACGATTGTTTTTATTTTTATTACAAGAAATATATTTTTTTTTCTCTAAGTCATGAAAAACACTAAAAATTTTGTTCCTATTTTCTAATTTTAAGTTTCAAGGAGTTAATAAACATTTATTTTCTAATAAATTATAGTCTTTTTATTCAATTAATATAAATAAACAATTATATAATAAAATAAATAAGAAAATAATAATTGTAAGGTGTTTTCTTCGCTGTTAAATTTTGGGGTCTTTAAAGACCCCACGCGACCAACCGCGTAAGTTTAAAAGCGCGACCAACGGAGGGTTAAATGTTAAAACAGCTTTTTACTGGTCTGGAAAAACCAGAAGCCTCGCTCGTGCCACCGCTTTTAACAAAGAGTGGTAGAGATGGAGTGACGTCCTGGTAAGACATGCAGGAAATCGATGGATACAGGTGGCATTCCTTGGGGGAGACCAATGTTCAGGAGTGGATTTGTGAAGGTAAGTAAGACTGTAGGTAGGTAATAAAAACGATTATTATTATAAAACTAATATTTTATGATTGTTACCCGTATTAATAAAGTTACTAATAATAAAAAATAAGCTGACTAAGCTAGTTAGTTATAGTGTTTGATGGTAATTATGTTGATTTTATAATTAAGTATATTCAAAAGTTTAATTTATATTTGTTTCTTTTATTTTACGTACTTAAACTAACTCGAAACAAAAGATAATGCGAATAAAACGAATAAAACAAAATGGTATGTATTGTTTGATTATGATTAGAATAAACTAATATAACGAAGGTTATAAACAAAAAGCATTATTTTATTAACGTTATTACGAAATTCATTGTAAAAGTAAGTACAAAATAGTAAATAGTAGTACATCGGATCCTGGCTCTTTGTCAAATATAGCTAGGCCTGTGTACACATTATGTACACAATGGATCATTTCCCACTTTTGCTAAAACCTTAGGTATGGAATATCTATAAATATTTAAAAAAAAAAGTATTAAATTTGATATCTTCGCCAAAAAACTTATATCTTATATTTTAAAAACACCGGAGTTACTTACTTTAATGACAAATACAATTGGATAAAGTATATTTGATTTTAATTCGCCTGATTGTGATATACGGGGTTATTTTGCAATAACCGGCCAAAATTGCATAAAGGTTCAGAATACAGGCAAACAGTGAAAAAAATTATTTATAAAAAAACACACACGTTATGTCCTCTGTATCTTTTAAATTCATAATGCCATTATTTTAACTGATGTTACTGATTCGTATTCGTAAACGTTTTTGCCCATAAATCACATTCAATTTGGGAATTAAAAGAAGCCTTTTTTACTTGTATTTTCAAAAACTGCAATAACGGTATATCATTAATCGTATCTTACTTGAACTTAAGTTTAAAATTTGGCAACTCTTGGAAAAATAAACCTGTATGATTTGTTTGTTTTTTATTTAATTACTTAATAACAGAAATTTATTTTACAACGATTATTCGTATCATATCTTAATTAGTTTCTCAATAACTCAAAACAGCCTGCCTAAAACCAAAACCTATAGTCATAAAAAGCATAAGAAAGTTTATTATGTCGAAGGTAAACGCATATTGACATAATATTATAAAGAATAAAACAAAATGGTGGTTTTGGTTCAGGTGGCTGCGCCGCCCAACTCGCGCGCCGTTTATCGTCTACCAACTATCATCGGAGCGGTTTGGCAACGCCGACCGCATTCCTGTCCACGCGGCAACGTCGCCTCGCTGTTCGGCACGTTCGCGCGTGACGCGCGCTATGATAAACCGCTGCGCTGTGGACGGACTTGTGATGTGGAATATGAAAATGTCCGGTTTCGAGCCGTATTCAGATGCAGCGTGGAAATAGATTGATTGACTTACTAACTACTTATAATATACACTAGTTACAATAACTAGAGGATATTAAAAAAAATCAAAATTTTTGGGTGATTTTCAACAAGCTGTAACTGAGGAAAACGATCGAACAGCAAGAAAAAAGCAAATTGTAGCTCCAAGTGACAGTTTTCAAATCTGGCCATGAATTTTTTTTTATCATGTTTGGAATGTAAGGAAACTACCGAAAATAAAACTTCCAAATTTTTGCTGCTCTTATAAAGGTCTACGGGCTTCAAAATTTTTTTTCATTATTTCACTTAAAGCTCTTTTAGGAAATTTAATTATCATCAATCAAACATGAACGTACTATTGTTCTTAGTACGTTCATGCAATCAAAGCAAAAAAAAATATTTTTAACTTTGATAATAAAAACAATTATGAGTAGAATACATAATAAGTGGAATTTAAAGCGCTTTGATATTGAAATTAGCGGGAAGTTCCCGGGATGGCCAGCAGGGTCAATCAATTTTTTTTTGTGATGTCTAAAACATCTTTGATGATGTCAAATGGTTTTCATTCTTCTTTTTAGAGAATAAGGGTGATGAACGAGCACACTATAAAATAGAAATAAGAATAGGGGAATATATACTTTAGGAGTGGTCCTATACATACCTATAAATTTGGGGAAAAAATTCCACCGTTAAGAGTGGCAAAAATAAAATAACTTCTTTTTAGTTTTTTAAAGTTAGTTTTTCCTTTTTGTAAAAATTTATAATTAAATCAAACCTAGCTCAGAGGCTACAGCGCTCGCTGTAAATTTCATAGTACGCGAGCTACCAGAGTTCCAACCCCGCCAGCACCAATGAAATTGTTAATTGTACTGATTTACAACCTGTTTGGCAGTGGAAGAAAACGGCGTGAGAAAACCGGCATGTCTCAGAAATAAGAAAACACATTTCGAAGACGTGTGAAGTCCGACAACGTGCACTGCCACTTCCTTGCTCTAAAACTCCCTCAGAAATGCGAGGAGGGATGTGCCCAGCAGTGGGACATACATAGGATGTAACTTTAAATTTACTTTTTATATCACATCAAGATATGTCTCTTCGTTCTTCAATCACGAACTTTATCTCCAAGTCTTTAATGTTCCAACGGAAACTACTCAAGAACATTGCTTTAAAAAAAAACTGGTCCGAGAACACTTTTTATTTCTACATTTTTTTGTTATTACTGTTTAATTTGTCGTTATTAAATATTATATTTTTAAATTGACTAGATAAATTATGTTTGAGTTACATATTAAACTTGCTTTTACCCGCGACTTTGTCAGCGTTAAGCTCTAACTTGATTCCGACAGATGATTTTATACGTGGTAGAACCACGCTGCAGCTGTTATGATTGTAGCATGAATGGGACGGCTGAACCGGGGAAGGACCACGCTCTCACAGAATACCAGGTGGGTAGAAGGAAAAGGTGGGGTGTTCTTATTTTAGACGGAAAAGTCCCACATAAAATAGCAGCTTAATACACAGTTTCGTATGGTGAGTGTAGAGAACTGGAGATCAGTTTTACTGGAATCGTGGCATTCCATCTTAGTCCTCAATGCTGACAACGCACCTGAATTTTGATTCTTAATTGAGGTTAAATGTAGATGTCTATGGGCCACAGCATCCACTTACCATCAGGTGGACTGTGTGCTCCTTTGTCACCCTTATCTTATAAAATAAAGATGACAGAATAACCATTACGTACCTTTACGCTAAGACAAAGATGGAGCAGTGTTAAAAGAGCGAAACATCTTTTACTGCGATCTTGATGACGTAGGTCTCATAGGCGGGGAATATTTACCATAGATGCCAAGCTTGGCCACCTGCCAACCGCAGGTTTCATTTTGAGTTGTAATCAAGATAGTGCTGCCAATATCTTGGTTTGTTATCCTTTGTCACCTCCTACGACACCCACAGGGCGACAAGTAGAGTGGTGCATCGATGGTGCAACAGTATCCATTAGGTAGGCACCCAAGGGATATTCTTGCGCTACCACTACATATTAAAGTAAAAAAAAGTAAAGTTACAGCCTATATACGTCCCACTGCCGGGCACAGGCCTCCTCTCATTTCTGAGAGGGTTTTAGGGCAAGGAGGTGTCCGCCGCGCTACCCCAATGCGTGTTGGCGAACTTCACATGTCTTCGAAATATTTTTTGTTCCTTATTCCTCAGACATGCAGGTTTCCTCATGATGTTTTCCTTCACCGGCGAGCACGTAATAACTACATAGTAACCTATTTATAATTAACTTAAATCCAGCTAGTTACAAAAACAAAACTTAACTCTCAGTTTTTTCAAGTAAAAACAAGTAAAACAGTTTAAACTAAACATTGGTAAATTATAGATCATCATCATCATCATCATTACAGCCCTTCACAAGTCCACTGCTGAACATAGGCCTCCCCCAAGTAATGCCACAAAGCACGGTCCTGAGCCACCTGCATCCATCGACTTCCTGCATATCTTACCAGGTCGTCACTCCATCTAGTGGGGGGTCGCCCTACACTACGCCTACCGGTACGAGGCTGCCACTCGAGAACCTTTCTTCCCCATCGGTTATCGGTTCTTCGAGCTATATGGCCGGCCCATTGCCACTTCAGCTTACTAATCCGTTGGGCTATGTCGGTCACTCTGGTTCTACTGCGGATATCCTCATTTCTGAGTCTATCACGCAGAGAAACTCCGAGCATAGCCTTCTCCATAGCTCGCTGAGCGACCTTGAGCGTCCTCATACGGCCAGCAGTGAAGGACCACGTCTCTGATCCGTAAGTCATCACTGACAACACGCACTGGTTGTACACTTTAGTTTTCAGAGATTGAGGTATACCTGACGAGAAGATGTGTCGTAATTTCCCGAACGCTGCCCAGCCGAGTTGAATCCGTCGATTGACCTCTCGGTCGAAGTTGGACTTACCTAGTCGGACTATTTGTCCCAGGTAAACGTACTCGTCAACAACTTCGAGCATAGTGCTCCCCACAACTACCGGCATAGGTGTGACATGGACATTGAACATAATCTTTGTTTTGTCCATGTTCATCTTAAGACCTATCCGTTGGGAGACACCATTGAGGTCATTGAGCATAGTGCTAAGGTCCTCCAGCGATTCTGCCATAAGGACTATATGGTCGGCAAATCGAAGGTGAGTGATGTACTCGCCATTGATGTTAATACCGTATCCTTTCCAGTCCAGTAGCTTGAAAACGTCTTCCAAAGCAGCGGTGAAGAGTTTCGGGGATATAACGTCACCCTGTCTTACACCTCTCTGCAGTTGGATAGGTTTCGAGCTCTGGTTCTGTACTCGGATAGCCATCGTAGCCCTACTGTACAAACACTTCAGCACTTCGATATACCGACAGTCAACTTGGCACCGCTGAAGGGACTGCAGCACCGCCCAAATTTCGACGGAATCAAAGGCTTTCTCATAGTCCACATACGCCAGGCAAAGTGGCAAATTGTACTCGTCAGTCTTCTGTACAATCTGCCGCAGGGTATGTATGTGGTCTATGGTACTGAAGCCTTTTCGGAAACCGGCTTGTTCGGGAGGCTGGAAGTCGTCGAGTCTGCTTGCGAGACGATTCGTAATGACTCTCGAAAACAGCACGTAGACGCGGCTCAGAAGGGAAATCGGTCTGTAGTTCTTCAAGAGAGCGTTGTCGCCTTTCTTAAAGAACAAGACCACCGCACTTCTGCTCCACGCCTCTGGAGTAGTGCCACCATGGAGGACGGAATTGAAGAGCTTCTGAAGGACTTCAAGTACCGGTGTTCCACCCGCTTTCAGAAGCTCCGCTGTAATTCCATCCTCGCCCGGGGCCTTGCCGTTTTTAAGGTGTTGGAGAGCCATTCTAATCTCGCTCAGACTGACGTCCGGGATATCATCGGAATAGTGTCGGATAAGACTTGCTCTTCGATCGTTACTCACACTTGAGTGTGGCTCCAACGATGATGTGTACAGCTGCCCATAGAACCTCTCAATCTCACTCAGAATCTCAGGTGTCCCGGAAACGATGTTGCCACACTCAGTCTTCAGCCTTGACAGTTGGCTCTTTCTGGCAGACAGATCTCTGGCAAAGACTTTGGAGCCCTGGTTCCGCTCGATCGCTTCTTTAATACGAGAAGTATTAAAGTTGCGTAAGTCTCGCCGCATGCATTTGGAGATCTGTCTGTTCAGTTGCCTGTATGCTGTCAAATCTGTTGACGATTGCAGCCTCATCTCCCGTCTAACAGCCATGAGATTAAGAGTGTGATCGGAGAGTTTTTGTGTTCTTCTGCGGCAGGTCTTGCATAACTTAGCTCCGACCGCATGGACAGTTTCCACGAGCTTGTCATTCATATCGTCCACTGCATTGCAATCTTGTAGGCACTGAAAGCGGTTGTGTAACTCGAGCTGAAAGTTTTCGGGATTCTGGATTAGAGCACGAGGGGGACGGAGCGTTGACTTCATTAGACGAGACCTCTCCAACTTAACGTTTAGGTTCAGTGTGCCTCTAACCATTCGGTGATCGCTGCCAGTTTTCACCCTTGCGATCACTGAGACATCACTGAACAGTTGGCGTCTGGTCGTCATAATGAAGTCAATCTCATTTTTTGTCGAACCGTCGGGGCTCGACCAGGTCCACTTCCTGTGGGGCCGCTTCTGGAAGAAAGAGTTCATCATAAAAAGTCCCTCTTTCTCCATAAAGTCGGCCAGCTGCTGGCCCCTTCGGTTCCGTTGCCCTATTCCAAATTTCCCTAACTTCAGCTCACCGTTTTCTCTGGTGCCTAGTTTTGCGTTGAAGTCTCCCATCAACACCGTGTAGTGGGTTTTGGAGGAATGCATGGCTTTGGAAATATCCTCATACATTTCCTCCACCTCCTCATCGGAATGTGCCGAGGTTGGTGCGTAAACCTGTATGACCTTCAGCGAATACCGTTTGGTGATTCTGAGTATCAGGTACGCGACCCTCGTCGACACACTCCCAATCTTTACAACGTTGTTGACGAGAGACTTGTGGACGATAAATCCGACACCTCCTTGGGACAGATGGTCGCCCTCCCGGTGATAGAACAAGTTGCCGGATTCGAGAATCACCGTGTCCTCCCCCTCTCTTCGGACCTCGGATAATCCTATAATACTCCAGCGCAACTTGTCTATCTCTTCTTCCAGCTCCAGGATCTTCTCGTCAGTCCTCAGTGTGCGTGCGTTAAATGTTGCCAGGTCGAGTCGTCGTAGGTGGCAACCGAACCTCCACCGGAGATTCTTAGCACCCCCTGCCCCGCCGTTACCATGGTCGCCACCGTAGCCAGGAATAGCGGAGCTGCCGGGGACTGGGGGCCGTCTATTTGTGTAATTATTCATGGGGGGTATATTGCCATAGTTGCCACGCTTGGCGAGCGGATTGGCAACCGCAGTTTTTTTTTTATCGTACAGTTGCTGTTATCAGGAAGATGCTGCTGCCCATCTCCTGCCTGTCTCCCTCTGTCGCCTTTTACGACACCCACGGGAAGATATGGGGTAGTGGATATTCTTAACCGCCACTACACGGCAATTATAGATGGATGTAAAAAAATTACCGCTATTAAAAATGCGTTGAACAATGGTTTTCATACAGGTTGCAATGAATGAAAAAAATCTATACAACAAAGTCGTTGGTACTATGTAGTGTGGGCCCGACCAATTGCCACTTCAAGTTATCGAATAATTTCCGACATTTCGGGTGCTTTACAGCGACCGTGGGAGGTCACGGGGGGGGAATGTTTGACGTCCCAATGTCGTAGTTAGCTCGGCTATCTTCAGTTTTTGAATACAAATTTTTGATACGCAGAACGAGCTTACAGTATCCTGGACTTCAAGACGCTGTATGCACCTGAAACGTTGGGAATTGCATATAGGTTAAATAAACGCGATAAAATCCGTATAAATAGTTTTATTCAATAACATGAAATTTCAAATGGTTAATATTTTAGTCTGTAAGTCGGTTATTACTATTATTAAAAGTGTATTAGTCTGTTATTGTTGTTACACTCGTAAATTGGTTTTGGAGATTTGTTGAAGACTTGAAATTGCGATTACGATGCGCAATCAAATACGCAATAAAAAAACTCCTTAGAAAATTTACATATTTGAGTAAAAGTACCGAAAAATCGCTGAATTTGTTGACTCCTAAAATTTTCAGGACATAATTTTATAAGACGCAATTCTGCTTAGTGCGAAAGTGGAAACGTACATTTTTAAATAACTACGATCGTCAAACCAAATAAAGCTAATAGTCGTTTTGATTGAATACGGAACGAGTTCGATGACATCACCTGTTCGTGAGAGAAGACTAGGAATATAGTTACAAAATCCCATAGTGTTAAACATACAACAGAATCACATTTTGAAAAACTTCATTTGAATAATGATTTCTTATATTTACGCGAACACTACACATTAATTTAAACTACTTTTACGGATTTTATCGCGTTTAATTTTAATTTTAATTATTTTTATTTTTAATTGCCGACGTTTCGGGTGCTTTCCAGCACCCATGGTCACTGGGGACTAGATAGCATCCGAAACGTCGGCAATTAAAAATAAAAATAATTAAAATTAAAATTAAACGCGATAAAATCCGTAAAAGTAGTTTTAATCAACTTCATTCGAAATCTAATATATTAAAATTGAAAATTAATGTTTGTTTGTTCGTATTTTATGTATAACTTTGTCAATTTATTGCTTGCACTTGCGCGAACGTTATAGGCAGAGTACAATTAACTTACAGTAGGTGGTGCGTATCGTACCGACAAATTTATTTGAAAGTTAAAGTATTATCATTCCTAATTAAACAATATAATCCTTCCAAATTTAAAACGATATTTCCACAAATATTCCTTCTTCGGCAGCAACGCTCCGGGTACCAGATAATAAATAGAGCACGTTCAGACTCGGCGGAAACCGTGCGGACGCAAACCGCGCGGGTCCGATCCGCGAGAATAGTGAAGTGTTCAGACAAGCGCGGTTATTGTGCGGTGCGAGGACTGCGAGGTAGGGTGACAGCCTTTCAGTTCAATCATGGAAGTTGAAGAGGCAATATGTGTGTACTTACTCCTACTCCACAAAAAAAAGGAAACGGCAGTATTGGGTGCATCCAATTTTACAAGATCGGTTCACTCATGGTCAGTTTGTGTCTTTATATGTAAAGTTAAGGAATTATGATTCCGAATTTTTTAACTATTTAAGAATGTCAATAGTCATTTGACAAATTATTGGAAATAATCAGTGAACAAATTACATCTTCTAATACCCATATGAGGTCAAGCGTATCACCAGAAGAAAAACTCGTGATCACTTTAAGGTAAGGTATTTATTTTTATTTAATAATTATCAGAATATATATTTATGTAATATAAGAATATATATTTATATTTATGTTATATTAGAATATATATTGGGTATTTATTTTCACATAATATCAGAATATATATTTTCTACAATAGAAGACTGTGAGTCATCAGTAGTGTATGATGAAGGCGATGGAGATCCCGCTGGTACAATTGTAGAGTATCCAGTAAAATATCCTTGTGGATTTGAATATGGTTGGCTATTTAAATATGCTGTATTATGCATGTTTTGCTGGTTTGTTGTAATGCGAAATGGCAATGGTAATTTCTGTCCCTTCTCTATTACTTGAAGTAATTCAATTTTAGTAGCCAAACGCTTGTTTTCTGGAACTTTTTTTTAATTCTTTGTACAAAGATAAACAAAAAAGCTTATCATCATCTTGGTTAGAAATATTTTCTTGTAATTCTCTTTGTAATTTATCTCGTGACTGAATGCTCTCCTCTAATATGTTAGCCAATCGATCTTCTGGTGCACTTTTACTTTTTTTTCTTTTTTTTGGGGGGAGGGGAGCGTATTTCACGTGCATTCACAAAATTATTTTGGTCTTTGTCACTGTCTTCATTATGCTCATTTTTCGCTTCTTCTATGTTACTAGTTGTTTCTTTATTTTCTACCGTCTTCTGAAGAAAGGAAAGCCGGTCAAAATACATGTATTTTGAACCTTTACATGCACCTGAACCAGAAGGAGCTGACTTGCCTTTTTTTGAATTCCTTGTTGTAGGCATCACGTATGTTCTTCCATTTTTTTTGCAATGTTACACCTGAATAAGAAATTTATCGTTAAGAAAAATGTTAAGGTTTTCATAATATGTGCTGGTATTTTTTTTTGTTTCAGATATCTGGCTATTGGTTGTTCCTTTGGAGAACTTCGTTACAACTTTCGTCTTGGCAAATCTACAACCACAGGAATTGTCCGTGAAGTATGTAAAGCTTTGTGGAAAATACTCGCAAAAAAAGTCATGCCCGAACCGAGTGAAGATGTGTGGGAGAGAATAGCTATAGATTTTGAAAGATATGCAAATTTCCCCAATTGCATAGGCGCCATAGA
Source organism: Parnassius apollo (assembly GCA_907164705.1). NCBI lineage: Eukaryota > Metazoa > Arthropoda > Insecta > Lepidoptera > Papilionidae > Parnassius > Parnassius apollo. Next base: position 3,186,220 of record CAJQZP010001402.1, on the reverse strand, counting down.
TGGCAAACATATAAGGGTTATAATGCCTGATGATTCTGGATCTTTATATTATAATTATAAAAACTATTTTTCTATAGTACTTTTGGCACTTTGTGACGCTAATTACTGTTTTACTTTTGTTGACATTGGATCATATGGAAAAAGTAGTGATTCTGCAATATTTAAAAATTCAATATTTTATAAAAGATTAATAGAAAAATCATTACACATACCAAAACCTAAACCAATATCTAACGCAGATCCTTTACCATTACCATACGTTATAGTTGGCGATGAAGCGTTTGGTTTATCGGAAAACTTAATGCGACCCTATGCGGGTAAAGGGTTATCATACGAAAAAAGGATTTTTAACTATAGGTTATCTAGGGCTCGACGTAATATTGAATGCAGCTTTGGTATTTTAGCAAACAAGTGGCGTATTTTTCATAGGCCTATAAACGTTAACATAGACTTTGCCGAAGACATAATAAAGGCATGTTGCGTGTTACACAATTTTGTTAGGACAAGAGATGGTGTACGGTATAAAGACACTTTGTACACTGCGCCAATGAGTAGTCTTAATAAATTACATGCAGGAAGAGGTACACCTTCATCTTTGAACATTAGAGATAGATATGCTAATTACTTTGTGAATGAGGGTCGTGTAGAATGGTAAGATACTAAAATATAAACTTATAAATATGTATATTACATTGGTAGGTATCTATATTATGTAAACACAATCACAAACAATGTAAAGTAACTACTAGGAGAAATGTTTAAATAAAGTACCTACTAACCAAAAAGTTTTTTCTTTTCCAATGAATCCTCGTTTATACCAAAAATCTCTACCAGGTCCTGCCAAGCCTTATTTTTGGCAATTTTATTAGAATAATCTTCACACTGGATGTCCCATATTGCTGGTCTTTTTTCAACTTCGTCAATGAATAGTTCGGTGTCAAAGCGCTCCATTGTCATACGTGCGATACGCGCGGATTCCACGGAGCAACTGAACACGCCCAGGGATTGTCATAGAATTACGTCCGCGCGGCGAACGCGCGAATTCATTTTCTTGCGGTCGAGTTGCGGCTACCGCGCGGTTGCATGGTCCGCGCGGTGTAGTATGAACGTTCTAGTACTATGCCATTATAATAAGATCCGCGCGGTTGACCCGCGCGGTTTGCGTCCGCGCGGTATCCGCCGTGTCTGAACTAAGGGATAATAACATCATGTTTTACTTTATTTCATGCGTGGTAGAGCCACGCTGCAGCTGTGTTATGCTTGCAGCACGAATTGGTCAGCTCGACCTGAGAAGGACCACGCTCTCACATAATACCAGCGTAAAATAACAGCTTAATACTGCTGTGTTTCGTATGGTGAGTGTAGAGATCACAGCTTGTAGCTGTTTCATTAAGGATTTACACAAACAAGTGGTAAAATTAAAAATTTTGTACAACCGACTTCAATACAACCGAATCAATTGTATTCGCAGTCAAATAAATACGCATTATTAAAGATAACTCAAAAACTACTGGTCAGATCTTGATTAAATTTATACAGGACCACAGGAGAAGCAGATAAAAAAACAATCATTAAAATGGGTTCACCCAGAAAAAAGATATGAGGCTTTGATTATATAGACAGGTATATAATCAAAGTAATGAGGTAACACACACAAAAAAAAACATATATTCGAATTGAGTACCTCCTCCTTTTTGAAATCGGTAAGAAGTCTTTCAATGTGAACGACATGACAACTCTTCTCAGAGTTGTTGTGGTTGTCTTTTGAGAGATCTGAACGTTGGCAGTAAACATATCTGTAAGTACTAAGTTCTCAGAAATAAGTTTACCATCATCTTATGGACCGACATAGAAGAAACAGTGGTGAAATTGATCATAAGAAAGTATAAAATTCTTTCCATTGATACTTTGAACTCTTCATCTCTACATGTAAACAAAATTGAAGTATTACATTAAAAATAAATGTCTTATAAGCTGCGGCGTTTAGTTGCTTGCTACACGAAATATCATTTTTAAATGTCTTATTTTTCTGTGTGTCTCCGGGCTAATATCTTTGAAATGGCTAAACCTATTAAATGAAACACGACAGAGGACAGATAAATGGCAATGTCAAAAGTGATCTAGGCTTTATTTTATCTAAAAAACGAAGAAATATTTTTCTTAAAAAAATAGATTAAAAAAAGTATTTCGTTATCTTAAATCTAAATAACGCTACATTAACAGATTCTACGCAGACGGAGCCAGGGCAGATTGCTAGTCGTGTTATCTGAAAAAACTTAAAGACATTTTTTTCTTAGAAAAAAAAATAAAACTTGATAAAATAAATGGTTTTTAGATATTTTAAATCTAAATATTCCCACCTAGGCCTAGGGGATCGGCGGAGGAAATGTTTCCATAGAAATTATATAATAACATTTAAACTGCGGCGAGTTATACGTGTAACTTGTTACGAACTCTATGTTATCTTAATGTAAATATTATCTAATTTTATGAACACAGTTAATTACTCGTAGTTTTATTGCGTTTCGTAATTACTTTATTATCTACATAAGTAATAATAATATTATGTAAGTATTAGTTATTTTATTGCATGTATCGTCTATAAATCGCATGTATTGATATTATATTTTGTATATTTATATTGCACCACCTACCTAGTTTTAATTGTTCTAATCCTTACACCTTTGGTTGCCTGGTGCCTGCAAATTGTACTTACATATTATAATCTGCTTTTGTTTTGTTATCTGTATATTTGTTTGTGGTGTACAATAAAAGTATATTCATAATTCGATGGCAACGAAAAGCATTTAACGTTGAATTTTAGGGGATTTGAAAATATTGAATATTGGATAGACTTAATTTAATGTTTGTCCTTGTGAAATTTATTTTTCATAACTGCCCCCGCGATACAAGAGAAAATCCTAGTGTGGAGATAACGTTTAAAAAACAGCATCAATGCGATTGAAAACAAATGCTGCAATTTGAACCCTAGAACCAAATATAAAATATGTCAACATAGCTATGTTTGGTTTAATTACGACTTGACCGAAGAAAGGGACCATTTTCTCACAGAATATCAGTATAAAATAACAGCTCAAAGTTGCTGTGTTTCGTATGGTGAGTGTAGAGAACCGGAGACCCGTTTTACTGGAACGAGGCATTCTACTCCTCAAGGGTGACCACGCATCTACATTTTAATTCTTAATCGAGCATAAATGATTTTTTTTTCTATGTGGGTAGTTGTGATTGCAACACGTAAAACTGTAATCTCTCAAGTTATAATTAAAATAAATACATAATTCGTAAAATATTATATTTCAAGATCTAGTAATGAAAAATTTGCTTGAACTACCTGTCTGTGAGTGTTTACTACTTAATCCAACCACAATTACAACACTTTTTACTTTTATAACCTCTGTCAATTCTTCATTATACCATGGACCCTACAATTAAAAACACTATGTCCAGTTTGATGGAGGTGTTTCATAAAAGGATGAATGATTTTGAAGAAGAATTGCGGAAAACGCCCAGCACATCCACCAGTACTACTTCTTTGGTAGCTGAGTTTGCATCTTTCAAGATATTTGTAGGGCAGGCACTAAACAGTCTTCAGCAGCAGATGGAATTACTTGCTCGTAATGCTGACAGCATGGAAATACGAAGCCGAAGGAAAATGTTACTGCTTCATGGTGTACCAGAGATTGCAAAAGAAGACACCGCTTTGGCTGTCACCAATGTTCTCCAAAATCAGTTGAAATTAGACAACGTCTCTGTCAGTGATATTAAGCGTTGTCACAGATTGGGTAGACCAACAGCTCCTCACAAGCCTCGGCCAATTTTAGTGAAATTCCTAGATGTAGGGTTGCGTGATAAAGTCTGGTACGCAAAATCCCAACTTAAAGGCTCTGGTACCACAGTATCCGAATTTCTCACCAAGCTTCGGCATGATCTCTTTGTAGCTGCCCGTGAAAAATTTGGTATCTCCAAATGCTGGACCAAAGATGGATCTGTATACATTGTGAAACCTGATTGAACCAGACATCGTGTTACCTGTCTGAACGACATCAGCAAAATCGATTGCCAGACAAGCCCAAAACCAGTAACGAAAACTACAGCTGGGAGGCCCAAGCGAAACGCCGTTGTGAAGAAGTGTTAAGTGTTAAGTTAAGTGTACAGGATTTGCCGTGCCTAAATGCCATTTTTTTTTAATGCTTTACAATTACAATAAATATCTTGTGAGACTTATTTCTTTGTGAATGTGTTATAAGCTAGTGCAAAACCCTCTCATCATCATCAATATAGGGAGGCCTGTGCCCAGCAGTGGGACGTATGTAGACTATACCTTATGTTTTGTGCAATTTTTTTTTAACCATTGAATCTACATATAATAAGCATAATAATTATTAACCCCGCTTTCCATTTATTATACCATAAAAATGTTTACAAATTGACAATGTAAACATTATTCTTACTAACTGACAATGCGAAACATTATCATTACTTATTGACAATGTGTAACATTATCTTATATCTGCTAGGATTAAAGTATTCTGTACATTATTGTTGTGACTTTCTTATTTTTATTTAACTGGCTTCACGGTTCTGGGTTCCTGCCCTTCTGAGCCATTGTTGTGTACGTTATTATAGTACTCTTATTAGTTTGTGTTGCGAATACTACGTTATACCACAGACGATGTTAACACTAATATCACAATTATAAGGTTATGTAGCGCTTTAACGACAACGTAATGTTAACAAACGCATTGTCAGTTGCGTTTCCCTAAGCGGTGTTTGTTTTGTGCACTTATTGAATTTTTTTTTCTTTCTTTTACTTAAACCTTGATATTATTAATCCTCTTTTTTTATTTTCTATTTAGTAGTAAAGTGTCGTAATATATTGTACTTAAACTGTATTTATAAAAACACTCAACTGGCAGGTGGACACTAAAATACTTTTTTTATTTTATTTTTATTCGTTTTTTTTTTTGTTCTTAGTTTTAGGAAATTTATTACCTTATTTTTTAATTGTATTTTACTTATTGTACGTTATATTTTTCACATATAAACATTAATAGTTATTTTGTAATGTCATTCTTAGACATTAGTAGTGATACTGAAACTGCAGTTAGTGATGATGGCAATATCCCTAGCTTACAGCCTCTCTCTGAAATACTAGCTTCACAATTTTCTGATGTTCCCAATAATTTCAACGTCGTTCACATTAATGCCCAAAGCATTCCGGCTCACTTTTCAGATATGCTAGCTACCTTTGATTCTAAGAATATTCATGCTATTCTCGTTTCTGAGTCATGGCTTAAGCCTTGTCTTCCTTCCACAAATTATTCTTTACTTGGCTTTCACCTCATAAGAAATGATCGTACTGTTGGCGGTGGTGGAGGTGTGGCAATATATCTCCGTGCGTATATTCCCTTTTCTGTTGTTGATATGTCATCTCAACCTACTCCGCTTAATGCAGGTGAACATCTTTTTATTGAGGTGAAGCTTAGTCACACGAAAATTTTGCTGGGGGTATATTACTGTCCTTCATCTCGAATTGACTTCTTCACTTCCTTCGAAAATATTTTAGAAAATGTATCCTCTTATTCGCACACGATCATTATGGGCGACTTTAATACTTGTCTGCTTAAACAAGACTCACGTTCATCCTCTCTTCGATCTATAGTAAATTCCACTAATCTCTCTATTTTACCTTTAAATTCTACTCATCACTTTCCTAATGCTACTCCGTCATAGCTCGATCTTATCTTTGTGTCCTGTTCTGAACTCGCTGTTAAGCATGGTCAGTGTTCAGCGGATGCCTTCTCTTACCACGATCTTATATTTCTCTCTTATAATGTCCGGCCACCTAAAATTAAGTCTAAGTTTCTTCTGCAACGCAGTTTTGGTGGTATGAATATACAAAATCTTTGCGAAGATGCTTCCAACATTGATTGGTCAGCCGTTTTAAATGCAGATTCAGTTGACGATAAAGTTGCAATATTTACGACTTACCTCACCTGTCTCTATGATAAACATGCACCAGTTCGCGTAATTAAAATGAGACATCGCCCTTCACCATGGCTGACTGATGAAATAAAATCCATTTTAAATAAAAAAGCTGCAGCCAAGACAAAATATAAATGTAGGCCTACATCTATAATCTGGGAAAAATATGTCACTATTCGAAATCACTGCAATAGGGTATGTAGGGGTGCTCAGCGCCACTATATCCATAAATCAGTACAAATTGGTGATGCGGCTAAAGTCTGGAGTTTTCTTAGATCAATGGGGGTTGGAAAGTCTCTTAATAATGTACTCTCTAAAGATTTAAATATTGATTTACTAAATCAGTTCTTCTCATCCTCGTCCAACTTAAATGGGACTACAAAATTTAACACATTAAATTTTCTTTCATCGCTTCCAAGTCCTGATCATCCATCTTTTGTCCTAAATCAATTTTCTGCTTGTGATGTTAAGAAGAGTACTCTATCCATTACTTCGAATGCAATCGGCAGCGATTGTATCAGCCGTAATATGATCCTTCCGATTCTTGACATAATCATCCCAATACTTTGCCATATCCTAAACTCCTCGATTTCTAGTGGTGTTTTTCCAACAACTTGGAAAGACGCTCACATCATACCGTTGCCTAAAAAACCTAACCCTACATCTTTTTCGGAATATCGACCTATATCTATTTTGCCATTCCTGTCCAAAGTTCTCGAACGCTTGATATATAATCAGCTCAATGCTTTCCTCCACAATCATTCCCTTCTAAATCCTCTACAATCCGGTTTTCGCCCTGGGCATAGTACTGCTACAGCCTTAGTCAATATTACGGAAGATATTAGATCTGCAATGGAAAATGGCAAGTTAACTATCCTTTCTCTGTTAGATTTTAGCAATGCCTTTAACTCAGTTGATTTTGAAATTTTACTGGGTATACTTAGCTCTCGTAACATATCTCCAACAGTGATTGATTGGTTTCGAAGTTACCTGTCTGGGCGCCGGCAACGTATTCGCATTGATGACACATTTTCTTCTTGGTGTGATACCATTGCTGGCGTCCCGCAGGGTGGCGTATTATCTCCCTTACTTTTCTCAATTTTTATTAATTCTATAGCCACTAAGATTACTTCGTCCTACCACCTTTACGCAGATGATCTTCAAATATATACTCATGTTTCTCCTAGTGAAGTAGATGTAGCTATTAGCAACATAAACAGTGATCTTGAGCAAATATCAGATTGGGCAAAAACATATGGCTTGAAGATTAACCCCCTAAAGACTCAGGTAATTATCATCGGAAGTTCGTATATGATTGGAAAATCTAACATATCTCAAGCACCTCAAGTTGTTTTTAATGGAAATTTTATTCCTGTGAGTGAAAAAGTCAAGGACTTGGGAATTTATATTGACAGTAACCTATCATGGGGTCCTCAAATACAGGAGGTTAGTCGTAAACTCTTTGCAGCTGCCCGATCGTTGAACAGATTAAGGAATTTTCTACCTACTGCCACTAAAATTGCGCTTGCTCAATCTCTTCTTCTCCCAATTGTGGACTATGCAGATGTCAGCTATCTTGATCTCAATGAGAAGCAACTTGATAAACTTGAGCGTCTTCAAAACTTTTGTATAAGATTCATATTTGGTTTGCGCAAATATGATCACGTATCTTGTTTTCGTAATAAGCTCAAGTGGCTTCCTATCCGTCTTCGCCGGAATGCTCATATTCTGTCACTTCTTTACAATGTTCTCTTTAATCCTTCCTATCCTTCTTATCTTAAGGATCGTTTTGAATTCCTTCACTATTCCCATTCGAAAGTTTTGAGATCATCAGAGAATTTTACATTAAAAATGCCTGCCCATAATAGCAAATTTATGGACAAGTCGTTTAGTATCCAAGCAGTCCGTCTATGGAATGCCCTACCTCTGTCAGTGAGACGCGCCCAGTCTTTACCTGTTTTTCAGAAACTTGTACACAGTCACTATCTTAATCTTTGAGTTCGTGCCATTTATATATGTAGTATACATTCGTATTTTTTTTTTGTATTTATTTGTTGTTTATTTCTAATTATACTATATAAAATATGGATATTTTTATAAATATTGTTTCTGCATCACCAAACCACACAATTTACTATTTTTTGCGATCCTGTCCATCCAAAGGTTGTCTGGAAGAAATCGCTTTTAGCGATAAGACCGCCCATTGTGACACTATTTTTTTTTCTTCTTCTTTCGTTTATGTATTGATTTGGTGTACAATAAAGAATTATCTATCTATCTATCTATCTATAAATGTAGATGTCTATTGGCCGCATTGGAGATTAAGAATCAAAACGCAGATGCGTTGTCACCCCAGAGAACTATGATGGAACGCCTCGTTTCCAGTAAAAAAGGGTCTCCGGATCTCTACATTCACAATACGAAACTCAGCTGTATTAAGCTGCTATGTTAGGCTGGTATTTGTGAGAGTGAGGTCCTTCCCCGGTCGAGCCGACCTATTCGTGCTACAACCAAAATATAGCTGCAACGTGGCTCTACCACGTATAAAGTTATAAATAAATTACGAACTCCAAAGTTTTATAAATAATATAACTAAATAGTTGATAATATATGGGTTATTTTTCTACGTAGGGGTCTGTCTGGGTACGTATCACATATCTATTCCCGACGCCAGTGTCTGTTCGGTTAGGAAGGAGGTAAAATACATGCTGTAAGGCACTCCATCCTAGACTTGTAGATAGGATCTGCCGTAATCGTCACACTTAGCAGACGTAGTAGTTAGTGATCGTAGAACATTTCTTGCACCTTCGATGATTTCCAGCTTCACCTGGTAAAAAGGCATTTAAAAATAAGGTACGTTAGTGTAATATCACCTTAAGCTGAGTCGGTGGTCTTATTGTTGCTGCATTCCATATGTCTTTTTTAAAATTTTATTAAAGTATGTTTTCCTTTTTACCGACTTCATAAAGGAGGAGGTATTCAATTCGACTGTATGTTTTTTATGTGTTACCTCATAACTTTTCGCTGGCTGAACCGATTTTAATGATTCCTTTTTGTATCTGAAAGCTGGTGTTCCTCGTGTGGTCCCATAGCTTAATCAAGATCAGACTTATAGTATTTGAGTTACCTTTAATAATGCGTATTTAATTAACTTCGAATACATAGATTTGTACGTATTGAAGTCGCTTGTACAATTTTTTTTATTTAACCACTTGTAAAAGTAATGTTAAATAAAACTAAGTTGTAGTAATAAATAAATTTGTCCTTTCTTTTTTTCTTGCACTGCTGAGAGTCTATATAACTACAGGCTGGAAGGCATTCCATTTTAATCCTCAGCGGTGCCAAGGTACCTGTAGCATTCCTAATTCGAAATTGGCTGCATGGACTACATAAGCCACTTATCATCACGTGGACTGTATGTTCGCTTGACACTTTCTTTTTAATATACAAATTGACTAAATTTTCCATTAATCGTGGATTACAATATATTAGCAATACAGCATGTTTGTATCACATCAGTGGCCGTGTAGATAAACACCGCTAGCTAGGTTTTCTCATCGCAAATAGAGCGTCAAGCGGTCAAGTGGAGCACAGACAAACATCAGTTCCCACTTATTGTATTTAACCCGACGTTAAGTCGTGTGAATGGGGCTTTGTAACATTTTTATAATTATTGAGTCGTCCATTTGGATGGCCAATTAAGAGGTTTCCAAGCGATTATATTGAGAATAATAAATGAAAGGTAAAATTAAAATAACGACTAAATAATAAAAAATGTACTATGGCAAATGTCCCCCTTTTAGATAATTTTTTAAGTGTGGTAGAACGGCTCGCCGGGAAGGACAGCTCGTAATGTAGATGCTTTTTGGGAGGTAAGAAGCCTTGGAAAGAGATTCATTTGTTAGGGTTCATTTGGCTTTTGATTGTTAAGAAAACAGATGTAGATTTATGAGCATAGTTCCATATACCATAAAGTGGACTATGTGCTCGTTGTGCTCCTATTCATTAAAAAAAATTATGGAGGAGATTCATCAATTTACGGGGGAGGATCAACTCCACGTAAATTTAATAGTACGTGTGCATTCCTAGTTCAATCTCAGCCGCCGTCAACGACATTTTTACGTGCAAGCCCGTGAAGGAAAACATCGTAAAGGACGTGGAACACGTGGGAGGCACTAAGAACTAGAGATAAAACGGATAGCTGTTTGGTCGTATACCGGATACCGGATATTCAGCCAGTATTATCGCCGGATAGCCGGATATCCTGCAGAACATTGCCGTTTGGTGCATCGCAAGGAGCGGAAAGTAAAGTCAGTACAAACTGTTCGCGTTCGTGAGCCTTATATTTGGTGGGCAGGTATTGCTACACAATACCCAAATTACAACACAATACAAAAACAGCTGCGTAGTATTATTTATTCTGTGCCTTAACGCAGTACGAGTACTAATTTTGTAAGTTTTTAAATAAAAATTTTGTGACTACTGATTATATTTGTTAAATGACATAAATGAAGTACTTAACTAAATTTGATATTTTGTGTTTTTTTTAAATCCGGTATCCGGCCGAATAGTAATTTTAGGCTGTATAGGCCAAATACCGGATAGTTACCGGATATCCGTCATCTCTAGTAAGAATTTAAATGTATGTTCTTGTCATTGTTTTACGAAGTAATTGACACCGTGTGCTGGCCGGGGGCAAGGTCTCATGTTGCGTGGCTCAGACGCGTTATATACGCGTGTATATCTTCCATACGAAACACAGCAGCGTTAAGCTACTATTTCACGATGGTATTCTGTGAGAGCGTGGTCCATCCCCGGTCGAGCCGACCCATTCATGCCATATCTATACTACTTATATAGCTGCAGCATGTCTTTACCACGTATCTTTCAACGCATGTCTCAATTTTTTGCAGTTTTTGTATGAAAACATCGAACTTTTTGACCTTACTTTCCATACTCAGTGATGTATTTTTAGAAAAGTTCATACGATTAAATTAAGATAATATATATTATTAGCAATTATTTTTTATATAATAAATATGATAAAATCAACAAATTTGCTTATTGTTTCTATTCAAATGAAATCATTTGGCGGCGAGCAGGATCCAATTAGAGTATTGCGACACCTCGCTGAAATTGATGGCTTTCAGTCACTTGCCAATAAATGCAGGCCTCTCGAGAGCTCTTTATAAATTGATACTATAAATAACTAACAGTGTAAATAAATAACGGTATGGTATTGTTTATTTATAACCTCTACATTGGCAGGTCAGAGTTGAATGCTAAAGATCTTCAATATGTATATGTAATGAAATAAACGTAAATTTTAATAAAACAGTATAGGCCGACTACAAATAACTTAAACTAATAAAATAATTCCGCATTCTGAATTCGGTGTCAAGACATAATGTATAAAAGAATGAAGCCCCGACTTTCGAAGACATTTTTCTTATTCTTAGAAGTCGACTATTACTTTTAGTCTAAGTTCATTCTTAACCCTTTTGCCTGGGCTAACAAATATCACGAAAGCAATGTTGTCTAAATAGTTACATTAAAAATTCATCCCTTATTTGTCACCCTTAGGTATGAAATTTTTAATTAATAATAATTAACAGAAATTTTGCGTAACATACATACAAAAACATACAGTCGAATAGTAAACCTACTTCTCTTTTTGAAATCGGCTGAAAAATATGAACTTTCAAAGTGTACAGATTATCTCTTATTAAAAAGTATGTACAGTACTACGAAGACTATTAAGAATGAACGAAGGTGTGAAGAAAAATATTCCATTATGCGAATTAGCGCAAAATAAAAAAAATTGTCGTCCAGCAACCAGCACCAGCAACCAGCAGCAGTGTAGCCGCGAAAAAAAGAGGTAAAATCCGATCAGCAAACGAACACACAGCCCACCTGATGGTAAGTAGTTGCTGTGGCCCATAGACATCTACATTTATTTTCGATTACGAATCAAAATGCTAATGCGTTGTCACCCCTGATGATTAAAATGGAATGCATCGTTTCCAGTAAAAAGGGTCTACGGTTCTTTAAACTCACCTTACGAAACACAGCAGCGTTAAGCTACTATTGCACAGTAGTATTCTGTGAGAGCGTGGTCCTTCCCCGGTCAAGCCTACCCATTCGTGCTACAACTATACCACTAATATATGTAGCTGCGGCATGGCTCTACCACGTATAATTTTTTTTATAACAGTTTACTAGTTTATAAAATGTTTGTATTGTATTAACCATCTCGGGTTTAATATTAAGTAAATAGCAGATAGTACGTCGATTTATTTGCAATTATTTTTTTTATTATTATAGCGTAACGCTACATTAATGAGTTAAGAAATGTCTTAAAAAAACACTTTCTTAACTTATATTTATGCGAACACTACACATTGAATAAGCTAAAAGTTAGAAAAATTTTTGAAAGACGCAATGAGAAAATTATGCAGTCATATTGTTGTTGCCATTACCAAGCCTCTTAACTCTGTAACTACACTCACTATGGTCGAGAGTATCTATAATCGAGCTGTTAATCGAGGATAGATATACTTAAATTTCTATGAGCGAGCATGCAATTATCATCAGATTATAGAATAAGGTTGACAAACGAGCACACAGTTCACCTGATGGTAAGTGGATGCTGTGGCCCATAGACATCTACAATCAATTAAGAATCCAAATACATATGCGTTGTCATCCCTGAGGATTAAAACGAATGTCTCCTTTCCAGTAAAATGGGTCTCCCGTTCTCTACACTCACCATGCGAAACACGGCAGCATTGAGCTATTATTTTACGCTGGTATTCTGTGACTAAGGAATGCAATCTCGTTCTCGCGCTAGTTTTATTTTTTTATAGAATGGGATGCCAATCGAGCACACAGTCCACCTAATGTTAAGTGGATACTGTGACCCATAGACATTTACATTTATCTTCAATTAAGAATCAAAATAAAGATGCGTTGTCACCTCTGTGGACTTACATGGAATGCCTCGTTCCCAGTAAAAAAGGGTCTCCGGATCTCTACACTCACCATACGAGACAGCAGTATTGAGCTGCTAATTTACGCTGATATTCCGTGAGATGAACTTTGTGCTCTGTTATCAGCCTTATTCTATAAAAAAATGCTGCTGCCCATGAACTAAACAGAGTATTAAGAACAACTCCACTTTATTTTGTGCCTATCCGTAGCCAAAGCTGTTAATCGCTCTACTAACATTATTACGGGACGGAGACGGATTAACTTTGATCCCTTTGTTCAAATTTAATTATGTCATAATGGGATAAAAAGAGATGAATCTTCAAACGAAACAGGTAGGTATAATTATTATTTAACCCGTTTTTAACTCCATGGGGCATTTGAACCCTTTTGTAATTAGAAATGATTTACAAGATTATTTGTGACAAACGTTTCATTCTGGTAATGTTTATATCATTTTGATTATCATAATCGTTTTACATCATTATTTAAAAATTAATTAATATTGATAATTAGTTTTGAAATATATATCATAGTTTAACATCATTATTTAAAAATTAATTATTATTGATAATTAGTTTTTAAATGTAAACCCTCGTTAACACGAACACCAAAAAACAGACAAATAGTTCGTGTTACAGGGAAGTTCGTGTAATGCGAACAATGCAAAAAATGAATTCGTGTTTCTAAACTCAATATTATGATTCATCATAGAAACATTTTTATTAATAACTTTGATTTCATTATTTTATATTTACAATAATTTTTAAAAGCCAAATTGTTAAGAAGCCTTTGCTTTTGTTAATTAGTTTTCAAAAGTTTACAACCTTTTCAATAACTTTTGTAAGACGGAAAGAAAATTTGAGGTATTGTTTCTATTTTTAGGTACTCGAGTGAATGTTTGATATACTAATCATTTGTCTATTTTTAGAAACTCGAGTTAAGACTTTTCTAATCTCTTCAGCCATTGTTTACCGGTATTTGTATTGACGGAAAAAAGGACAAAAATATACAAAATACATGATTTGGGAATTTTTATAGTTCGTATTATCCGATAATTAACCGTGAAGGGACGAAAAAGTTGTTCGAAGTTCGGATTAACGAGGATTCGTCTTAACCGAACATAATTACATTGAAGCTTATGGAACTATTGTCTAGAGCAAATTTTTGTTCGCCTTAAACCAAAATTCGTGTTAACCGTGTTCGCATTAACGAGGGTTTACTGTATTTATTGTTTTGGCCCATCTTTAAGTACAGTCTATAAGTTTGCAACATGATCCATGAGTTATGACTGGCGGGTATTTTTCCGTGGGACTCATTCTAGCTCCAAAACCCCATAGATATGAAAGGGGAACCTACCTTAGGAGTGATATACCTACCCTTTACACTAATAACGAGGCATCCTTCTTAACCCCTCAGGGGTAACAAAGCATATGTTGATGTTACTTAATGAGAGAACTTATCAAATAATATTTTATATTTATTATTCGAATTTGTGAGAGAAAATAACAAACTTTTTTAATGTAAAATGAAACTTATTTTACAGATTTCATCGCATTCAATTTTAACTTTTCAATTCCTGACGTTTCAGGTGCTTTTAAGGACCCATGGTCACGAGGGGGACTGAGGTGTTTGACGTCTCGATGTCATGTTAGCCCAGCTACCTTCAGGTTTTAAAATATTAATTTTGGTCCGATCTACGCATTACTTGCTTGCAGTTACTTGACGTCTTGCAGTAGTATGATAGGGATCCTATAATTAACAAAACTAAACCCAAACCCAAGCATACCACTGCAAGACTTCAAGATACTGTAAGTTCGTTTTGCGTAAATCGGACCAAAAATTAATATTCGAAAACTGAAGGTAGCCGGGCTAACAATGACATTGGGACGTCAAACATCTCAGTCCCCCCCCCGTGACCATGGTTGCTGTAAAGGCGCCCGAAACGTCGGGAATTAAAAATAAGTAAAATCAGTTAAATAAACGCGATAGAATCCGTAAATTTAGTTTTATTCAAGGGTTTGAATTTAAATTTATTAAATTTAGGATCCCAAGCAGATGGTAACACCCATCCATCTTCTCTATTGAAATTAGGATGTTTTTTTAATTTCAATAGCATCGCGAATCATTTTCAGTAGGTATCCACGTTCTTTAAGCAAGGATTTGTATTCAATCAATTCTAATGTAGCGGGGACGATCCTTTGTTAAAAACGTAAATAACAAGAAATCATACCCACCACTAACACCAGCACATGGCTGTCTAGGTCTTAATATTGTTTCTTAATAATAGAAGCACCTCTGCACATAGTTACTGATTGCGGACCCTTAATGCGCAAATGTATTACTTAACGCTCATCTATGAAACTACGTACATAGCCCAGAAACAGTGGAAATACTCACAGCCAAGCAACTCCTTTAATTCAATGGAAATATAAGTCCTTATGGCTTAGCAGTGAACTATAAGCATAGCAGACCATATTGGTAGCAGCAATACTGGTTTTATAACACTTGAATAGCTACTACCACAAGAAAAAGTTTTGAAGAGCCCATCGTCACATCCTGTCTCTTGTGAGCTTTTTCACAAAATAGAAGTGACAAACGAGCTTACGGTCTATCTATGATGCACTGTAAATTGGAAACTCAAATAATATATTCAGGAGGTCGTAGGACTACCAGACTCCTAATCTGCTTGGTAGTGACCACCCCTTACCTATTTCTGACGTCGAATGATCGTGCTTGCACCGCTGTGCTGCGGTACAACTAGTGTAATTAGAGGCTGTGGGGCATTCCATTTTAGTGCTCAGAGGTGATATCGAATTTCCTAGTTCGACGTTGGTGTCAAGTGTCCATGACACCATCAGGTGGGCCGTTCGTTGTCACTTCAACTTACGAGAACATCATCAATGTAGTCGAAGTTAATTAAATACGCATTATTAAGGATAACTCAAAAATTACTGGTCAGTTCTTGATCAAATTTATATGGGACCACATGAGAAGCACTAGCTTTTATATAAAAATCATTAAAATCAGTTCACTTCTGCACTAAAAGTATCGGGAATGGAATATTTCCACTGTTCCTGTCATATTAAAATCTTTTTAATTGAAAACTCCTTGGTTTTATAAATCGAATACCATTTATTTATATAAAAAAAAGATTCTCGGTCTTGTCACAAGGTTTTGTCAAACTTGTTTAGTCGTTGAGAAAATGGAATTGACTCGAGAAAATTCGAGAGCGATGATTTAGACTTGTGGACACAAAAACAGTGTGTTGACCGGATGATTTCTGCATTTGGTGATGAAGCCCCATCCAAAACCACAATATATCGCTGATTTGCGGAATTTCAACGTGGACGTGTCAAACTCAGTGATGATTCCCGTCAAGCTCGTCCAAAAACTGCAGTCACCCAAGAAAATGTTGATGCTGTGCGTAAGCTGATTGAGGAAGATCGACATGTGACATACCGCAAAATTCAGGCAACTTTAGACATTGGTCATGAGTCAAATACAAATAATCTTGCATGAACAATTAGTTGTAAAAAAGTTGTTTTCCGATGGATACCGCATTCGCTCTGTGAAGAGCAAAAAGCGGCTCGCGTTACTTGGTGCGTCAGAACTCTCGAAAGATTCCACGTAGGATCCTCAAATGCTGTATACAACATCGTATCAGGTGACGAATCCTGGATATATGCGTACGAACCCGAAACAAAAAACCAGTCACGAGTTTGGGTGTTCGAAAATGAGTTAAAGCCCAAAAATTGTTCGTTCACGGAGAGTTGCAAAAAAAATGGTGGCCACGTTTGTCTCCAAAACCGGCAATGTTACGACTATTCCTCTTGAAGAACAAAGAGCGGTCAATGCAGAATGGTATGCTAGCATTTGTTTGCCAAAGGTCGTTTCTGAACTCCGTAAAGAGAACTGCAACCGCCGCGTCATCCTCCATCACGACAATGCGATTTGTCACACCGCACACAGAACAAAAGAGTTTTTAGAGCAAGAAAACATAGAATTATTAGACCATCCTCCGTATAGCCCCGATCTAAGCCCTAATGATTTCTATACTTTCCCTAAAATAAAGAATAAATTGCGTGGACAGAGATTTTCATCATCTGAAGAAGCTGTAGACGCCTACAAAACGGCCATTTTGGAGACCCCAACTTCCGAATGGAACGGTTGCTTCAATGATTGGTTCCATCGTATGGAAAAATGTGTCAAATTTTGCGGAGAATACTTCGAAAAGCAATAAATACAATTTTTAATAGTAATGTTGTGTCACTTCCTTGATACCCGAAATTTTCAGTGCCGCCCTCGTATGAATAGCAACTTTCTTTTTGTGCTGTAAAAAAATTGTCTAGTTACTTCTTACTCAGCCAAATAATCGATATACCATACGCGCATTAAAGAGCTTTGAAAGACAATCTTGCTTACCGTTTTCTGCGTAGAGACTTACCTCAGTAAAATCCAGTTTAATCCATAATTCTAAGCTTGAACCATCTTTATAGAGTATTTCGTTGTATCAATGACGGTGAATCTTTATTTGGTGTTTGAACTGCTAGAAAGTTAAAGCGTCAACTACAGGCAGAGAACCTGATTAGATTTGTGACCGCTCTCCGACAGGTGTTTTTTAGATGCTATTTTCTTTGTCGTTAAACTTGCTAACTGATGATTTTATCCTGATATTTTATGTTCATCTTCTATGACTTCGTCCGCGACTACTGCAGCAGCATCATTATTATTATTCACTGGCACATCATTCATTATAACGTAATTATAATAACCAGTGGTCGTCAGTGGTAAAAATCGACCGTAATTTGCAAATTTTTGAGTTTGTTAATTAAGGAAGCAGTGTTTTTTTTTAACTCTCGGCATCTAGATATACATATTATGTATATCTTCAACTGTACCTTAATTATTAAGGTTTAATATACAGGGTTATTTTTCAGAGTATCCATATTTTATATTAAAGTTCAAATATATTATAATAAATGATACAGCATTATGTTTTTATTTAAAATTATCCCAAATTAAAAGTGTTTTTGCCGACCGAGCGACCCTTAAACGAATAACGATTTATGTATAACAATCAGTTAAAATAATGCATTACTAAGCATTTTGAATTTAAAAGGTAAAAAGGTCAGAATGTTTGAGATTATTTTCATTTTTATTTCACCGCTCGCCTATATTATTTATTCTGAACTTTCTCTGCCAATTTGGGCGCAAAGTAACCCCGTGTAAAACCTAGATAACTTATATACAAAATATAAAATAAAGTGTTTTTTCCTTTACTTATACGCACAGACTATTGAGTAAGGGAAAATTAGAACTCATACAAAACTCGCAGCTTGTGCAGTCAATCCGTCAGTAAATTTATTTTAGGCAACGTTTTTAAATTCTTTGACGACAATCTCTACTCTGTGCGACTGTTTGACTACAGACTATTATTTGTCTTTTCATGTTATGTGTATTTTCATATTATGTTAATTGTTGCTTACAGGCAACATTACATTACTTTTGAGAGAAAAATATTCATTCGCCTTATTGTAGGACGAATGAAATTTTACTTTAACTTTAAATGTGCGGCAACAATTGTATTTTAAATGTATATTTTGCTTAGTTAAAGTGTCTAGCTTTCCATTTTGAACACATGATAAGGCGTGTAAGACCTCGATACGTGTAGGAGGTGGAAGCATTAAATCACCCGTAGACAGAGAAACCTATAGACTAATGATTAGCCTGGCCTCGAGTGAAAAAGGACGATAACGTAGTTTTAGGTTATACAATAAGCTTTATGACTTTTAAACATATTTAGATAAATTTTTTCATTCAAAGTGTTTTGTGAGCCTAAGATTCACCAATCTTGAGCTCACAAAACACTTTTTTCTCACTTAAACCAACTTGTAAACTCCTTAGATCGCTACGAACTGTCAAAGTTGTTTGCAAAGTGTAGTTTGCTAAACAAAAAAACCGGCACGGAGAAAGGGACAAACAATCACACTGCTCTGTTTCATTTCTATGCAAGACGTATGCATAAATATATCTTTTTCGTGTGCGAATGGAGAAAAAAGGCGTCAATTTGTCTATAGGTTTCTCTGCCTACGAAATCACCAGTGTTTCGGAATTGACAATTGGACAATTCGGAATTGGACAATTGACATTGGCAGAATAAACGTAAACAATGAAGGTTTTACTTTATTTCATTTAAAGTAATACATATTATACATAAATTTTAGCTTTCTGCACTCCTACACTTAAACATAAACTGTTTCATCCCACACTTCTCCAGGGCACAAAGGTTTTCCCTAGATATCATAAGTTAACTGCCGAACTTATTTTAAATAAGAAGAGGATCTCGGTTCTGATACTTCAATAGGTTACACTTAATCTTGTCAAAAATCGTCTTGCGCTTGTCGCTACGACAGTGGTACGAGCTTTCCCTCCAACAAACTTTGTTTTATCACGACTATACAATTGCAATATTACACATAACAAATCTGCCGTATAGGGCCGTTAGCCACTTAGTAGTGGTGAGTGACTGCCTCGTTAGTGTAGTGGTTGTAGTAGTGCGACTGCTGATCATAAGGTCCCGGATTCGAATACCGAATCGGCCAAAATGAGTTCAATGAGTTTTTCCGTCAAGAAATTCTCAGTAGCTACCCCGAGTTAGCAAAATTGGCGGTGTCTCACACCCGTGCCTCGGAAAGCACGTAAAGCCGTTAATCCTGCGCCTGATCTGTCTCCGGTTGTGTCGGTTTATCGCTCCATCGGACTATGAGAGTGAGGGAATAGAGAGTGCACTTGTGTTAGCGCAACACTTGAGCACTATAATCCTGTCCTGCGCCGATGGCTAGTCTCCGTTGAGGCTGGCCGCCGTGACCGAAATTCGATCGGTAGGACATTAGTAGTTGCGTAAGAATCACCACTAGGTACCCTATTTCGTACAGTGCGTGTCTTAAGATTTGACAGAAAGGAACAACCCCAGGGCGACAGTGTCTTCCAAATAACGACCAAAAATAGGGTAGCCACTATACAAAATATCCCCCACCCCCCACCCCTCATAATACTATCTATGGGAAAGGCCTATGTTCATCAGGGGACTTTTGTTAGACGGTTATGGACTATACTATACAGTTTATATCAAAGTTGGCGTACTAATCAATTTAGGTTTGTGTAATCAGAGTTATTAACTTGCACGTGTTTCGTCAAATATTTAGTTGCAAGTCGTTGGCTGAAACAAGAATGAAGCTAGGTTACTACTATTAGACTTTTTCGTGGTAGAGCCACGCTGCAGCTATATTATGGTTGCAGCCCGAATGTGTCGGCTCGACCGATGCAGGACCACGCTCTCACAAACTTCCAGCGTCAAATAGCTGCTGTGTTTCGTATGGTGAGTGTAGAAAACCGGATACAACGCATCTGCATTTTGATTCTTACTCGAAGATAAAAGTAGATGTCTATTGGCCACAGCATACACTTACCAACAGGTGGAATGTGTGCTAGATTGTCACCATTATTTCATAAAAAATGGATTTAAAAGCTTTGTTTATGTTGGATTATTTTAATATAAAACACTTTGTCGTTCTTTACACTTCTTTATTCATACGTAACTTAGTGAAACATGTAATATAAATATTATTCTAAGTAGCTTAGAACAGATGAGAAGACAAATAAAAAACATGTAAATTAATATAATGGTATATCAAATTGCCGCTAAAATTCTCTTAATCACTCACGAACCGGCAGTCAAAGCTCTGGAGATGGGGTTTCAAATACGTCACTTACAAAGGAGGGCGAAAATTTAACTGTAACTAAATACTGACATTAAAAGGGCAGCAAACAACCCCAAAATAAGCCCCTACGCAGGTCTGAACAATCAATGCACCGAAACTTTTATTTATTTATCGATTTATTTATAGTTTTTGTAACAATTTTTACTCAGAAAAAAAAACCCCTGTATGGAATAAAGCTGTTTTTAATAATTTAATAAATAGCAGCAATAGACGATAACAAGCAAGTTTAACAGTGGTAGAGCCACGCGGCAGCTTTGCTGGCGCACGTATGGGCCGGCTCAAACCGGGGTGGTACCACGACCTCACAGAATACCGGCGTGAAGTGGAAGCTCTGCTTCCGCGTTTCGTCTGGTGAGTGCAGGTGGCCGGAGGCCCAAATCCCCCCCCCCCATCAACATGGTAGCGGAATTCAATGATCGACTACCCCAGGAGGGTACCAGCACCCCTGGAGAATCCCTCGCTGAGCATCCACGACCATGTTTTTCCACTTCTGAGCGTGGGTGCTCAGGCTGCCCCGCGTATTCTGGGGGGGGGGGGCAAAATTCCGCTCAAGACTAAAACTGCTCGGGGCAAACGGAGCAACAAGACCAAGGCGACCCCTGCCACGCTGTCCGTGAATTTCTGCAATATCAGGGGACTTCACTCCAACCTAAACGCCGTCCACTACCATCTCGAGACGGCGAGGCCGGCTCTGCTCTTTCTGACCGAGACGCAGGTGTCCTCTCCGGCTGATGTCTCGTATCTCTCCTACCCGGGGTACAAACTGGAACACTCCTTTGTGCCTCGGGCTGGAGTTTGCGTTTACGTCAGAGAGGACATCTGTTCTCGACGCCTCGGCAGACTTGAAGGTTCGGACCTGTCCATCCTTTGGCTACGCGTAGACAGCGACGACCATCCGCGCATCTACGGGTGCCTCTATAGGTCCCACAGCGGTAATGCCGAAACAGACCGACTCTTCGACCACGTCCAAATGGCTGCAGATTCGTTGCTACAGCAGATCCCCTCCGCAGAGATCGTGATCCTCGGCGACTTTAACGCCCATCACGCCGAATGGCTCGGTTCACGTTTAACCGATCATGCGGGGAGATCTGTTCATGATTTTGCCTTGTCATATGGTCTGACACAACTGGTTACTTCGCCTACGCGGATTCCAGATGTGGAGGATCATGCACCTTCCCTGTTGGACCTTCTGCTGACCTCTCACCCGGACGGATATCAGATTTCCGTCGACGCCCCTTTAGGCTCCTCGGACCATTGTCTTGTCCGGAGTGTGGTGCCACTCACGCTGAAATCGCGGTTGCATTCTGCAGGCTGCCGCCGTGTTTGGCACTATAGGTCAGCCGATTGGGATGGGATGCGGTCTTTCTTTGCATCCTACCCTTGGGGGCGGGTTTGCTTCTCGCCGGATGATCCCAACGTTGTTGCTGATTCTGTCGCTGATGTGGTACTTCAGGGTATGGAACTTTTTATTCCTTCCTCTGTGGTGCCCATTGGAGGCAAATCTCAGCCATGGTTTGGTCGCTCCTGTAAAATAGCATCATGCTATAAGCAGGAGTGCTACCAGGCCTGGGCTGACGCATCAGCGTCCAGGGATGTAAACACCAGCGCTCTAAAAAAGAAGTATAATTCCGCCTCTAGGTCCTTCAAAAGTGTCATTGCCAAGGCAAAGTCAGAGCACATAGGCAGAATTGGCGAGAAACTAGTTCGTCTTCCTTCTGGAACCCGTACATTCTGGTCTCTCGCCAAGGCTGTCCAGGGGAATTTCTGTCAGCCATCTCTTCCATCTCTGCACAGGGAGGACGACTCACTGGCCCACACCGCAAAGGAGAAAGCCGATCTTCTAGGCTCTTTCTTTGCGTCTAACTCGACTCTCGATGACGGGGGGAGTACGCCGCCGACCATCCCGCGGTGTGAGTGCTCCATGCCGGAAGTGCAGTTCACTCAGCGCTCGGTTCGCAAAGCACTCCTCTCCCTGGACATCCACAAGTCGAGTGGGCCTGACGGAATCCCCCCAATTGTGCTGAGGACGTGTGCTCCAGAGTTGGCACCGGTTTTAACGCGTTTTTTCCGGTACTCCTACTCCCTAGGCGTAGTCCCAAAATCATGGAAGACGGCTTTCGTCCACCCGATCCCTAAAAAAGGCGACCGCTCAGACCCGTCCAACTACCGGCCTATCGCCATCACCTCCTTGTTCTCCAAAACAATGGAGTCCATTGTAAACTGCCAGCTCATGAGGTACCTTGAGGATCACCAGCTGATTAGTGACCGCCAATACGGTTTTCGCCGTGGTAGGTCAGCTGGTGATCTTCTGGTCTACCTAACTCACAGATGGGCGGAGGCAGTAGAGTCCAAGGGGGAGGCATTGGCCGTTAGTTTGGACATTGCGAAGGCCTTCGATCGGGTTTGGCACAAAGCGCTTCTTTCGAAGCTCCCTTCCTATGGGCTTCCCGAGAAATTGTGCGATTGGATCACCAGTTTTCTTTCAGATCGGAGCATCAAGGTCGTTGTAGACGGTGCAAGCTCCGATTGCAAGCCTATTAATGCTGGTGTTCCACAGGGCTGCGTGCTATCGCCAACGCTGTTTCTTCTGCATATCAATGATATGTTGCAGACCCGTAACATTCATTGCTATGCAGATGACAGCACTGGTGATGCTCTTTACACCGGCCGAGCCAATATTTCTCGGGAAAACGTCTCCGAGTGCCGGGACAAACTTGTGTCTGAAGTCGAGTCTCTGCTGGACAGAGTCTCGGATTGGGGGCGACTAAATCTAGTCCAGTTTAACCCCCAGAAGACACAAGTTTGCGCGTTAACCGCTAAAAAGAACCCCTTTGTCGTATCCCCTCAGTTTCAAGGCACTCCCCTTGTTGCCTCAGCCAGTATCGGAATCCTCGGCGTCGACATATCGAGTGACGTGCAGTTTCGTGGTCACTTGGAAGGGAAGGCCAAATTGGCCTCTAAAAAGCTTGGCGTGCTCAGCAGAGCGGGACAGTATTTCATGCCGGCACACCGCCTGCAACTTTACAAGGCGCAGGTTCGGCCGCACATGGAATACTGTTCCCATCTCTGGGCTGGGGCTCCCCAGTACCAGCTCCTTCCACTTGACCACATCCAGCGCAGAGCTGCTCGAATCGTCGACGACCGAGTGCTTTCCGATCGGCTCGATTCTCTGGCACTGCGAAGAGATGTTGCATCCCTTTGCATTTTCTTTCGCATATACCATGGAGAGTGCTCTGAGGAATTGTTCGGATTAATCCCAGTCGCCAAATTTCGTGAACGCACTACGCGGCAAACGTCCCGATACCATCCACACCATCTGGATGCTTGGCGGTCCACCACTGTACGTTTCAAAAGGAGTTTTCTTCCGCGTACAACCTCTCTGTGGAATAATTTACCACCAGCGATTTTTCCGGACCGATACGACCTGGGGACCTTCAAGAAAAGAGCTTACTCCTTTCTAAAGGGCCGGCAACGCGTCTGCAATTCCCTGGTGTTGCAGTTGATCATGGGCGGCGTTAGTCACTTAACATCAGGTGAGCCACAAGCTCGTTTGCCCCCCTCTTCTATAAAAAAAAAAAATATAATAAAATTGAAATAACTTAAGGTAATTTTTTTTATAAAACTGACAACGCGAACGCTTATGCTTCAAACGATGACGCACCAGCTGTTATTGGTGCGCCCGCTTCCGGTCTGGAAATTTCTACCTGAAAAATGAACCCCGTGATCGTCCGAAAACAAAGTGGTCGACAATGACTAGTCGGTGATTTTGGAAGCTAATGATACTAAATCTAGGGTTGAATCTAAAGCTGCTAGCAGCAGACGTTAGCATCAAAATAATATTGGTCCATTTGCGTCAAATAGACAAGGTCAACCTTTTTTACAAATGGGTGTCCCACCGTTTGTGTGCCTTGCACTGCTCAACAGGCACACAAACGAGAGAATTTTGAACCGCGTTGTTACCTGCTATGAATGGAAATGGATTCTGTTTGATACTCACAAGCGCTCAACAAGTTGGTTGGATCCTGTTTCAGCACCCAAACAATATCCCAAACGTAAACTTACCACTATAAAAGTGATAGTCACTCATTGGTGGTTTAGCGCCGGTGAGATTACCAAACGGGATGAGCATTACTACAAATGTGTACTGTGAAGAACTGAACACAACGATAGAGAAAATCGCACGTCTCCAACCAGGTTTGGTCAATTGCTCGTCCACGACAACGCTCATACTACACAATAGACGGGCTCAAGTTACTAGAGCGGGGGTTGGAAGCTCTGTCATCCATCGTACTCACCAGACCTTGCGCCTAAAGACTTCTACTTTTTCAGTATTTAAATAACTTTTTGGAAAAATATTCAACACCCAACAAGCAGTACAAAATGCCTTCGAATAATTTGTTGCTTCCCGTCCAGTTGATAACTAAATAAATATAACATTATTGTACAAATGCAGCAAATTTAAAATTACATTTATAAGACGCTAATGCTCAAATACTGAAACGCTATACTTAATTTTAAGACGCCGTTAAATCACGTGCTGTCTCCACAACTTCAAGTGAAAGTGACTGCGACACCACGATACTTAACGACATCTTAAAATTGAGTATAGCGTTTCAGTATTTGAGCATTAGCATGTTATAAATGTATATGCTTCCATATTTAGCCATGTCTATTACGTAGATTTATAAAATGACATTTTAATGTTATGCTTTATAAAGGACACCCATAAACGACACTTATATGGAAAGCACAATAAAACATAAAAATTACATATTAAAAAAAACTTATTATAATGGAATGATTAATGAATAATCGATTTATTTTTCAATTTCTTAGACATGTAATCCCAAGCATACTTTCTACTCTCTCTTACGCCCTCGCACATTTAACACTTCCCATCGTAAGTTTGGATATTTTGTGTCTGGCGTAAGTAATTTTTTTCATAGATTAAGTGTGACAAACGAGCACACAATCCATTTGATGGTAAGTGGATGCTGTGGCCCATAGACATCTACGTTTATCCTCGATTAAGAATCAAAACGCAGATGCGTTACCATCCCTGAGGACTAAGATGAAATGCCTCATTTCCAGTAAAAAGTGACTCCGGTTCTCTAAACTCATCATACGAAAAACAGCAGCCTTAAGCTGCTATTTTAATCTGGTATTCTGTGAGAGCGTGATCCTACCCCGGTCGAGCCGACATAATCGTGCTACAACTAATATAGCTGTAGCGTGGCTCTAACACGATGATACCGTCAGTTATACTTTTTCAGGCAATTCCCACAGTCACCAATTACGGCACCCACGGGTTGGAATTGGAAAATAGATTCTATAAATATAAATATAAATTGATTGGCGCAGTGGCTTAGCTATGAGTGGCTGCGCTGGGGTCGCGGGTTCGAATCCCGCACGGATCAAGTATTTGTATGTCCTACAAATAATTGTTCCGGGTCCGGATGTTTGTCCTTGTGCAATTTATGTTTGTAAACTGTCCCCACGATACAGGAGAAAATCCTAGTGTAGGCATAACGTCTTTAAAAAAAATCAGCCACCACACGGCAGTCATTCTGCAATTTTGTTATTCATCGGTGTTCTGTAAGAATGTGGTTCTACTCCGGCAAACTATTTGTAAACTGTAGTGAGGAAATTCTTTGTTTTCAGCCAATAACATCCCGCAGTTGGACTTGAGTAGTCCTTACTGCCGTAGTAGGTAGAATTTTTATAAATAACACAGTTGGCAGACGGATTTATTGTTCGCAGTATGTATAAAAGAAAGTCTTCTTAGTCGCTTTTTAATATATTAATCTAGGTATTTTAATCTTTTATTTAATAGAATATAACGCCGTTTATCTGAGGCTTATTTAAAGGTCTTATTTTTTTAGAGGCTTCTTTTATTTGGAAAATCATTTATAGATCACCTTATATGTCCTGAGCCGTGTTAGCTTAGAGTCTAAGCGCCTGAAAATTTCACGTTACGCAAGCAACTTAAATTCGATCCGCGCCAGCACCAATGCGATGGTTAATTACAATTTTAAATGCTGATTTAGCACGTGCTCGGCAGTAAAGGAAATCATGGTGAGGAAATCTAAACGATATTTGAAAGACATGTGTACTCCGCGAATACGCATTGAAGAAATGAGAGGTGAACTGTTTCCAGTGAGTGGGATGTACGTCATATATAGGTTGTATTTTACTTTTACTTAAGTTTTCCAAAAGCGTGTTTTTTTTTTAATCGTTACGAACTGAACAAGGTTTTTTCCTGTACCGTGGAGGCAGTTAACATAAGTGAATTTCAAAAACCATCACAATCATCAAACTCGAAACATTTACTTGTAAGTCATAAAATAATATCAGAGTTAAAACAATGACCGTCGTAGCTGAATTACGAATTCCGTCACGTAAGCACAGACTCCATGAAATTCGGTTGAAAAGGCTAACGACCCGCTTTTTAAATTAACCAATTTATATTGTAACTTTAAATTACATTACGTTTAAATGAAACTAGTTCTATCGCGTATATTAACTTTTATTATATTCCCGACGTTGAGATTACGTGCAAATTATCACAAATTATGTCAGCCGCATGTTTGAGAAAGAATGAGAGGAAAAAATAAACTATTTTGTTGCTCACACAAACAACACCTCTTAAAAAAACTTTTTTTATAGAAAAAGTGTGACAAACGAGCACACGGTCCACCTAATAGTAAGTGGAGGCCGTGGCCCATATACATATACATACATATATCCGCGATTAAGAATCAAAATGCAGATTCGTTGTCACCCCTGACGACTATGATAGAATGCCTCGTTTGCAGTAAAAAGGGTCTCCGGTTCTCTACACTCACCATACGAAACACAGCAGCATTAAGCTGTTATTTTAAGCTGGTATTCTGTGGGAGCGTGGTGCTACCCCTTTCGAGCCGACCCATCCGTTCCGACAACCATAGCATAGTTGCAGCTTGGCTCTACCACGTAAAACTAAACAAGACATCCTCAGGTATGCAAAAACTCTTCACGATTGCAAACTCTAAGTAGAACTTTGCGTGGTGACGGGATAGTGCACGCAATGAAGCGGTCGCCAAGCGGCAGTTGTTCACGGGCGGCGGTCGACACTTTCCATCAGGTTATTTGTATGCTTCTTTGCCCGCACTTCTATAAAAAATACTTAAACAGACGTACTCCAATGTAGAAAAGGGATGTTTCGAGAAGCTCAGAATTGTTATAAGGAGTGAAATCTCGAGCCTCAGTCCATAATTAAATTGGTTCCCCTACCCTTTAAGCCGAAAGTTAACAGTTTACTGGTAAAAATAAATAAAAAGATGAAATTAACTACCATACAGACAGACGCCTTAGGTAGTAAAAGAACTTTACCGACTAAAATATTTTGCTTTTAATAAATTTTTAAACATTCATATATAAACTGTTATGTATTATTTTGAATTTGTTCAAGACATTGTTCATAGCTATCCTACGAAATATACTACGAAATATAATAGTTTTAATATTAAGTACCCGGCGAGATAAGATGCGCGTACATACTGCGTTTCGCAGCCATCAATTAAGAATAATTCGCAAAGTAGGACAACCGCAATGCGCGCGCGCAACTCTGCGCGTGTGTGCACAAGGGTACGTCACCTTGACACGAGGCCCCCACCCCCCACAGGGTACTACACCCAGCCTTGTCGCACGCGCGCGTAGCAGCCCAGTTAGAGCGAGACGCATGCACCGCGTAGACGGACGCTTTCAGAATGCTACGCGCCTTCTTCGCGTCCGCCATTTTGTGTTTCTTTTGTTGATAGATTATTTAGGAGCCTCACCACTTTTTTTTGTTTTAGACTCAACGCTTTGTGGTGTATGAATTCTGCATTCATTATTTCACATTGGAACTTTAATAATGCACTTACCTGAACAGTTCAAAGTGTTGCAAAATGACGGTTATTAGAATAGTAATGCATGATTCATTGATTAAACGTTTAAAAGAACCATGAGGTACAGTTTTAATCATGAATTTTAAGTATCCATAATTGAGTGCATTAACCTTTCATTTAAATAATATTGATGTCAGAAATATGATAAGCACACAAATATGCAAAGTACTTATATGTAGGTACTTAGATAAAGAAAACACAAAATGGCCAGCGCAATTTTATTTGAACAACATGCCAGTGATACATTTTCGGAATACATTTTTAAAACCATTATCAAAACACTATAATATATCGATCATATTGATGTTTAGGTACTATTAGTAATGTATGTATTAAATCATTCTATGATAGAATAAAGAGTTAGGAAAAATTAATTACCAAACAAAATAAATATGCATTGGTGCATTTACGTAATAATATAAATAAAATATAGTTCAAAAACAAATTTTAATATGACACAGATGTACCCGAAAAATATCTTGTATCAAGTAAAACTTACAAATTTAACAACTAACGCCATCTATCGCATAACTTGGTAAACTTCATTGCGCGGGGCAAGGTTATATACCCGAACCGCTGTGGTGTAGTTATTTTTGTAACATACCTAATAATATTCGTGTTCAGGTGTTTTAATGTAATATTATGTCAACTGCTATTTGGGAACAGCTTTTAGACATTTCAAATACAATGTTGTTGCATTGGGTAAAAAAAGTAAGATACTCGTATGTAATTAAAGCTTTGTTATTGGATCAAATTCACGTCGTAAGTTATCTCTAATTTTAAAATAATATTCCACAAGGCAGCCATTTTGTTATGCGACTATTGCGTTCAAACGTCTTTATCTGTTTATATGTTATCGAGTATTGAATAAAATAGTATAAGTTACGTAATGTTGCTTTACAAACATTTGTGGAGAGATTCATTCGTTTTCAAAACAATGAATTATGCACGGAATACCAACGTTCTACCTAGATACGATAAGATAGGTACTACAGGCTAATGGTTAAAGTCGTATTTGGAATGATTGTTATGTAATTTGACTTATTTAATAATGAAATGAAAATAGTTAAATATAACAAGTGTATCATGACATTGTATAGGCACATATAACACAAGCGAGAATTATAAAACAAACGCATTATTGTAGTTTTATTATCAGTTATATTTATTTATGTTAAAACAAATAAAGTTTGCTATTGTTAACTAATTTTATGGATTTATAGCGCTTGATTTACTTATTTTTTGTTTGCTTCCCTAAGTTGCGGGTACTTTACGGCATCCGTGGACAGGTTGCAGACTACCGAGTCTTCCCTTCTGTTGTCTATGAATATTTTTAAGATCCCTATCATTATATCAAACGAGAATCAAGAATAAGTCAAAATTAGTCAAATTAAAACAGATAAAATTCGTAAAACAGTTTTATTCAATATGCAATATTCGTGGAAATAAAAGAAAACATAATGGAAGTTTGATTTTAACTTATCGATTTATTATAAAGTAGAACATACTATAAACTAAGTAAGTAAATATGAAATAACACGTAAGTAATACCTATATACATCTAAAGAAGGTAAATTTTAACATCAACGAGTAATATTTTTTCAAAAATTAATTATATCTCACCTAAAACATTAATGTAAAAAGAGCCCAAGATTATTACCTGATATACGTAAGTAATTACTTAGTAAAGAACTAATGACTCAACAAGACTTACTTGTAATTACAAGTAAGTCTTGTTGAGTCATTAATTTTTTTTATAGAATAAGGGTGATAAGCGAGGCGAGTGGATGCAGCGACCGATAGACATCTACATCTATCTCCAATTAAGAATCAAAATTCAGATGCGTTATCACCCGTTAGACTAAGATCGTTTCCAGCAAAAAGGCGCTCCGGTTCTCTGCACTCACCGTACGAAACACATGTTTTACGCTGGTATTATGCGAGAGCGTGGTTCTACCCCGGTCGGGCCGACCCATTCGTGCTAGAACTAATATGAAGCGTGGCTCTACCACATGTAAAACTTTTTTTTTACTTTTACCATTGGTTCGGAAAAAGACTGTCTTAGGAGGAACCAGCAAGAAGCCCCGCACGATTTTAAATTATAATGTTTTCATTCAACAAGCCACCACTTCACTTATAAATAATTTACTCTTTAGCAGTAAATTTAAAACTTTTTGGTGAATAGGTCTTTCATATTTTCTGGGACTGTGGTAGGTGCATTGCTTGTTCTTGTTCATAATTTCTATTAGGTCCTTACATATGAAATTGGCGTTTTATCGAACTGGCCACTTTAATGTCAAATATCAGGTATTTGGTTAGAAATTCCAAATTCAAATTAAAAAAAAATAGGCTTGTGTATTTGTGTTTGAAATTTAATAATTCATTTGTTTTCGCGCCATTCGATTTATCTTTGACATTTTCTCTTCACAATATGAAAAAGTTGAAATATTTCACCGCAGCACCAGCACAACATTAACAGCTCGAAAGTTTAATGGTGTCCATGGGGAAGCTACTGTACGAGTAAAGAAAACATTAGGTTTTTGATTCCAATGTTTTCGTTCTGATTTTTTTTTATCTACAGAACAAACTCCGTGTACAGCCGGAGACACTATTAGACAATAAAGAATTAAGTGATCGTTTAAGCGGATCCATCGCAAATCTCATCAGAGTTAGCGACAGGTTTAGATGTGAGTGATTTGAATTGACTTGAAACAAATTGTAAAATTGAAGAATCTCGGAAAATTGGTACCGCACGAATTGAGTGAAGCACATCAACAAACACGCGTCGAGTGCTGCGTTACATTGCATTACAGTCAAAATAACGAAGGGATTTTGAATCGTATTGTTACTTGTGATGAAAAATGAATGTACAATAAGCGGAACCGCTCATCACAATTGTGATGTGAGGTGTGATCACCCAGGAGAACCGGTCGAATCCTGCCCCAAGCGAAAGTTAACTCACAAATAAAAATTGGTACCTAAGTGTCTGTTGGACCAGTGCTGGTATCATCTAAGCCTAGATCTGCTAGACGATTTTGGCATAACTGTATTGTTAACAATTGTAAACTATAATGGAAAAGCTAGCCGTTAAACAACTGAAACTGGTAAATTGCTCTAGCCCACAGCTGCTTCAGGAAAATGCTAGACACACACACTGCAAAATAGACGGTCGCTAAATCAAAAAAGTTGCTATTGGAATCTCTCTGTCTGACACACAACATACTTCTCGGACCTTGCTCCAACAGATTACCACTTTTTCCGGAATTCAAATAATTTTTTGCAAGGAAAATAATTCAATTTTGATGAGGTAGTCAAAACCGCGTTCAAAGTTTTATTGATTCTCGCCCCACAATTTTTTGAGCAAAGGAATCAATAAACTACCTATAAAATGGCGAAAGTACATAGATATCAATGATACATATTTGGATTGATTAAAAATATAATTTTTTATATTCATTTTCATTTTAATTTTTCTATATAAAACAAATTTTATACGTAAGGACCAAATATTTATAAAGTTATATACTACCACATGAGTAAAGAAACCGTACAGAAGCAAAGCTTCAAGCTTTGTAAAAATACGTTTTGATGCCTATATGCGATTCGTCCGGTTTTAGACATTTATTTATATCGTAAAAAACATTGAGGGAAAATATTCCCGAAACAAATCCATAATATTTTAATTTATCCCGTAACAAAATGCAGGGAAACATTCTTATTTTCAACAGACTTCAAAAAAAGAAGGAGGTTCTCAATTCAATTGATTTTTTTTAATGGGTGTTACCTCAGAACTTTTTTCTAGGTGAACCGATTTTAATGATTATTTTTTAATTTGAAATCTGCTGCTTCTCATGTGGTCCCATACAAATGTTATCAAGATGTGTCCAGTAGTTCTCATTTTAGCTTCGGACTCAGAATCTTTATTTGCCACAATGTAGATACAGGTATAAGCTGGTACTACGCTAAGTGTTTTCGCTACATTCTACCTTAAGACAGGCAAAGTTATAAAAACTAAAAGATACAATTTTGGTAGCAAATTAACTACTAATATGTCATTCATATATAATGTAAATAAATTCTCGTTTATGTCATTTTATACATATTTATTACAATATATTTTTATTGTTATATATATTTTTCGTTTCTCATGGGGGTATATTATCGAGTCATTACTAATCGTCTCGCACGCAGACTCAACGACTTCTAGCCTCCCGAACAAGCCAGTTTCCGAAAAGGCTTTAGCATCATAGACCACACACATACCCTCGGCAAATTGTACAGAATTCCGAAGAGTACAATCTGCCACTTTGCCTGGCGTATGTGGACTATGAGAAAGCCTTTGATTACGTCGAAATTTGGGTGGTGCTACATTCCCTTCAGCGGTGCCAAGTTGACTGTCGGTATATCGAAGTGCTGAGTGTTTGTACAGTAGGGCTACGATGGCTATTTGAGTACAGAACCAGAGTTTGAAACCTATCCAATTGTAGAGAGGCGTAAGACAGGGTGACGCTATATCCCCGAAACTTTTCACCGCTGCATTGGAGGACGTTTTCAAGCTACTGGACTGGAAAGGATACGTTATTAACATCAATGGCGAGTACATCGCTTACCTTCGATTTACCGACGATTCTTATGGCAGAATTGCTGGAGGACCTAAGCACTTTGCTCAATGAGCTCAATAGTGTCTCCGAACCGATAGGTCTTAAGATGAAAATGGACGAAAGAAAGATCATGTTCAATTTCCATGTCACACCTATGCCGGTAGTTGTTGGGAGCACTATGCTCGAAGTTGTTGACGAGTACGTTTACCTGGGACAAATAGTCTGACTAGGTAAGTCCAACTTCGACCGAGAAGTCAATCGACGGATTCAACTCGGCTGGGCAGCGTTCGGGAAATTACGACACATCTTCTCGTCAGGTATACCTCAAAACCTGAAAACTAAGTTGTACAACCAGTGCGTGTTGCCAGTGATGACTTACGAAACCGAGACGTGGTCCTTCACTGCTGGCCGTATGAGGACGCTCAAAGTCGCTCAGCGAGCTATGGAGAGGGCTATGTTCGGAGTTTCTCTGCGTGATAAACTTAGAAATGAGGATATCCGCAGTAAAACCAGAGTGACCGACATAGCCCAATGGATTAGTAAGCTGAAGTGGCAATGGGCCGGCCATATAGCTCGATGAACCGACAACCGATGGGGAAGAAGGGTTCTCGAGTGGCAGCCTCGTACCGGTAGGCAAAGTGTAGGGCGACCCCCCACTAGATGGAGTGACGACCTGGTAAGACATGCAGGAAGTCGATGGATGCAGGTGGCTCAGGACCGTGCTTTGTGGCGTTACTTGGGGGAGGCCTTTGTTCAGCAGTGGACTTTGGTAGCCTGTAACAGTAACGGTGTACGGTCATAATAAAACGAAATGACATAACCGATTATGAAGGTGAGCTTAATAGTACATTAAAAAGTATTATTAAGGGGAAATATAACCTCAAATGGCTTAGCAAGATCCTCCGTTATGCCGAAAGTATTGCAGCATTAATTTTGAAATAAATATATGGTAAAGTTGAGGATTAATGTTAAGGTTTATGTTAGACGAAAACACGATTCCGTAAAATTTTCTCGATAGAAAAAAAATCCAAAGTTACCTCCAAACTGAACAATAAACCGCTGTTATTCATAAAATACTTTAAATAAGATCATGATCTGCGGAGACCAAGCTTACGCGCCGATAGTTTAGGTAATTTCTTTTTTACAGTGAAAATAATGATATTTTAAAAAAAGTAAATAACATAAGCACTGCTTTATGGTTAGTTCAGTTAGTATGCAAAGTTTCATGATCTTATTTAAAGTATTTTATGAATAACAGCGGTTTATTGTTCAGTTTGGAGGTAACTTTGGATTTTTTTTTCTATCGAGAAAATTTTACGGAATCGTGTTTTCGTCTAACATAAACCTTAACATTAATCCTCAACTTTACCATATATTTATTTCAAAATTAATGCTGCAATACTTTCGGCATAACGGAGGATCTTGCTAAGCCATTTGAGGTTATATTTCCCCTTAACTGGCTTGACATTAATAACTTAGTTATTAATCTTATAGAAACAAAATTAATGTACTTTTATCAACAGATACCCCACTTAACGTAAAGTTTGGTAACAATGGAAATAAAGTGGACTCAACAAGTATTGTAATATTCCTAGGTATATTAGTTGAGGATATCCGCAGTATCCTCAACTAACATACCATAAAGATGTTTGCCACGGTTGCCACGCTGGTGATTTTTATTTTTAGTCGTTATTAGGAAGACGCTGCTATCCATCTTTTGATTAATTTCCTCTGTCGCTCTTACGACACCCACGGGATGATATAAAATGACATTTATCATAATGCTTTCACTTTACACTTTAAGTCAAATGTAAATTCAATAAACTCTCGATTCAATTAAATAGAAAACATTCCTCCGTAATAAAATCCGCTAAGTAAACAAGAGTTTCACTTAAACTTTTATTGGAAATTGAATGTTCATAGAACCACAGAATAAATAATAGTACTACGTAATAGAACGGACGGCGAGCCTAAAATGTTTGTATATTCATTTCAATTAATTAGATTTTAATTAAAAATAAATAATACTAAGATATTGAATAATAAATGTATATTACATAGGAAATGCAGGTGGTTCAATATAGTGTTTTCTAGTATTCCTACTAGAAAGCCTATCTTCAACATTAGAATTGTGATGGGCTGTAAT
This sequence comes from Parnassius apollo, assembly GCA_907164705.1. NCBI lineage: Eukaryota > Metazoa > Arthropoda > Insecta > Lepidoptera > Papilionidae > Parnassius > Parnassius apollo. The sequence continues at coordinate 3,150,768 of CAJQZP010001402.1, read as the reverse complement.
GATGATAACAAATTATAAATCATATATAAGCATTTCCCTAATAACAACCCAAAATCATTAAAACAAAGGTTGACAACCCGTTCACCAAGCTTGGCAATTAGAACAAATATCCATCAAGCAATCTACAGGGGAGGTCTATGTTGAACAACGGACCTACGAGATATACGAGATAATGAATAAATAAATATATAAAAGAGAGCTGTGGTAGCTCTCGAGTAGCAGCTTCGTGAAAGTGTAAAACATGCAGAAAGTCCACGGATGCAGGAGCGCGCTTTGCGGCGTTCTTTGGGGAAGCCCATGTTCAACAGTGAACTTGTGAAGGGCTGTAATAATGATGATGATGATGATGTGGTAGGTCAGGTACACGCCTTATATCTAACAGTGGCTTTTTCAATAGAATAAGCTTGACCAATGAGAACACAGTCTATCTAATTATTTTTCTATCTAATCTATCCTCGAATAAAAATCAAAATGCAGATACGTTCAGATGCGTTGTCACCCCTGAAGACTAAGATGGAAACAGAAACAGAAATAGAAACTTTTTTATTCAATGTAGATTATAAACAATACTTATTAAAAGTCAATTTTTTCATTTGCCACTGGTTCGCAAAAAAAAAACTCTGTCCTGGGAAGAACCAGCAAGAAACCCAGCGGGACTATTTTTTTTTTTCAAATAATAGCTTACAATCATGTTTACAATTAACAACACAAGACAAATTAGAAATAGCTTGATAGCGATCACCCTTCCCAGGGGTTATTATCATCCACAAATTCCTTAATATTATAATAAACCTTTTTATACAAACTTAGTTTAATAAAATTTTTGAACTTTGCGTAAGACAAATTTTGTATATTTTCTGGGATTTTGTTGTAAAACCGTATACATCGCCCCAAGAATGAATTACTGTCGGTGGGGTGGTGTTCGTCTGGGTGACCGGTGGTACGCTAGTATTCTATTAAAGCGTTGAATTGCACAATTTAGTCGGCACCATGGAAATTATAAATGAAAATATTAAGTGTGAATTTAGTAAGGTCTCGCCAGTGAAAACCGTCACGTCTGGAAAATTTTAAATATGTCAAGGAAACGTAAATTCCACCACACTAATTGAACGCACGCATTGTGACAGCGTAGCAAAATCTTCTCTGTTCCAAGAGAAGTATATACCTTGTCTAAAGCCTACTGAAGCTAAACATAGGCCTTTTATTATAGGATAATTTGACAAAGGAGCACACAGTCCACCTGATGGTAAGTGGTAGACATAGACATCTACATCTATCCTCGATTACGAATCAAAATGCAGATGCGTTGTCATCTGTGAGGACTTAGGTGGAATGCCTCGTTTCCAGTAAAAAGGGTCTCCGGTTCTCTACACTCACCATACGAAACACAGCAGCATTAAGCTACTATTTCACGCTGGTATTCTGTGAGAGCGTGGTCCTTCCCCGGTCGAGCCGACCCATTCGTGCTAAAACTATACTACTAATATAACTGCAGCATGGCTCTACCACGTAAAAGAAATCTATGGCCTCCGCCATAGGTTGCCTAATAGGCCATTGTATACCATAGTTTTCGTACCTGGCAGGCGTGTTAGCAACTGTAGTTTTTTTTGTTTTTTATTGATATAAGGACGAAGCTACTACCCATCATCCTGGTTTGTATCACTGTGTTACTAATACGACACCAATTGTACGATATGAGGTAGTGGACGTTCTTATTCCGAGTAATTTTATTTTTATACATTTTTTTTATTGTATGTACCATGCTGCAGCTATATTGTGGTTGCAGCACGAATGCAGTAGGACCACGCTCTCACAGAATACCAGCGTAAAATATCAGCTTAATGCTGCTGTATGGTGAGTATAGAGAACCGGAGACCCCTTTTACTGGAAACGAGGCATTTCATCTCAGTCCTCAGGGCTGGTAACGCATCTGCATTTTCATTCTTAATTGAAGATAAATGCAAATGTCTATGAGCCACAGCATCCACTTTACCATCGGGTGAACTGTGTTCTCGTTTGTCACTTATATGAGATGATTACATCGCATGGGATAATAAAAATAATATAAAAAAGTAAAACCGACTTTAAAAAGGAAAAATAATTGTTTTCACATAATAGCTTCTGGAGTTGTTGCTAAGACAGTGTAACGCAAGCATTAAAGCCCCATATTCATATTTATGCCTGTTTCTTAACGCCAAGCCAGTCGCTTCTTTTTTTTATTACGGTTATTTCCCATTTTAATTTTACGTCGTCCTGTTGCGTAATGTGTATTCTGATCGTAAGCGACACAACCTCCCCCTTCAAAGGCCGAAGCGAAACTAACCGGGCGGCAGAAATCACGCTTCAAGAGGTCGATAGTTTAGGTAATTTCTTTTTTACAGTGAAAATAATGGTATTTTAAAAAAAAAGTAAATAATATAAGCACTGGTTTATAGTTAGTTCAGTTAGTATGCAAAGTTTCATGATCTTATTTAAAGTATTATATGAATAACAGCGGTTTATTGTTTATTTTGGAGGTAACTTTGGATTTTTTTTCTATCGAGAAAATTTTACGGAATCGTGTTTTCGTCTAACGTAATTCTTAACATTAATCCTCAACTTTACCATATATTTATTTCAAAATGAATGCTGCAATATTTTCGGCATAACGGAGGATCTTGCTAAGCCATTTGAGGTTAAATTTCCCCTTAAATAAAAAAATAACAATTAAAATCGGTTTAGCTGTTTCTGTAAATCGGTGAACATACATCAACAACTTAAATATTTTTTAAATACGCCCGAAACCAAGAGCTGATAATCTTCAAACGGCTCAACAGATTTTCATAAAACAGCTAAAACACTCTCAATTAAGACACCTTTTAAACGAAAGAAAAAAACTTAATCAGAATCAGTACATCCGTTCAGGAGCTATGATGCCACAAACAGACAGACACACACGTTAATCATAATACACACACAACACATATAAACAGCCCTGTGTTTGCATCGCACTCATCATCTCACTAAGAACCGCATTAAATAATTTAAATTTAGTATATGTATACAACGGAGATCTAGTCAACGCAACCACTCAACGAACATTATAATAATGTAAAACTTACTATGTATTTATGACATTTTTGACCTTAATTGTAGATACATATATTACCTATTTGTTATTGTTTTGTGTCTTAACACAATTGGTATGATATATATCTTTATTTATCAAGTTAGGGCTTTATGTATTTATAAGACTAGAAGCTGGTTTTACAAAATAATTAGCCTAAAGTTTAATAGAACTACTTCTATGAGTTTTATCGCTATTCATTAACTCTCGATCAATTTTATCAGTGTCCTGCATTCACTACTTGTTCTTTATCCTTGTCATGTCTATCATCCCAGCTAAAAACACATTCTATATACATACGTAAACTCATTCACTTGCTCTTGCTCAAGTTGGTTAGCAAGTACAAGTGGACGAGTTGTTCATATGTTGTGTTCTATTTTTTCACTTTCTACTCACTATATATATTTAAATATATTGCTTTACTTTCTTCCCTTTCAAAAATCATCACTTTAGGCTTACCTGCGTTCACCTTAACTTTTCTTTCCTTTAATGATACGTTTAATAATGTAACCATCATTTCGAATTCAAATCGCCTGCCAACGACGCAAATTTTATTCTTAACCCACTTTCTTTGACTTTCAAAATTTTATAAGTTTTGCGAGTACGATTGCCATAAATCAACCCCGTTCACTCAGTCATCAGTCAGGGCAAAATCTAAAAATGTAAATCTTCTGGTTTTCGGCAAACTAGTTTGCTATCATACACATAGAAAAGACGTGATCCGTGCAGTCCACCACCTCTCCCAATTCGGCTTGCAAATTTCAATTTCTCTCAAATCATTCCATCAGTTTCTTTCTTAACTCTTTCAATCAACACCTTGGTATACAGTTTTCCGACATCTAGAACTATTCTCATAATTCCTGCAAGCACAACAATTTGGAAATAGGGTCTTGAGCTCACTCACTAAGACAAAAGGGGCGTTGAATAATAATTATTTAGCGATCAACATCCTGTGGTTTGATTAGATTTAACGGAAGTTGGCGGGAAATCGAGTCTACCTGTGTCATTAAATCGAGGTTTCTAATGGGGTTATTAAATTTTTTATATTTTCGTGTGTTGTATGTTTGTAAAAATGTCGTATATACAGAATAGAGTTTGTATTTCATTAAAATATTTTAAATAGTTAATATGCTGAAGTGGCAATAGGCCAGCCATATAGTTCAAAGAACCAACAACTGATGGGGATGAAAGGTTCTGGAATGGCAGCCTCGTACCGATAAACGAAGCGTAGGGTAGCTCCCCCCGCACCGCACCGTTGATGCGGTGGTGGTGGGGCTGCGGGTGGAGAGGAGTGTCGGTATTGCGAGGCACCACTCTCCCTACCCTCCGCAACCGAATCTTGGTTGGCAGTGGAGCTCTGAGTGCTTGTTTTTCCTGGCCCTATGGCCTTCGCGTTTGGACACGGGGGCGACCATTACGCTGGTTAAGTTGGAGTCTCTGGTCAGCCTTACCTGGGAAGAGTTGGGAAAGAAGTATTACTCTCCCAAGGAGAAGCTGCCATGGGGTGGCCAGTACTGGTGGGGCCGCAGATGTGTGTGAAAGTGTTCCTGCGGCCTTGCCAATATACGACGAAGTTAATACACCATGCGGTTTTAGTCGGTGCGAGTCCGATATAACTCGTTCTTGCCCCCGCAGGACACCGATTAAATTGATCCTTAGTTAAATAAATAGCGATAAAATTCATATAAGTAGGTAGTTAAGTAAATGTTTGGCCGTAACGTTTCATAATGTTTAGGTTTTAAGACAAAATGGTTTGGTATTCTCATAGGTTTTAAGGGGGTGAAGCAGACGCAGGCGGGCTATCGGCGCGCAAAAAGGATCCCTCGGGGTGTCCAACTAGCTACTAGCAACATTCCGTTTATCTACTTATGTGGCAATAGCGACGAGTAGGGATGGGCAAATGAAAAACTACATCGATATATAACGTATCGATATTTTCAAAGAGTATCGATATTTTTAAACAATATTCACGTGATGAATATCGATATATCGTCATGTTTTGCATAATGTAAGTACAATAAGGCTTAAAATGGTATTTGTATTGGTTGGATGACTAAAAAAAACGACAACGACACATGAATGTTTCTGTAGCTTCCTTTATTGCTTCGTATCGAAATTAAGTAATACGAATTCGATATTCCATGATAAATATTGAATATCGATATATCGCGATTTATAAATATGGACGATATATATTATTATTATCGATATTTTTTACCTAAGCCTAGCGAAAAATCGCACTTTTATACGTGTAGGATTATTTCATAACCCACTAATAGTTAAATACATCTACATAGTATACAAATTTATTGTAATTGATTGATATAACCAGCGTTTATTTATAAAATAATTTTATATAATAATTAGGTGCACAAAAAGAGCCTTCTCGTGACAGGTACAACATGATACGACTCGTACCTACGCCTATAGATGCTTACTTACAAGTCAACGTATACTTACTTTTCAACATTTATACGTGGTAGAGCCATGCTGCAGTTATATTAGTAGTATAGTTGTAGCACGAATGGGTCGGCTCGACCGGGGAGGGACCACGCTCTCACAGAATACCAGCGTAAAATAGTAGCTTAATGCTGCTGTGTTTCGTATGGTGAGTGTAGAGAACCGGAGACCCTTTTTACCGGAAACGAGGCATTCCATCTTAGTCTTCGCGGGTGACAACGCATCTGCATTTTGATTCGTAATCGAGGATAGATGTAGATGTCTATGGGCCACAGCAACCACTTAACATCAGGTAGCCTGTGTGCTCGTTTGTCACGCTATCCTATAAAAAAACATGAAAATTAACTACATACCTACCTTACCTACATACTTACCCTCCCTGGTTTTTGTAAACTAATAAGTACCAACAAATACTTATTTTTTATAAATTTTTATTCCAAGCGTCTTGGACAATGACGTCCAAATAAAATAATGGTGAAGTACTTTTCAACATAAAATAAACTCGTCAACCTAGGCACACTCAAGTTTTTTTACCAGTATTTTTTAAAACGTTACCCCTTGTTACCACTAGGATTTACCCGAAGCAAATATGGGCAACCCTCCGGAAAGCGGGGGAGGGTGGCGGTGAATGCTCATAGCATACCACGCAGCCGGCTGCGTGGTTATGTGGAGACTTTTACCCACTAAACACCGCCTTTTAGGGACTGGCTTAACGGTCTAACTGGAGATCTCTAAGCCGTATACGAACGCGACCCTTCTTGGCAGAAAGGAGGGCGCAAATTTTCTCCTGTATCGTGGAGGCAGTTTACTAACAAATTGCACACGAACTAACATCCAGACCCGAAACAATTATTTGTAGGCCGTACAAATACTTGTTTCGTGCGGGATTCGAAACTTTATCTTTTAAAACTAGCTTCTGGTCTTTTAAATATTTAAAGCTCTAATATAGATAAACATATAAAAGATACCAAGTGATAAAAGACAAAACAATAACTAATAGTCTTAAGCCTTAAGTACTTTTGATTTAATCAAGTACATCTAACTATTTATGTAGTTTGGACTCAAACGAACTTTCTCGTGATATACTGATATTTAATGTCTGTAACGTTTGTTACGTTGTTTTTAAGGGATTTTTAGTGGCTATTGCAACACAATTTATATTGTAAAAGGTTCTTTCTTTTTTTTCAAAAAGATAAAAACACAAATGTTTTAATTATTTAAACTTCATATCAGACGCGGCGTGATGAAATATCAATATGTTTAAATTGTATTGTAACGCTGCTGTGAAATTATAATGATTTATTAAGTGTGGCTGTGTCTGTTTGTGGCATTATAGCTCCTGAACGGATAATCGATTTTGATTCAGTTTTTTTTTTCGTTAAAAGGTATCTTAATTGAGAGTGTCTTAGCTGTTTTAAGAAAATCTGTTGAGCCGTTTGAAGATCATCAGCTCTTGGTTTCGGGCGTCTTTCAAAAAAATATTTAAGTTGTTGATATATGTTCACCGATTTACAGAAACAGCTAAACCGATTTTGTTTTTCTTTTATTTAAATATAACGTAATAAAATCCATCCCTACCGGTAGTTAAATGGAGGATAAAGTTTCAAATGTGAGTATTTAGACAATATTCTGGTTGTTATATTGAATTTGTGACATTCCTTAGTCCAATCAAAAGGGTAAAATCATTCAACTTTAAAAAAAGTAGGTAAAACCGACTTTAAAATACTTCAAGGGGATGAATTTGGAGCTTTAATGCTTGCGATACACTGTCTTAGCAACCACTCCAGAAGCTATTATGTGAAAATAATTATTTTTCTTTATAAAGTCGGTTTTACTTTTTTATATTTTTATTTATTATCCTACGCGATATAACCATCTCGTGTATTGGCCAAAATTTTTTTATAGAATATGTGTGACAAACGAGCACACAGTCCACATGATGGTAAGTGGATGCTGGACACATAGACATCTATACTTATCTTCAATTAAGAATGAAAATGCAGATGCGTTGCCAGCCCTAAGGGCTGAGGTGGAATGCCTCGTTTCCAGTCAAAAGGGTCTCCGGTTCTCTACACTCACCATACGAAACAAGCAGCATTAAGCTGCTATTTTACGTTGGAATTCTGTGAGAACGTGGTCCTACCCCGGTCGAGCCGACCCATTCGTGCTGTAACCACAATATAGCTGCAGCACGGCTCTTCCACGTAAAACATGGCTCTACCACGTAAAATTAAAATAAAAAATATAAAAAATAAAGTTACTCAGGCTAGCGAGGGCGACACTGTCAAACCTTTTAGGAATCCAATAGACAATCCGCCTACCCAGCAGGGATGACGGTAAATTCCCCTCTAAAATAAATAACTTAGATTATATATTATCACAACTTTACTATAATAATCTGTTGTATTACATCTTTAACATTACGTTGTTGTTGTTGAAGTTATTTGTTATTTGATTTTTGTGAGTGAAATAAATTGTTTTATTCGTGATTCACGTAATTTAAGAAATATAAAAATAAAAAATTAATTAAACAAATAATACATCAAAAACTTAATGATTCGATTATTTGAATATTTTTACCGAATATTAGAATATTTTTGCCGATTATTCGCATGCAATGAATTTTAGTCATCCAGACACTACGGTAAAGTACATAGCGGCATATCATTGAAACGACGTTAAGTAAAAAAGTTGATACTGGTTATTTTTTTAATATTTTGCTTTGTTTCAAAGATTCGAATTTAAATTAGTGATAACAAACTGTACACGTTGAAATGATATATAGATAACTTCAAAATTCTTCGATTTGCGTAAAAGGTTATTTTAAATCGTGTGAGTACGCTTGTGCAAAGTTATTGTGAAATGATTAATCTGAAACGTCTTCAAAAGGTATTTATTAGATTTTGTTGACTATAATATGGTTGAAGTAGAATTTCTTGAAGTGCGTCTTTAAGAGTCACTCAGATTTTTCGAACGGAAGTAAAGTTGAGTAAAATCTGTGATCATATCACGCAGTTAGCGCATTTATAAATGCATTTAAGGTTTTGTGGCCGATGAGGAAGGAAAAGGGGAGATCTCCCGCCGGGCAAGGTGTTCTGCCCGGGGAGCGGCCGACACTCCGTGTGATAATTCGGAAATGTTCTATATATACTGTTTATGATTCGGAATGTTGATAGCGCGATTTACGCTTACGGCTTCGGTGTGTTTTCGCTTGTGGCGGCGACGACAGCGCCGCTACATCACCCCCTGCTCAGACCGGAGGTCGTTAGTGCAGCCTTGTTGCCGACGAATGTGCAAGTGCCAGTGGATTGCCTTGTAGTCTGCGGTGAGTCGAGAAGAAGGCAAGTAATCTGCGAGAGTGCCGTGAAGCAGAGGCGAGCAGTAAGGCTCAGAACCGTGCCGAACACTGTAGCGCAGAGAGTAGCTTGAAGGAACAGGAAGCATTATTATTCCAGTGCTGCGATGAACCTTGTGAAGCTAGATGGCTTGCAGGATATGAAGACTGCAGACGATATCTACTCGGGAGCGAATGCGTGGGGTACTCTATGACGATGATGAAGCTTGAAGTTTCCGAAGGTTGTTGGTTGCGTGTTCAAATCACGTCGGGGTCACCACTGTGGCCGATGAGGAAGGAAAAGGGGAGATCTCCCGCCGGGCAAGGTGTTCTGCCCGGGGAGCGGCCGACACTCCGTGTGATAATTCGGAAATGTTCTATATATACTGTTTATGATTCGGAATGTTGATAGCGCGATTTACGCTTACGGCTTCGGTGTGTTTTCGCTTGTGGCGGCGACGACAGCGCCGCTACAGTTTACTCTATTATTATTCTCATACCATTACAGTTAAAATTATCCCCCGTAGATTGTCTCATAGGGTCATAGCTGCCACGCTTGGCAAAATAGTTGCCCTTTTTGCCACGCTTGCAAACATATTTGCCATAGTGTTTACGCTTGGCAGCGGGTTGGCAACCGCAGTCTTTTAATTCAAGTCATCAGGAAGACGCTGCTGCCCATCTCCTAGTGTGTTACCCTCCATGTGGCCTCTTACCACACGCACCGCATGAAATGGGTTAGTGGATAATCTTACATCGCCAATACACGGTAATTACTCCGATAATTACTATCAAATGGATCTATGTCGTTTATATTAGTAAATTAGTATTATTACGTTATAAAGGCTAATACTTATGTCGTCGCCTTACACAAATTATACTTGAATTTAAATCCATTATATGTATTACAACAGTTATAAACTTTTATTAATTTTAATACTTTTGATAAGGAAAAAAAATCAAAACAGTAACAGAAATTAATGCGTTTCCTCGCTAAATGGAAATAACCCGCCTTTGAGAGAGAAAAGAAGCAAAAATTAATATTAAAATTTGAAATCTACTAAACATTCTTCGCAATTTTGTTCCATCTACTATTTTTATTTATACTAGTAGTCGCCCAGTGGACGAAATTTATATTTTTTATGTTTTTTTATATGAAACAAGCTGTATTTCTCTTTCACATCTCATTATTTACGTAATATAGCCACGCTGCAGCTATATTACAGTTGTAGCTCTAATGGGTCTGCTCGACCCGGGCGGAACCACGTTCTCACAGAATACCGGCGTAGAATAGCAGCGTAATACTGCTGTGTTTTGTATGGTGAGTGTAGAGAACCGGAGACCCTTTTTACTGGAAACGAGGAATCCATGTTAGTCCTCAGGGGTGACAACGCATTTGTGTTTTGATTCTTAATTGAAGATAAATGTGGATGTCTATGGGCCACAGCTCCGATCAGGTGGACTGTGTGCTTGTTTGTCTCTCAAAGCTATAAAAAAACACAAAAAAGTATATGTATGTATTATGTAGGCTTTCAACTGCACTTTAATATATATAGCACATATATCTAATATCATCATCATCATTACAGCCCTTTACAAGTCCACTGCCGAATATAAGCCTCCCGCAAGGTATGCCACAAAACACGGTCCTGAGCCACCTGCATCCATCGACTTGCTGCATGTCTTACCAGGTCGTCACTCCATCTAGTGGGGGGTCGCCCTACACTTCGTCTAGCGGTACGAGGCTGCCACTCGAGAACCCTTTTTCCCCAACGGTTGTCGGTTCTTCGAGCTATATGGCCGGCCCATATATCTAATATACAAAATATAAAATAAACACTTTTTGCCTTGACATGCACTTCAAAGACTACTGAAACACGAAACATTGCGTTAAAAGCAATATTAAATGATCTAAAATCTCTCTTCTCTTTGGGACTGTTTGACCACAGACTATTATGAGTTTGACATTGGCAGTATAAACGTAAACAATAAATGTTTTATTGTATTTATTTAACTGTATTTGTAACAATTGTTTTAATGTTGTTTTCATTCCATTTTCAAAATTTACCTTTTCCATATAAACTTTAACTACGCCAAATCTCACACTCCTTCATGCACGCAATATGTATTTAATAGGGATACAAAATTTTCTCTCGACGTATTTTTATTACTTAAACTGAAAAACAAAACCAAAATTAGGCTTGGAAAATGTTGAAAACCCTTCTTACATACGCGTAAAGTTAACTTCGAAATCTGGATAGAATTTTTCATACATTGTATAGCCATGTAGCTACTTTATGGTTGTAGCTCGTCTTGGACAGGACCACGCGTTCACAGAATATCATGGTAATAAATTATAGAGAATAAGAGGCCATTCTCACGGGAACAAGGCATTTCATTTTAGTCCTCAGGGGTAACAACAAATTTGCATTCGAGAACAAGTGGACTGTGTGCTCGTTTTTCATCCTTATACTATTAAAAAATAAAACCAAAGCCCCTGAATTACTGATTCAAGTGCTTTGAATACTTAATCAAGCGGTTGCTAACAATATGAATATAAAAGTTTCGCTCTGAAAAATGCCGTGGTCGGTCGTCGACCCCGCATCGCGTCGGCCGATGAACCTACATGCGGATAAGTGCGCCCAACTCGCCGTCGAGTAGAATGTATAAATTATTTTATTTTTTAAGTACATACGACATAATTATTCAGTGGCAAATTCTTAATTAGTGTGTTCATAATTATCACCGAATACGACTACAATTATATTAATTTATAAAACTATTTGGGCATTCCTTGGATGTAATGAATGTATCATGTAGTAATTATATCCACTATCCCATAATATCACCCCCTGGATGTTGTAAGAGCCGACAGAGGGAAACAAATCAAGGGATTCGCAGCAACGTATTCCTAATATCGACTAAAAATAACAAATTGCGGTTGCAACTCGCTGGCCAAGTGTGGCAACTATGGCAAATATCCCCCCTATGAGACCATATAAGGGGGTGGAAGCTATGTCCAGCGGTGGACCTTAATAGACGGTAATGGATGAATGAATAGAATTATATTATTTTTATACAAATATATTAATAGTTTCTGTCCGTGAAATAGACACAATAGTTCAACAATCGAAATGTTCCTATATAAATCAATGGACAGGAAATTACTACATTCATTGAAAGAAGGATATAAGTTTAGGTTAGTTGAAACGACTTCGTGTCCGCCTATAAGTTCGTCTGAATATGTTTTATTGAAGAAATAGTGATAAACAAGCACCCAGTTCACATTACAACTAAGAAAATGCTGTAGCCTAGACATCTATATCTATCATCAATTTAGATAGCATACACAGTTGGCGTATTACACCCGAGGACTATAACGAAATGCCTCGTTACCAGTAAAAAGGATTACTATTAGAAGGCTATTTTAAGCTGGTATTCTGAAAATGCAGCCAGAGCGTGAGAGCGTCTTTCCCTGTCGAGCTAACCCATTCGTGCTGCAGCAGCTTCAGCGTGACTCTGCCATTACCACCAAGCTTAATTGGCTTTGATTCCTTCGAAATTTGGGCGGTGCTCCAGTCCCTTCATCGGTGCCAAGTTGACAGCCTGTAGTGCTGAAATGCTGAAGTGTTTGTACAGCAGAACTACGATGGTTATCCGAGTACAGAACCAGAGCTTGAAAACTATTGTTTATTGTTTATTTATATTGTTAAAACAGTATTTTATAAAATACATTATCACTAGAAAGTGGGACATGCTTTTCATTTTGTGGTACGCCGCAGAACCCTCTATATATTTATTTAAACTGTATTGCTATTCACCTTAAATAGAATGGTTGCAAATTGCCTTTTAGCATTCAAGTCAACTCAGAGTGTGGAGAAATATTATGATAGCCTTGCTCCAGTAAGGTGAGTGAGCGCCACTGTTGGCGTTGTCCCATGAAATAAATAAGGGCACTAAAAGTCAATGCGTGTCAAAAAGTCAATCATGAACTGGGATAATCATAGTGCGGTAATTAGTAAAATAATGTTATTGTCATCTGTTCTAAATACGTCTGCGAAATTTCAGATTGTACAGACGTCCTGAAAATAAAAACTGAATTAAGAAAACTCGTTACATACATGCATAGAAAAAAACAAGAAAGAAAAAGTACCGCTGGATTTCTCGCTGGTTCATCTTAGGACAGAGGTTTTTTCGAGCCAGTGGTAAATAAGAAGTTACTAAAAAGTTATGCAATAATCTACATTAAATAAAATCATTCATTTCATACATACAGGTCAGGTTAAAAAAAGAATGTCAAAAAAGATTTTATCCAAATTAAATTTACGACCGATTTCCGCAAAATGTATTCGAGTATCAGTCTTTTGAAGGATTCTATCCTATCCGTCCTATCGGGCGATTTTCATGCCTTCAGACGGGAAAGTCGAGTGTTATGACTAAATTCAAAAAGAAAAAAAAATTAAGTCTGTAGAAAATTGTGAGGTTTGTAGTCTCATGGAGAATTAGACTGTATGTTAGCTGTCAATGTTGGAGTGACAAACATAGAAAAACAATGAATACATGGACACCATTCTTATACTTTCAAACGAAAATAATTCTATTACATTTAATTTAATTAAATGTAATAAAATTATTATGATGATTATGAAAACATGTTATCTAATATTATTTATCTAATATATATGTAATTAATATATTAAATTAATATTTGCATATCAACAGTATGATAAAACATGCTGGACTTAAATAATTTATCAACTGTAATGTACCATGTTTTCTGCAAATAAATTATTATTATGATTATGAAAAACATGAAAACAGGTACAACAGTCTTTCAAAAGTCAAATATATCACAAACACAATTTAAACGTCACAATGGATCGAAATTATACGCTTTATTTTAACTGAATCAAAACAAAGCACACAACGAAACGTCGACCCAAATCCTTAATAACAATGACGAGGTAACGCAGCGCTGCGCTGGTTCAAGCGCCGCGTCACTTCCGGCCGCCCGTGCATTTTTGCAAAACAATTGATTCGCCAGACTGATCGTTCTATAAAATAAACGATTGATGCCTGCGACAGTTCTAATAACTAACGTGGGAAGCGGACACAAAATTTGTAATTTTTCCTACATATGTATTACTTTTTATTTTTTCATGTAGTCTTTATTGTAGTCTATTACGTGGTAGAGCCAAGCTGTGGGAATGAATGAAAACGAATGGGTCGACTCGACCGGGGAAGAATACCAACGTAAAATAGCAGCTTAATGCTACTGTGTTTCGTATGGTACGTGAACCGTAGACCATTTTTACTGTAATGAGGCATTCTATCTTATCCTCAGGGGTGACAACGCATTAATTGTATTTTGAGTCTTAATCGAGTATAAATGTTGATATGTCTATGGGCCACAGCATCCACTTATCATCGAGTGGATTGTGTGATAGTTTGGCACCCTTATACTAAAAAAAGTCACTTAAAGGTTTGCAATGAGCGCACACAATATCTTGAGGCATTCTCTGCCACTAGACCCAAGTGTTTGCAGGTGTAGACTTCGATGAAGAGAAAGGGAATAACAAATAATCAAGTATATTCTACTCATATACATAAACATGCATTACACCACCTCTACCGCCGATCAAAGTCTTCGTAGAGGGCATAATAGCATAAGTTGTTGGCAAACGCAGTATTTTTCTTATTTTAATCTGTTATCAAGGATGTTGCTGCGCATCTCCGGGTTTATTTCTCTGTCGCCTCTTACGACGCCCACAAGACGATATGGTGTACTCAAGTGGATATTTTTACAGCGCATCTCACGGTTTGCAAAAACATACATACTTTTTTTATAGGATAGCGTGACAAATTTCATATAAACATAACAATATTCATAAATATTTTAATGTAATAAATAAATAATAATTAGCACGTCATTTATTCGCATGTAAAGGTACATTTTAACAGCCGTAGCTCAGGACCGTAAGCTCGGCTCAAACTTTGTAGCCAGGCAAAAAAATTATTCGAACCTTGAGCAAGGACTAAAGTTAACTGATATTCGAAGTGATGACTTATAATTTGCTCGACGGTAAGCGATAGGATCATGTGGAAACTATGGAATATGTCGAGGAAGATTTCGCCGAAGTACTCGTAAAGTGGGGAATTATTTCCTGCTTCATCACCATTACAGAAATTACAGATAGCATGAACCCATTTATATACTTGTATTACACTCTCTATGTGTCCGTTTGAGTGGGTTCCTGGATGGTTTTAAACCCGGTGGGTAGCGCTGCTGTCTAGATCCTGAAATCATATGTGCGAAGCCGGAGCGAATCGCTAGTATTACATAATTTTTCTGTACGAGTGTTTCTCACTAAACTGCTCCTAAGCGACTGGACCGATTTTGATGAATTTTCTGTGTCTGAGTGGGTCCCTGGATGATTTAGATCGACAGGTAGACCCAAATAGGTGGCGCTTATGTCAACATCCTGTAATAACCCGTGCGAAGCCGGGACAGCTCACTATTACAACATATAATGTACAATATAGTACTCGAAAAGTATCACATTGTATAAGTATTATATGTATATATATACTTAGTAACACACAAACGTATTGATAAAGTTTTTTGCAAAAAAAACCTCGTGATATTTTAATTTTATTAAAATAAAATAATTCCTTTTCATATATATTTATTATTTCTTTTTTTATGGAACAAGGTTGAAAAACGAGCACACAGTCCACCCGATGGTAAGTCGTTGCTGTGGCCCATAGACATCTACATCCATCCTCGATTACAAATCAAAATGCAGATACGTTGTCACCCGTGAGGACTAAGATGGAATGCCTCGTTTCCAGTAAAAAGGGTCTCCGGTTCTCTACACTCACCATACGAAACACAGCAGCATTATGCTAACTATTTGACGATGGTATTCTGTGAGAGCGTGGTCCTTCCCCGGTCTAGCCGACCTATTCGTGCTACAACTAGGTATACTACTAATATAGCTGCAGCATGGCTCTACCACGTATAAAACTGCAGAATATTCGTCGCTCACGTTATAATATTTACTTTAATCGCACGTATCGACGACATCCCACTCATTTGTTCCTTGCACGGGACGAAAAGGAGTGATTTTTACGCCACTCGGGGATGACAAAAATATTAATTTAATACTCTTACTAAGGTACAATCCATGTAAGGCCTTAGAGGTAACAAAAATAATCTTAAACATTTTCTATTTGAAGTGTGTTACGAGTACTCAAGGGCTGTATTACAAAGCCACTACTACTTTATACACTTACTTTACTCTTACTACTTTATACTTTATATAGTTCGTTTGTCATCTAATGAAAACGAATCTACTGTATTATTTTGGGATTTGAAACAAACTCTAAAATTATAGATATGAAATTAAAGTGAATTTGTAGTGGCCGTGTAGGAATATCCACTGTCCTATATCGTACCGTGGTCTAAGAGGCGACTGAGAGAAACAAGCCAGAATATGCACCTCAGCAGAACAGCATCCTCTTACGAAAGGTAACTTAAATTGAAATAATACTAGTTTTTACGGAATTTATCGCGTATATTTAACTTTTTAAATACCCGACCTTTCGAACGCTTTACAGCACTCATGGTCACGGGCGGGACTGAGATGTTCAACGTCCATATGTCATAGTTAACCGCGGTTACCATAGATTAAAATTTAACTTTTGTTCCGATCTATGCAGTATGAACTTATGGTATCTTGAAGTCATGCAGTTGTATGCTTGGGTTGGGATTTAATTTTATTTATTATAGGATCCCAAGCAGATGGTAGCACCCAGCCATCTTCTCTATTGAAATTAGGATGTTTTTTGATTTCAATAGCCTCGCGAATCATCCTTGGAAGGAATCGGTGTTCTTTAGCGAGGATCTGCGGTCTATCAAATCTGATGTAGTGACGGGGGCGATCCTGTACGTGTTCACAGACTGCAGACTTCCCGGAGCGTCGATTCTTCACATCAGCTATATGTTCTTTAACGCGGGTTTTTATTGATCAATATATATTATTTCAATGTGTAGTGTTCGCGTAAATATAAGAAATCATTAGACAACTTAAAACTGCCGTTACTAACCTGCAAAGCCTAGCGACTTTGGCAAATATCCCATCTTTGAGGCAACCTGTGGGAGAACTGTGTTCAGCATTAGACTTTTGAGAGGTATTCTGACCAGAGTTGACCTCAGAACTTACAAGATATTTAGGATTATATTTAAGCAGCCGTGGGACAGTTTATACTAGTACGGCTGCCGACGTTAACCTCTCAATGTAATGAATGGAACTTTTTATTTAAATAGTAATGATGTAAAAATAGTGGAGTGAATAAACAAATATTTATTATTATTATTAGTATATCACCGAATAGGAATTATTTCTACCAATTTGATCCACTAGGCTGCAGCTCAATTATTTTTAACGACTGAGACTCAAAACCGTTAATCGGTATATCGAAAAACCGGTGTCATTAAATGAAAAACTCGCTAAACGCACAACGGCTATGCATTCCTTTATAATTTATTTATACTTTTAATAGCGTAGGTAGTTGCTTATGGGAAAAGTTTTTAAGAGTGTAGGAATTTCCAATACATAAACTGCCCAGGTATACCGCCTTTGCGTTAATAAAAACATGAAAGAAATATACAAAGACGTAGCAACGATCCTTCTAGTATTGTTCTTGGGAAACATCGATCTAGTTTTGGAGGGGAATATAGCATGATGATTTTTCATTGGTAAGACCGACTACCGAGAGAGACAACTGTAGCTGTCTCTCTCGGTAGTCCTCCTCAGTCGTTCGGGTACAGAGCGACAGCAATAGGTGGTAAACACCTTTCTTCAAATGTCTTGCCACCCAGATATCCTCTGGGGATATGCGACCTACAAGGAATTAAAAGAGTTCATTTCGTTAAAAACATATTCTTCAAAATTCTTGCAGTCCTGAGATCCTCCTAAAGTCAAAACAACAATAGGAATAATATCTAAATTTAAATAAGAAGGCTAGTCTTGTGTTCTTCTAGAACTGGAATCCTGTGAGAGCGTGGTCCTTGTACGATCAAGCCCTCACATTCGTGCTGCAACCATAATATAGCTGGAGCGTGGCTATACCATGTTACATTCCTTATGTTTAACATAAAGTAACAATCATCTAAGATTGTTATTTTATAATGATTTCTTATATTCTTATATATTCTTGAACGCGAACACTACACATTGAAATAATACTAGTTTTTACGGATTTTATCGCGTATCGGGGACAGTCCCCCGTGACCATGGGTGCTGTAAAGCGCTCGAAACGTCGGGTATTTATAGTAAAATATACGCGATAAAATCCGTAAAAACTAGTATTATTTCATTGTTATTTTATGTTTTCTTCTTTACCTGGGCGGTTTGAAAAGTTCTCGACCAAACGGATATTTAAAGGTAGTATGTAAATAAATGTATAGGTACACATTCGATAGCTTGATTATTTAATCGTTAAAGTACCATTGTGATATGTTGCGTGATTATTTTCCTACAATTTATTGTTAAAGCGAATATGCTTTTCTGCCGGAAAATGGAAAACGATAATAAGAGTCGTGATTAAACAATTCGTCAAAAAAAAAAAGACGCCAAGCCAAATTCTCACAGAATACTAGAGTAAGATAGTAGCTCAATGCTGCTGTGTTTCGTATGGTGAGTGTAGAGAACCGGATACCCTTTTTTACGGAAAACGAGACATTCCATCCTAGCCCTCATTGGTGACAACGCATCTGTATTTTGATTCGTAATCGAGGATAGATGTAGATGTCTATGGGCCACAGCAATCACTTACCATCAGTTGGACTGTGTGCTCGTTTGTCACCCTATCCTATATAAAAAATAAAATATATATATAAAGAAGATCTTAATAACACATTAGGTTAATCTGTACCTTCGTATTCCACAGTAAAAAAGCAGGCAGCTTTGTTCAAACACGGCAGGGAATGCGTCGTAGTCTTTTGCTAAAAATCATCGACAAAATGAACCAAATTGTTTTAGAAAACCGAAGATTGAAAGTGCTTGAAATAAGTAACATTATAGGGATCTCAAATGACTGAGTGTTTCATATTTTAACCAAGACGGACCGCTGAATTCTTTTGAAATCGGTTGAAATCTTAACGGATAATCCGGCGTTGTTTCGATCATATATTAGCGACTTTTTAAGAAAATTTATAACCACTGATGTAACTTAGATTCACCATTATATTATATACACCTGAGATAAAATAACAGTTAAAACAGTAGAAACATAGCGATTCTCTGCTACCAAAGAAAACCAAGTTGCAAAATTCGGCGGAAAAACCGATGGCATCAGTGTTTTGGGATTTTGAAGGAATTATTTTTTATTGAACACCTTCCCAAAGGACAGACTATAACAGGCCCATACTATGCTAATCTGTTGGATAAATTAGCCGAAAAAATTCGTGGAAAGCGGCCGGGATTGACAAAAAAGAAAACCCTTTTTCATCAAGATAATAAATAATTTATAATCAATAATGTGTGTATATATATATATATATACATATATTCGCACGCACTCCAACTCCGTTTCGAAGTACTAAACAATCCCCCATATTCGCCTGATTTAGCTCCATCGGACTATTACTTGTTACCTAAATTGAAAAAACACCCGGCTGGGAGAAAGTTTTCCACAAAGGAAGAGGTGATAGCTGAGTAATGGTGGTTAATATAGCGCATAGCGCCATATTATAACGCGCTATCTCTTCATAACACATAGCGCGTGTTATGTAATTAGTCGCCATGGCGCTATTGCGCTGTGGTGCTTTGGCGCTATTAAGTATTAAATATTAATATGTAATGAAAAAATGCAATTAGTTCTAGCAGCAGCGCTGTTGGGAGAGGACGTGTGACGCAAATTTGATCTCGTAGCGCGCTATTCATCGCGCGCGGCTTAATTTAATGCAAGACGTTGTTTAGTTAATTAGTGTGTACTGTATATTTATAAATGATCAAAGGACACAGTTGTGATAAAAGAAACCTAACTAATGTTTTTAAATGTGTATAAAATATAGATTCAAAAGTGTATGTAAATAATTGATTTTTATAAATACAATAAATAAACTTTTAAATACACCTTTATTTGATTTATAGTTTACATTAAGGTTAAAATAATGTTTACATTAATTACAATAAATAAATAATTAATTTTATTTCGATTCTAAAAATAAAATTCATTCTATTTTAAATAGTACACAACTTAAAAATGTTTTTAGGATTATAGAAAGTAAGTAGCCTGAAAAGTATGAAAACGCGCGCATTAATTTTTCTTTACCGCTTTATTTTATTTTAGTCTAAAATGCGACTTATTACTTATTACGAAATAATGTTCTTATATAGCACGCGATCTATCCAATGAACGACATGTAATGTAACGTGCTAAGAGATATAACGTGCTGTAAAACTTAACGCGCTTACCGGCCTCCTACACGCTTTCTTATAAATAGCGCGCTATAACATAGCGTATTTAATAGCGCGCTAGAAATGTATAGTTTATAGTCTGTAGCGTGCTATTGATTTATAGTCGTTTTGAACAACTTTATAGCTGAGATAGAGCGGTTTTTTTCAAGAGTTGGTGGAATCGGTCTATAATAGCGAAGCAGAAACGCTGGAGCATAGATTTAATAAGTGTATTGGAGACAATAGGAGAATATGATGAAAAATAAAACATTTATTTTAATTTTATTTTCTTTCTTATTTTCTAGCCAGGCCGAGAACTTTTTAAACCGCCCGCGTACTTTAATATCAAAATTTCAATTTAGCTAAACGCGACGGCTTCGAATTTTTTAGATATATAGCACTCGTACAAGGTAGATTTCAAATCAGAGAGACCAGATTACGACTTGATTGGAAAATATTATATTATTATAATTTATAACATCACTCTACTATTCCTACACAATATGCATGTACAAATAACATCCCTCACTAAATACTATAAATTAAAGAGTATCTAAATCCAATGCAATATACAGAAGAGGATGAACTAAGTAATTTACTTAAGTCCTTCATAATTTACTTAGAGTTAAAGAACAGACGATAGGTTAAAAAAATTAAACAGTAATTCTCCCCTTAAATATAAATCCCGGCCGTGTTTTTTAAACTTTAATTGAGTTACAAACAAATTTGTGAAAGTTTCGCAACTTGTCCTTCGTCCTTTTTGCTATGATTCCTACTAGGTTGAACGGGAAATGCGAATTCCAAAGTTAACCAATTAAAAAGCCATCATAAAACTTTAATTAAGTTTACAATTAATCCATACGAAAACAATTGAATATTTTTATACGCTTTCATTAGCTTGATGTGTGTATAATGTATGTATGGAATGTAATGGTGTAATGCTTTAGTATAATTCGGTGTCCATAGACTTCGTATTAAGAACACAATACAATAGTTACATGAGTAGGGCCAAGTATTTGAGATCGGATGCTTACAACTCTAAATCAAAACGTGATGTTGAACTTTTTTAAACTCTAATATTATTATGTAACTACATAATTTAATCTTATAGGTTTTGACAATCAAGTTTATTTTCATTAACATAGGTATTGTAGCTAATAATAAAGTACATATTTGTTATTTTGATAAGTGTAAAGCTGAGAACAAATTATCGGACGCGTCCGTCAACCGCAGCTGACAGACGTGGCTTAGCGGTGTGCACGGTAGTCGAGACGGCGTCTTCGGACGCCTCGCTTCGGTCATTCCATAAAGGTTTGTCATTCGAGAAATATGACAAGCAGCGACAGCGAGGATGAATCTATAAAGTTAGCGGCAGCTGTTTTATGCTGTCCTCCTAAAAAAGTGAAAAGTCGTGCTTGGGTCCATAATATTAATGTAAAACGACTCGAGTATGATGAATTTCATACATTGTATCCAGACTTACAAAAAGATGATAAACGTTAAAAAATGTACTTTGAATGTACTTATAAATATAGGCACTCGTGGCCATGAACACATTCAATAAAAAATTTTTTTCATTACACATCATGTCGCGAGCGCAGTTGGTTCGCTTGTGATTGTGACACTCGAAACGTCCGCGGACGCGTCCCGTGCCCCGTTCACACTGTCCGCGGACGCACCAAACATCCAGCCAGCTTTAAGCTGAGAACAAATTATCGGACGCGGCTGACGGACGCGGCTGACAGCCGCGGCTTATTGAGATCTAGCCAGTACATTTAATACTACACTGTGCAAACTATCGGCCGTAAGACGCGGACATGACCTTGCGTCGCTCTTGAGCGTTCGGACGTCCGAACAGAATCTGGCCGGCTGGATGTTTGGTGCGTCCGCGGACAGTGTGAACGAGGCACGGGACGCGTCCGCGGACGTTTCGAGTGTCACAAGCGAACCAACTGCGCTCGCGACATGATGTGTAATGAAAAAAAATTAATTGAATGTGTTCATGGCCACGAGTGCCTATATTTATAAGTACATATTAGTACATTCATAAGTACATTTTTTAACGTTTATCATCTTTTTGTAAGTCTGGATACAATGTATGAAATTCATCATATTCGAGTCGTTTTACATTAATATCATGGACAAGGAGTGTTTGGGTCCTCTATTTTTTGGAGGACGACATAAAGCAGCTGCCCCTAACTTTATAAATTCGTCCTCGCTGTCACTGTTTGTCATGTTTCTCGATTGACAAAACCTTTCTGGAATGACCGAAGCGAGTCGTCCGAGGACACCGTCTCAGCTACCGTGCACACCGCTCAGCCGCGTCAGTCAGCCGCGGCTGACGGACGCGTCCGATAATTTATTCTCAGCTTTAATTTTTGCCAGCCGTATAGCTCGAAAAACCGAGAACCGATGGGTCTTAAGTAGCAAGCTTGTACCTGGGTAAGATAGATGGAGTGACGACATGATAAGAGACGTTTGAGGGTGGCTCGGGACCGTGCTTTGTGGCATTCCTTGGAGGAGGCCTATATTCAGCAGTGGACTTGTAATGAGCTGTAATGATGATGATGATAAAAAATAAATTTATCGTGTCCATGATACCGGCAATAGAGCATTGATAATCAACGCTTCAAATGGCTATAATCATTAAAATCATCAAGTTTTAATTTAAGAACTTGTGTATTTCATTACCTTCCTACCGGTCCTGCGCCTAATCTCTCTCCAATCGTGTCGGCTTACCGTTCCATCGAACTATGATAGAGAGTGCACCTGTGCTTGCGCACACACTCGGGCACTGTAATCCTGTCTGTCATGTGATGTCATGACTAGTCTCCGTTAAGGCTGATCTCCGTTTCATGACCCATGTTTCCCCAGATCGAATTCAGGTCATGGCATAACATGGGCCCGATTTTGTGGGCGCCTTTGTGCAGTGTTTAGGTCTAAAATAGCAATAGCAAAAGACAACTTTATCGCTTATATATTTTCGATATCTCCATTTATTTAATTCTATATTTCAACTATTAAATCTTTATTAACACCAAATGCGAGTCGTGGTTGATCAATCGTGATAGGTCAGGGGCTAAACAAGCCGTAAAACGACAGTAAAGGGTTCGATCTCCGCCGGTACTTATAAAAATGTTATTTACCAAGTGCTCGGCAAAACCTACATAAGCGGCGGGCACTTCCTTGCTCTCAAGCACTCTCGGAAATAAGAAAAGGCCTGTGCACAGGAGTTTGACGTAAATAGGTTGTAACTTTACTTGTTTCTATAGGAGAATTGATGAACTCTTTAAATACATTTTTACAGCTTCTTCGAAATTGAAATTTTTGCCTATCTAAAAGTTATATAAGCTTTGAAAAAAGTTGAAGTCTGTTGGGGTAAGGTCTGGAGAACATGGAAGATGAGGAGAGGTCTTTATTTCTAGTTCTGCGAATTTTGCTATCCTCTGTGCCCAACAGAGGGACGTATAAAGACTTTAACTTTACTTAATGATTTCTTATATTTACGCAAACACTACACATTGAAATAATACTAGTTTTTACGGAATTTATCGCGTATATTTAACTTTTTAATACCCGACGTTTCGAACGCTTTACAGCACTCATGGTCACGGGCGGGACTGAGATGTTCAACGTCCATATTATGTCATAGTTAACCGCGGTTACCATAGATTAAAATTTAACTTTTGTTCTGATCTATGCAGTACGAACTTATGGTATCTTGAAGTCTTGCAGTTGTATGCTTGGGTTGGGATTTAATTTTATTTATTATAGGATCCCAAGCAGATGGTAGCACCCAGCCATCTTCTCTATTGAAATTAGGATGTTTTTTGATTTCAATAGCCTCGCGAATCATCCTTGGAAGGAATCGGTGTTCTTTAGCGAGGATTTGCGGTCTATCAAATCTGATGTAGTGACGGGGGCGATCCTGTACGTGTTCACAGACTGCAGACTTCCCGGAGCGTCGATTCTTCACATCAGCTATATGTTCTTTAACGCGGGTTTTTATTGATCTTTTAGTTTGTCCTATGTAGGAGAGACCACATTCACAATCAAGCTTGTGCAAGATGCAGGAGTGTAAAGCATACAACTGCAAGACTTCAAGATACCATAAGTTCGTACTGCATAGATCGGAACAAAAGTTAAATTTTAATCTATGGTAACCGCGGTTAACTATGACATATGGACGTTGAACATCTCAGTCCCGCCCGTGACCATGAGTGCTGTAAAGCGTTCGAAACGTCGGGTATTAAAAAGTTAAATATACGCGATAAATTCCGTAAAAACTAGTATTATTTTATCTTTACTTTTTACTTTATGGATAATTCGTAAGACTGTGAGTAAGGTTCAAGCGAAAAGAAAGTGAGGATGAGAGCAGTAATTGGCCTGTCTTCTTAAAACTTTAGAAAATACCTATAATTTTCACTTCGAATTCACTCCAAATATTTTACAGGGAAAATATTTATAATAACTCGACTTCAGCGCCACCTATCGGGTCCAAATTCGTTTGGCACTAAGCCAACATATACAGTGAACGTGAGTCACTTTGGTTTATAAATATAAAATTTGTTAGAACTTAATTACAGCGCCACGTATCGATTCCTTGCATAGCTACGAACAACGTTCCATCAAAACAAATATATTGTATAAAGAACTCAAAAGGTAAATTCGCTTTAAAATTACACGATCAGCGACAGGCACAGTAACGGTTATTGGGGTGGAGCGTAGCGTAGCCCTTTTACTCTCAACTTCGATACGGTTTTATTGGTATCTCCTCTGAAATACACGTGATTGAGCCACGCTGCAGCTATATTATAGTTATTGCAAGAATGGATCGACTCGATCGGGAAGGACAACACCAACACAGAATACCAGCGTAAAATATCAGCTGATAGCTGCTATGTTTCGTATGGTCAGTGTAGAGAACCGGAGACCCTTTTTACCAGAAACGAGGCGTTACATCTTAGGGGTGACAACGCATCTGCTGCTGCTGCTTTTGATTCTTAACTGAGGACAGATGTAAATGTCTATGGGCATTTGAGTTCACTTCCCATCAGGTGAACTGTGTGCTCATTTGCCATCCTTATTTTATAAAAAAATAACATTTCGTATTCGATGTGAATAACACACAGGTAATCCTCGAAGTGTAAACCGTGTAGAATACATTCTTTTTCATGCCTGTAGCTTTTTTCAATGAAAAAAGAAGTCAACGAGCGGAGCGGAGCACTCTTAGCGAACTGAAGGCGCCGTAGCTGTCTTATCCTCGGAGTCAGAGGCTGTTTTTTATTTCCATCTCATGTGAAACTAATTATCCGATTTCGATGAAACTGAGCACAGATAACTACGTATTAGGAACAGTGCACAGAATAATTTCATATTTTTACTATTTTATGTAGTGTTGACTCATCTTTCTCTCTTTATTGGTCTGTGTACTTTAAGCGAATAATTCTTCTATATGTTATTTATACGTATTTAAATATTTAAAGGGTTCTTCGAAATGGCACTAACAAACAATAGTTACAATATATATTTTCTTATAATGATAATGATTACTTTATTTATAATGTATTTTACTTATTTCAAAAAATATTTTATTTATTTCTATTTTTATTAATATTTATTCAGGAAATATTAGAAAATGTTTTACTTTCAAGTTTCTAACACCACACAAAGCTTGTTCGCTCTGGAACTTAATGGTTTTAATTTAGAGTTTGTATATTTTAATTGTATTTTTTCTTTATTATAGTTTTTCAATATTGTGTGTTACCATAATTTATTAATAGATATAAAATAAATAACCAAATTTTCATTGTAATTATATTGTATATGAAATAAAAAATAAATACAAAATTTAACTTTTCATCACAAGAAACATCTAGTTCTGCTACATAGAAATCTAAGACAGAAGTTTACTGTTCTCATTCAGTACATTTATATTGTACCTATTTTGAGCTTTTTTATAACTCATTAATTATGTTGAAGGCTGCTAAGCGATGTGACGGTGTTTCAAATCAATCCGCTTATACTATAACTTTCAGTTCGTCGTTATCTATTATAGTGTCTTCGGTCAACAGGGCACATTTTGAAGTCGATATTTCATTTAAAAACGATTACTAAATTCTAATATCTAAATTCTAATATCTAAATTCTAATATCTAAATTCTAATATCTAAATTCTAATATCTAAATTCTAATATCTAAATTCTAATTTATTCTAATATCTAAATTCTAATATCTAATGGACTGTGTACTCGTTTGTCACCCTTATTCAGAAAAAAGTCTGTGCACGATATATGAGAATAGATTTTGAGAAGATTTCCCTTCCTAAATGTCTTAAGAAGTCCACATAGCTCCAACAAGGGTTTTGACAGTGGGAGACAGAGCAGCGTTCAATTTCTTTGTCGTACCAACCGTCCGACAACGCATCTGCAATTACCCTGGTGTTGTTCATGGGCAGCGGTAATCACTTACCTTCAGGTGAGCCGTATGATCGTTTGCCCCTTCGCCTATAAAAAAAAACCTACCCTGGAGGAATACTTATAAAGCTTGGCGTGCTAAGCAGAGCGGGACAGTATTTCATGCCGGTACACCGCCTGCAACTTTACAAGGCGTAGGTTCGGCCTCACATGGAATACTGTCGCATCTCTGAACTGGAGTTCCCTAGTGCCAGCTCCTTCTACTTGACCGCATACAATCAAGAGCGATTCGAAGAGATATTGCATCCCTTTGCTGAAAAAAAGTTCATCAAAATCGGTCGAGCCATTTTCGAGTTTTTGCGAGACTAACATACAACAATATTTTTTTTTATATAGACATATAATAGACCCATATTCTTCTCATTCTTCTTCTTAATCGGGGATAAATGTAGTTATCTAATCAGGTATACTGTTTGCCTGTTTCACAGTCTTTCTTCTATATAAAATATAATTACCACGTGCTCGGCGGTGAAGGAAAACACCTGAGCTACCACGGCTCATAATTATTAATCTAATATAAAAAATTAATATTTATCTTTTTGTATTTTATGCGTTGTCATACCGTTCATCAGATTGCGGTAAAACTTTGTAAACATATTTGCTTACATTTCCGCGAAGGTATTTTCTTATAGGAAAAGGGTGACAAGCGAATACACAGTCCACCTGAAGGTAAGTGGTTGCTGTGGCCCATAGACATCATCTCGTTTGCGAATCAAAATGCAGATGCGTTATCAGTCTTGAGGACTCAGATGGAATACCTCTTTTCCAGTAAAAAGGGTTCCAGTTCTCTATACTCAACATACGAAACACAGCAGCAGCATGGCTCTACCACGCGTATATATATATATATATATATATATATATATATATATATATATATATATATATATATATATATATATTTATATATACAAGGCATACGCGTATATATATGTTATAGGCATATTTGGACACGGTAGGTTGATCTGTTGTAGAATCCAGAGATATTATAATATTTATTCAATATAAATATAATTTTTCCCATATCCCTAATTACCCTTTAAACACGCTTATAGGTCAATTTACTTCGGTCAAAGTAATTCGAATCTAATTTTTCGACAAGTACAGCGAGTCACGTACAGTGATGAACCGCCAAGCATCCAGTTGATGTGGATGGTATCGTGAGTTTTGACGCGACGTGTGTTCGTAAAATTTGGCGCCTGGAATTAATCCGAAAAATTCCTCAACAGACTACCCGCGGTAGATGCGATAAAAGATGCAAAGGGATGCAACATCTTTCCGCATCGCCAGTGGATCGAGCCCGAGCATGCGCCATCTACTACGACATTGATATTACGATCTACACGAAAGCTGCTGATCCAATTGCACAATTTTTCGGGGAGCCCATAAGATGGAAACTTCGAAAGAAGCGCATTGTGCCAAACCTGATCGAAGGCCTTCGCTATGTCCAAACTAACCGCCAAGGGACTAACTCCCTATTGGACTTAACCGCCTGCCCCCATCGGTGTGTGAGGTAAACAAGAAGATCACCAGCTGAGCGACCTTGACGGAAACCGTACTGGCGGTCACTAATATCAGCTGGTGCTTCTCAAGATACCGCGTGATCTGACAGTTAAGTAAAAATCTCGTTTGAACGGCAATTAGTGCATTAAGTAGCAAATTAACAATAAGGTTGAACGCCATAGCCAGCACGTCTTTTTTTAATTTTTTTCCCATATCCTAAACTCACGTTTAAATACCCTAAAAGGCCAATTTACACTGACAAGTACTAGGTATCACAAGTATCGCATGTGACAGGCAGACCAGCGCCGAATTATGACACGGAACACTAAAACTGATTGTGTACACCGAGTTTATATGATGAGGGCGTACTGTGATATTTAAATAATACTGGTTTTTTTCCGAATTTTATCGCGTATATTAACTTTTTTCATCATTATGTACTGTGATATGTTAATGCAACACATTGATATTAGTTTCCAAACGTATTGTTCTGTCACAGGATGTTTGAGGGGGTTTTGGAAAGTCAACATTGAAGAAAATATCATGTTACATTGTAAATTAAATAATGATACCTAACATTGTCATTGTTACGTAAACAATTTATAAGTGCGTATTGATAAGATTAATTGTTTCATTACAACCGTTCACAAGTCCACTGCTGACAATAGACCTGAACATAGACCTCCCTAAGGAATGCCACAAAGCACGGTCCTAAGTCACCTGCATCCATCAGCTTCCTTTGCGTCTTACCAGCTCGTCACCATAGATTAACTTGAAGTTTTTCAAATGAAATATAGATTAGATTCCTCCTAGCGTTGCTCTCCAACTGTTCGTAAAGTTTCATCACAATCAGTTCAGCTATTCCGAAGATAAGACCGGACATACAGACAAATTAAAAAAAATACTTATGTTTTTTTTTTACAAAAGAGGGAACAAACGTGAATGTGGCTCACTTGACAGTTAGTATCGACCGCCGCCCATGAACAACTGCAACACCAGGCGAATCGCAGATGCATTACCAGCCTTTTTAAAAACAGTAGGCTCTTTTCATGAAGGTGGTAGTAGTAGTGTGTGAGGAAGAAAACTTTTTGTAAATCGCACTGGGGTAGAGCGCCAATCATTCAGATGGTATGGATGGTATCACGAGTTTTGGTGAAATTGTACGGCTGGAATTAGTCCGAACAATTCCTCAAACCACTCCCCGTGGTAAATGCGATAAAATACGCAAAGAGATGCAACAGTGAGTCAAGCCGATCGGAAAGAGCTCGATCGCCGACGATTCGAACCGCTCTACGGTGGATGCGATTAAATGGAAGGAGCTGGCACTAAGGAGGCCTGGCCCAGAGATGGGAACAGTATTCCATGTGAGGCCGAACTGCAACCGCCTGCAGACAGTGTGCCGGCATGAAATATTATCCCGGTCTGCTAAGCACGTCAATCTTTTTCGAGGCTAATTTAGCCTTCTCTTCAAAGTGACCACGAAACTGCATGTCTTTCGATATGTCGACGCCGAGGACTCCGATATTGCCTGAGGCAACTAGGGGAGTGGCCCTGAAACTGAGGAGATATGACATAGGGGTTCTTTTAAGCGATGTCTTAGCAGAATAAAAATAACCCCCTGAGCTTAACAGAAGCCAAGTATTTCAGTATCACAAACAGACACTTTTATTTTGTTTATATGTTAATCACCCCTCCACACCACGTACACAACGTACATCCTTGTCCCTGGACGGTTCTCACCGCACAGAACATTGAACAATACAAATTAGCCGTCAGAACCGGGACCCGCCACCCCCTGTTCGGACGGCGGCCGTTAGATAACACATTTACGTGCACTTTTAACTGACGTAAGTAAACATCGTTACGCAAGTAACGATGCAGAATAATTTAATTTTATATGTATAATACTCTTAAGAAATATAATTCACAGACTGTAATCACACTGGTTCTCAGGAACACAACAGTAGATGTGCTCTTGTTTGGCAGCAGTAGGAAAACTAGTATGTTTACAAGTTATGAGACATTCTATGTTCTATATGCAGGTTCACAGAAGTTGTCTAAGTAGGTATCTTAAATAGGGGAGTACTATGACATGTTAATGTAACATACTATAGATTGATTTCAGTCTCAAAACATATGGTGCTATCAGAGATTGGCTTCTAAAATAAGAGAGTTTTACCTACCCAAACGGACCTCCAAGGCGAAAAGAAGCTTCGTTTCGGTTGGTACATAGGCCCTAGTGGTACAGGGCAATGAGACTACAAAGACCAAATTTTTAACGAGCCCTATTGCGTCATCTTTTTTCGCGGGGTAAACAGTGTGCGGGCGGGGGGAGCTTAGCGTGGTTGGATAGTGGCACTCGTGGAGTTTTAGTTACCATGAGTCACTTCGACGGGAAGTGTCGCGCTTTTTGTGTTCGCACGTTTTACGAGAACGGTCGTTTATACATCTCTACAAGGCGAATGTATTGTTCTGAATATGGATTAACACACATTAATGAAGCTCCGGGTGCAAATTCAATTAAAATATGGATAAAGCGTTTTGAAGAGACCGGTTCCACGTTTAAACCACCAGCAAAAGGTCGTCCAAGACCGTCTAGGACCACAGAACAATATTGAGGGGGTGAAGGAGTCAGTAGGAAAAATTCCGCAAGTGCACTCGGAAGCGATCGGTGGCTTTAAACTTGTCGCGACGAAGTTTACAGCGAATTTTGAAGTAGGATCTTAAACTGTATCCTTATAAGCTCCAGTTAACACAGGAATTAAAAGAGGCCGACTTCGGAGCAAGGTTGGCATTTGCTGAAGAAATACTTAGTCAATTTTCCTCTTTTGACAACATCCTTTTTTCTGACGAGGCTCATTTTAATTTAAATGGGTTCGTAAACCGATAAAATTGTCGCTATTGGAACGACGAGAATCCAAAAATGAAACATCAAAAACCACTGCATAGTCCGAAAGTAACGGTATGGGCAGCAATCTCAAGCAAAGGAATTATTGGCCCTTTCTTCTTTGAAGATTCACGAGGACGAAACATCACCGTTAACACCAACCGATATGTTGCGATGTTAGGGGGATATTTGACTCCAGGACTTGCGAGATCGAGAATAGCGAATACGAGAACTTGGTTCCAACAAGACGGAGCGACCTGTCACACATCAAATGACCCTATGGCGGTTGTGAGACAGATGTTTCCTGCAAGACTAATTTTCAAAAGAGGTGGTATCCCTTACCCCCCCCCCACGTAGCCCTGACTTGACGCCTCCTGACTTTTTTTTTGTGGGGATACCTCAAACATAAAGTCTACATGAACAATCCGAGGAACATCAGTCAGCTAAAGGAAAATATCCGTGGGGAAATGGCATATCACCCAGATTTATTGACAAGAGTTTTCACAAATCTGCGTTCGCGTTTAGAGGAGTGCCGTCGTCGAGAGGGCCGTCATTTAGATGATGTTATTTAAAAAAATAAAGTACATTTAATTACCTAATCATCCTATATTTTATTTCAACTATACCTTTTGTATTTTTTTTTAGCCTATACTTAATAAATGCACGTTCTATGGCGCCAACCCGTACTTAACAGTCCCGTAATCTCTTGGAAATCTTTTGGACTCTACAGATTGCGATATAACTATCTCGTATTTGTTATTAAAATTCATATACATATATCAGAAAATATTCTATATTCCATTATAATAAAGATATTAATAGTTATTTTGCAATCATCCGCTAAATAAAATAAAATGATGTGTCTTCCCTAACTTCAAGAGCCCTCCCGCCCTCCCTCAATTGCGTGCACTAATCCTGTCACCACCAATACGTAGGTAAGACACATCATTTTATTTAATTTAGCGGATGGTTGCAAAATAAAACTTTTTTCACTCTTTGTTAATATGATAAGTAGTTCCATCAGAACATTGAAATATTCATTCCATTCAAGTAGCAACTATGTTCAATTTTTCTGGTAAAATACTGTTGCGACCGACTCGATATCCGCTCAATACGGTTGTTGCTACCCGTTTTCTTTTAACAATATAACCCGATGCTTATATTCATGAAACGTTTCGTTCTCCTTAACGATCCGTTTATATTAGAAACTATTCAGCTACTTTGGATGACTTAAAATTAATAAAAAATTTTAAACTGTTCATAAATAGTTGAACTGCTTTGTATTTTGTTTTAAAAAAGGGGTAGTCAATAGTTATGCACTTCATTTAGTGCAAATCGGCTCATAGAAGAAAACGAAGCGATTTTAAATATAGAAACTCGGTATAACGGTGACAAACGAACACAAAGTCCACATCTACATCTATTCTCGATAAAGAATCAAAATGACGATGCGTTTTCACCCCTGAGGACTAAGACTAGACAATTCGTCTAATGGTTGGGTCATTACATTAGATTTGATAGACCACAAATCCTCGTGAAAGAACATCGATTCCTACCAAGAATGATACGTGAGGCTATTGAAATTAAAAAACATCCTAATTACAATAGAGAAGGAGGCTGGGTACTACCACCTGCTTGGGACACAAAATTAAAACTAAACCGAAGCATACCACTGCAAGACTTCAAGACCGAGTAGTTCATTCTGCATAGATCGGACCATAAACAATAATTAAAAAGCTGAAGGTACTCCGGATTAACATTGACATCGGGACGTCAGCCACCTCAGTCCCCCGTGACCATAGGTGCTGGAAAGCACTCGAAACGTCAGGAATTAAAAAAAATTTAAAATTAAACGCGATAAAATCCGTAAAAGTAGTTTTAGTCAATTGATTTTTGTCATAAGTAGTGAATTGCATTTAGTAAGAAGTTTTGACATTACAAACGGACACTTTAATTTTATATATTTTCATAGATTAGAATGTAAAATACAGGGTCAGGTACATTATTTATATCAAACTGAAATCACAACGAAAGTTTATACGTGAAAGGGAAACACTACAGCTAAATTATGGCTTCAGCACGAATGAGTACATAGGCTGCACTAAAAGTATCGGGAATGGAATATTTCCACTGTTCCTGTCATATTAGAATCTTTTTAATTGAAAACTCCTTGGTTTTAAAAATCGAATACCATTTATTTATTTAAAAAAAGATTCTCGGTCGTGTCACAAGGTTTTGTCAAACTTGTTTAGTCGTTGAGAAAATGGAATTGACTCGAGAAAATTCAAGAGCGATGATTTATTATGACTTTCGAAGTGGTTTAACACAAAAACAGTGTGTTGACCGGATGATTTCTGCATTTGGTGATGAAGCCCCATCCAAAACCACAATTTATCGTTGATTTGCTGAATTTCAACGTGGACGTGTCAAGCTCAGTGATGATTCCCGTCAAGGTCGTCCAAAAACTGCAGTCACCCAAGAAAACGTTGATGCTGTGCGTAAGCTGATTGAGGAAGATCGACATGTGACATACCGCGAAATTCAGGCAACTTTAGACATTGGCATGAGTCAAATACAAATAATCTTGCATGAACAATTAGGTGTAAAAAATTTGTTTTCCCGAAGGATACCGCATTCGCTCTGTGAAGAGCAAAAAGCGACTCGCGTTACTTGGTGCGTCAGAACTCTCGAAAGATTCCACGCAGGATCCTCAAATGCTGTATACAACGTATCAGGTGACGAATCCTGGATATACGCGTACGAACCCGAAACAAAAAACCAGCCACGAGTTTGGGTATTCGAAAATGAGTTAAAGCCAACAAAAATTGTTCGTTCACGGAGTGTTGCAAAAAAAATGGTGGCCACGTTTGTCTCCAAAACCGGCCATGTTAGACCCTCTTGAGGGACAAAGAACGGTTAATGCAGAATTGTATGCTAGCATTTGTTTGTCACAGGTCGTTTCTGAACTCCGTAAAGAGAACTGCAATCGCCGCATCATCCTCCATCACGACAATGCGAGTTCTCACACCGCACACAGAACAAAAAGAGTTTTTAGAGCAAGAAAACATAGAATTATTAGACCATCCGCCGTACAGCCCCGACCTAAGCCCTAATGATTTCTATACTTTCCCTAAAATAAAGAATAAATTGCGTGGATAGAGATTTTCATCACCTGAAGAAGCTGTGGATTTTGGAGACCCCAACTTCCGAATGGAATGGTTGCTTCAATGATTGGTTCCATCGTATGGAAAAATGTGTCAAATTTCGCGGAGAATACTTCGCGCGAAAAGCAATAAATACATTTTTAAATAGTAATGTTGTGTTACTTCCTTGATTACCGAAATTTTCAGTGCCGCCCTCGTAGGTTCGACCGGGGTGTGACCACTACCTCCCAGAATACCAGCATGAATCAGCAGTATAACGCTGCTGTGATTCGTATGGTGAGTTTAGAGAACCGGAGATCATTTTAACTGATTACGAGGCATTCTGTCTTAGTCCTCAAGGGATGCATCTGCATTTTAACTCTTAATCGAGGATAGATGTAGATGTCTATGGGCCACAGTATCCACTTACCATCAGGTGGACTGTGCACTTGTTTTCTATATTTAAAAAAACTTACAGCCCACCTGATAACAACTGCCATCCATGGACGCCTGTAACCAATTTCAAACAAGCAATACTATAGATACGTTGTCACCTCTGAGGACTAAAATGGAATGCCTCACAGCGTGTAAATATATCTAAATGCTACTGCACTCGCGCTGCCCGCCGCCGACGTACCCCTCCCACCTCTTGTTGACCAGTTGATGATTCAACTCAACATAGGAAAACGTAAACTGATTATTTGCGCTGTGTATATCCCACCTAAACAGAACTACGACACATACCGTGCTTATTTAGACGTTTTACACAGCGCGGTGCACGATTTAGATACTGACGTTTATGTAATAGGTGACTTTAATCTGCCTAGTCTAAAGTGGGAAAATAAAGGCATTTTCACTCAACCAATTATGAATTCTGATATAACTCCAACGCACAGATACTTAATTAACTTTATGTCATCACTTGAATGTTATCAGTTGAATTCGTTAAATAATAAAACAAATAATATATTAGACTTATGCATCAGTAATAATATAAATAGCAAAACTTCTCCTGTACAATTACCTTTGATTCCGCCAGATGGACATCACCCTCCGTTCCAGGTAGTTGTATCTTTTGTTGAGGAACTCAAACGCTTGAAAAACAAAAACTGACTATGACTATGACTATGCAAAAATTAATGAAGAAATAGCAAATACTAATTGGAATCTTCTCTTCATGGAAAAAGAAGTAGAGGAGGCAGTTTCTAATTTCTATGAAAGGATATATGCAATAATAAAAAAACATGTGCCTACAAAAGTTATTAAATCGTCACTTTTTCCTAATTGGTTTACTCCTGCACTTATTAATTTATATAAGAAAAAGGAGCGTGCCTGGATACAAATGAAAAGATATAATACGGAATCAAATTATTGTATTTTTGCTATACACAGAAAACAATTTAAAGAAATGTCGGATCGGCGTTATAAAGCTTACCTCAAACATGTAGAACACAGTATAAAAAGTAACATTAAATTTTTCTGGACATACATTAATAATCGTAAAAAGAACTCAGATATACCCAACACAATGCACTACAAAAACGTAACTGCCAATACACCTTCTGAAGTATGTAATCTTTTCTCGACGTTTTTCCAATCAGTATTCGAACCTTCTTCTGTACCAGACAACTTTGAAATTAAAGATAT
Source organism: Parnassius apollo (assembly GCA_907164705.1). NCBI lineage: Eukaryota > Metazoa > Arthropoda > Insecta > Lepidoptera > Papilionidae > Parnassius > Parnassius apollo. Next base: position 3,114,750 of record CAJQZP010001402.1, on the reverse strand, counting down.
TAATATAGATGACCGTCAAACGCCTGATACCTTAATCTGTAGTTTAGAAATTTCAAAGGAAGAAGTTCATACCTCAATTAAAGTGCTTGATGTTAATAAAGGTGCTGGAGTTGATAACATTAATGCCTATTTCTTGAGACAGACTGCTGATACTATTGATGAACCTATATGCTATTTATTTAATAAATGTTTACGTGATGGTGTCTTTCCTAAGATCTGGAAATCAGCCAGAATCGTCCCTGTATATAAAGGAGGATCCAAGAAAGACGTAGAAAATTATAGGCCTATTTCTATTTTGCCTACCCTGTCGAAGCTTTGCGAAAGATTAGTACATAAAGCTATTTACCCATGTCTCCATAGTTCCATTTTACAGCAACAACATGGATTCGTTGAGCGTCGTTCCACGATTACTAATCTACTTATTTATACAACGGATCTCTTTGAAGGACTAGATACAAATAAACAGATTGACAGCGTGTACACTGATTTTCGCAAAGCTTTTGACAGGGTGGATCATAAAATCCTCCTTCAAAAGATAGCCTTTAATGGTATACGAGGAAACCTTTGGAGATGGTTTAAATCTTACATATCGAATAGAACTCAAAAGGTCGTTATTAAGGGATTCGAATCTCCATGTGTAAATATAAGCTCAGGTGTACCACAGGGTTCCATTCTTGGCCCTCTACTATTCGTATTATTCATTAACGATATTAATAAATGTTTTGATCACTGTAAGTTTCTTTTATACGCAGATGATTTAAAGATTTACAAGATTATTAACACTTTAGACGATCATGTTAAACTCCAAAATGACCTGAATCAACTCTCTTTATACTGCAGTGAAAATAAACTGAGCATTAATAAATGCAAATCCATAACTTTCACAAGAAAGAGGAATTTTAGTAATTACTATTATTCACTTTGCGGAATAACCTTAACAAAAGAAAACACTATTAAAGATCTTGGAATCACACTTGATAGTAAACTACATTTCGATGTACATATAGAGAACATTATTAATAAAGCATTTAGAATGTATGGGTTCGTCATTAGGTCAGGTATTATGTTTAAACAAACTTCTACATTCTTATATTTATTTAAATCATTGATACGTTGTCAGCTAGAATACGCTGTATCAATATGGAATCCACTTTATGAAAAATACAATTATATGCTTGAAAGGATACAAAAGAAATATCTTCGATACATACATTTTAAATGCCACCGCAAACGATTGTCGTATAATTTGTTACTAAAAACATACAATTTAATCGATCTTAAATCTAGACGCACACAACTTGAATTAATGTTATTACATGATCTTACTCATAATAGATATGATTCTATAGAAATATCAAACAAACTTTGTTATAGCGTACCTCCTCGATCATTAATGAGGTCTACACGTCCGCATAGATTGTTTGCAACCTTACCCTGCCGAACGAATGCGGGCATTCGTTCTCCACTTCACCGTATGGCCAAAACATACAATAATATTTTCAATGATATCGATATTATTGCATTACGACATACATCTTTCAAGAAATTAGTCATTGATAGGCTTGGCTTAGTAACTCATAAAAAATGATTTTATTTTCTTCCTGTATATCGCAAGCTTGGTTGTAGATTCATGTACCTGCCAAACACGTCTCCGAACCCAAGGTTGCAGCTGCTGTAGGGCAGCCAGGCTTGTGATGGATTGTCTATTTGGCACTGTCTAGACATCCAGCTCTGATTGTTCACATAACTCATCGAAATCACACGCAATAACACATACACACCTACCTCCACTCTTAAACACACAAACACACGCACACACACACGCACACACACACGCACGCACACACACACATGCGCACGTGGACTCACGCACGCGCGCGCGCACGCACACACACACACACACACACATGTATTAATAATGTTTATTAGTTACTTCATGATTTCTTAACTAGTTAACTAACACTTGTTATAATGTAAGATGAGCTCCACTTATTATATGTATAATGAGACCAGCGCTGTTGGATTCATAATGATAATTACGTTTCTTTGTTTTGAATATTTTATATATATTTAATTGTGAATCTGTTTGTGGTCCTTTAAATAAATGAAAAAAAAATATACTGGTTCTCTATAATACACTTTCATACCGGAACACAGCTGTACAAACACCCCGTAAGTAATAGCCCTACGCTTTATTGCAGCGTACAAACCTCATAGGTATAAAGGCGATAACAAAAATAAATATGTCGCCAAATAGTGATTAGTGCTTGTAACGCTAAGTTCTGGTCTGAAGGGAATAAGAAGCCAGTATAGTAAGAGGCTGTGAGGCATTCCATCGTAGTCCTCAGGGGCGGCGCATGTAGCCTTCTTTGTTTGAAGTTTGCTATAAGTGTTCATAGACTGTTGTAGCTACTTAACTTCACGTGAACTGTTAGTTTTTTGTCCTTTTCGTTTAAAAAAAAAGAAAAAATAAGCCCACGACCACACACTTTAGCCCGGATCAAGGCTATAATACAAAAATGTTTAAAAAATAATAAAAATACAAAAAAGTTTTGGTGTTTGTACATTACGACTTATGACTGATAAAGTCCAAATATGCACGCAGCAATAGCTGTAGAAATTATTTTTATTTAGCTGAATAAAAATAATTTGGTAGCTTGTTATATAAAAGAACACACGTGGATAAACAGCTTTTATTATATTTAGGTACTTATTTTAAGATTATCACATAAAACGAGCTTATGTAGGTTTCACCAGTTCCGAGTATTTAGATCGTGTGCCGTTTTAAATAAATATTTATGTTTCCATACAAACATGCATATTTCGTAGCATAATAGAGAGGTAATAAGCCAAGGTTTTTAAACACGTGTTGACATTGATTCATTTAGTTTAACCTTTAACTACACGGGCGGGGTCTGAGTAGACCCTACGATACATTTTTGGTTATATTTTGTTTTTTTGGTGTACGTGTTTGGTGACTAGCCATTTTAAGTATTCTCTGTGTGCAGCGGGGGCTCATGATGGGTGGACATGCGTCGCGCTCTTGCAACGGTAAGTACCTATTTTACATTGCTGGGGTTTCTGTAGACCTCACGCGTGCCTTGAAGTAATACCCACTTATTTACATTATGCGAATACTGGGATTTGCGTTTATTTCAGGATATTTAAAACATGAGTCGCTTTATCCGTAATGATGATATTTCAAGACTTATACAAGACTGTACAGACTCAGAAAGTGGAGACATAGAAAGAAATGACCCGGAAGAAGATGTTTCTGTATTTAGCGATCAGGAATCGATACACAGTGAACATCTTTCTGGTTCGAAGATCGAGCAACGTAGACTATTGTCCTCGTGAAGAGGAAGAAGAAGAAGGGCCGGAGGAAATAATGTAAAACTTGCAAAAATCTATTTGAAAGCCTCGGTCAAAGCTAATAAATTGTTGTTTGTTATGTGAACCCTAAGAAAGTGATGTCATGTGTTCGTATTGTTTTTTGAGGTTTATCTAATTTTATGTTCCTATTTTGTTAAAAAAATTAAGAGTTTGATTAAAAGTTAAATTTTAATTTTATTCTTACGTCATTTCTACAATGCCTCAAAAATAAAAACCAATGAGCCATGTTTTTGTAAAAGACATAAAACTTACTATTAAAAGTGATTATTATAAGCACAAACGATTTAAATAACAAATAGGCGGTCTTGCATTGTGTTAAGATATGAATTTGTAAGTCATTTCCAATAACTATTTATAATCACACCTAAGTTCTAATGGGGATACCTCTAGACCCCATGCGAAACTGTATATTACCAAAAACAGCGCGTATATTACGGATTAAGCCCACATATTGCTCTGATAGATTTTTGTGCGCTAAATGCTCTATTTTGGTCAGTGCTTTTACGCCTGATTATAAGTCCATAGCACATTATTCACACGTATGTATGGTTATTACAATTATAGTATAATAAAAAAATCAGTTTTCTTGTAAGCCAATACCGCTCAAGAACCTAATTTACTAGTAAATGTAAATATCATACTAATCAATATTTATATATCTATTCCGAATGACGATAAGTCGCGCGATACGTCCGCTTGACACGATGCACATGTCATCGACACTGAGCGCGTTCATGAAGCGGTGACGTCACATCCGGCTGCCTGCGCCCATTGTACCAAGCATGGCGCCATATTGGACGCGAATTAATCTTGTTTATAAATATACATAACATTTCGTGTCGCACACGTGGATTATGATAAGGTTTTGGATGTTACAGGAACAAAGTTATTAATAATAATAATGTCCTGCAGACCATTTCACGGCTAGTTTTAACAGCCATCTGTGCAAGACAGGATTATAGTACACGAACGAGTGTCCGATGGGTCGGCAATCCCACACAACCGGAGGGAGATCAGACGCAAGAAAAACGGCTATAAATGTTTTCCAAGGCATCGGATTCGAAGTACAGAAATCTTATATGATCGGCCTATATTATTTTAATCTTAAGAAAATCTAATTAGCAGAGTAAAATAGTAGAAACGTATAATCGTTTCTACGATTTTACGTACTTTAGTACGATTCTACGTAGGTACGATACTCACCCTTGTACTGAAATCAAATAGAATCGCTTTTTATCTTTGTTTCTCACTCGCATTCGGGCTACTAATGTACTATCTCTTACTATCAGAAGGAATTAAGAAAAACGCTAGTGAATAAGACATAAAGCATGCGTTTTTCTTTATTACTACACTTATTTTTAGCAACGGATACGAAATACGAGAATATGCTAAAACTAAAATCTGAGTGGAATTTAAAATAGGGCCGTAATATCAAGTTTGGAGAGCTCCATTCTTATTAAACACTTTTTACAACTAGATTATTAAAATGTTTTGAACACTGTGAGAAATAAAAGTTAACAGCTTTGTCGGATAAAACCAAAAAAAAAAGGAAACTTCATAGGACACACTTCAACTTTTGTATGTTTATTCCTACGTGTATAATATATGCATGTATGTATGTGTGTATGCACGTATATATGTTTTAATGTCTATCTATCCATTTGGCACACTCTGTAGTCTAAACTGCTTGATGATTTTAACATATGGAATGCCGTTTGATACGTCTTAGTTGTGAGAGTGACTTAAAGTATAATTTTTTTTAATAATTGAGCTTGTTAACAATGAATTCAAGCAAAACAACGCGCTATTATATAACGTCTATATTACATATGTAAAATTCAATTAAACTATCCATATTAAAAAAAGTTATATAAACAAAACACCTAAACGAAACTAATTTTAAGGATTTTATGGCGTTTAATTTTGACTTTTAAAATTCCCGACGTGTCAGGTCACTGGGGACAGAGGTCTGACGTTCCCATTATCATTGTTGTCCCGGCTATCTTCAATTTTAGAATATAAATTTTTGATCCGATCTACGCAGAATGAGCTTACACTATTTTCAAGTCTTGCAAGTATGCTTGGGTTTGGTTTTAATTTTTATTAATTACAGAATTGCAAGCAGATAGCAGCACCCATCAATCTTTTCTGTTGAAATTACGATGTTTATTTTAATTTCAATAGCCTAGCGAATAATTCTTGGTACGAATCGATGTTCCTTGTGAGGATTTGTGGTCTATTAAATCTAATACAATGGCAGGGCCGATCCTGAACATGTTCACAGACTGCAGACTTCCAGGAGCGTCGGTGCTTCTCGTCAAATATATGTTCCTTTACGCGGGCTTTTATAGATCTTTTTGTTTGTCCTATGTACGAGAGACCACATTCACCCGCATAAAGTGAAAGTTACAGCTCTCCACAGGCTTTCTCACTTTTCTGAGGGTCATGAAGCAATTGACGGACTTTATTAGCCCTCGAAATATTTTATTTCTCAAACATTTCTTTTTTTTACTATTCTAAGCCAGCGCTTAACTACAATCACACCTGAAGGTAAGTGGTGATGTAGCCAAGATGACGTATCGCACTGACTTAACAAAAACCTTGCCTTGAAGACACCCACATTAAAATCGGATGAAAGACAGATGCCGGCAACTTATTCCACTCCTTTGTTGTACGCATGATGATCGACTTAGCAAACCGATTGCTACGAATGCGTGGTAAGTCGACAATGAAAGGGTGGAGACTAGCCGACTGGTTGTCCGATGGTGGAAAGAACGAGCATTTAGTAATGCAATTTCTGCGTACACTCTATGAAATGCATCCTGTAGAAAACCAAAAGGCTTGCTACTTTGCGCCTGTGTTCGAGGCTGTTGGAGGTTGGTTTTAACCAGATTCGAATTATCAATAAGCCGAACATGCAGATTTCACCACGATGTATTTCTTCACCGCCGAGTACGTCGTAAAACATCACTTAATTTACAATTAGGTAACTGTTTCATTGGTGCCGGTGAGGATTGACACCGACTTGCTCGCATATTGTGAAATTTACTACCACGGTTTTGAAACTAGTACGATAAAAATCGCGCATAATCTCTACAAAAGACAAAGTTATTTTGTGGTATCGTAACTAACACCATAGTCATGGTCATTACCCATAAGCCGTTATAGAACTTTTCGACCTACCGCATGAGGTCATTATCGGAATGAGGTTCATAAATTTAATATAGCACCTACCATTTGCCAATGAGCATTGAAAAACTAAAACAAATAGGATTGCGCATTCAGCCCTGACTGTTTGACGAATACAACGGGATTGAAACATAATGCTGCAATTGAAATAGACTGCGTAATATTCTGTAGTGGATACGTTTAAGCTTATAGATTATAGGTGTCATCAATTGTCCATAGGAGTAAATTAAATGATACAATAAAGTTTTAACTCGTTTATATTTTCATTTATTCAATGAACAGTGTACGCTTAAATATAAAAAAAATTGTGCGTGTACACACGTACGAAGTGAAATGTCTTTACGACATATCATTTTTCTTTTATTTTATATTTTACATAAGTAGGCTTAATAATAGTATACTCATGCAGCCCCGGTGGTGAAACATTACAAGAAAACGTTAAACGTTATTAAATTTCTCCATAATAGCATAAAACATGCCTGTCACCCAGAAGGGTAGGCAGATACTACAGACTTCCATTTGGCACGATCCTGACACACCTCTCTCGCCTCCTCCACATCCATATACCTACACATACATACTCGTCGCTTAAGGGTACTCTTAATTTGGCCCATTTTCAATATATCACCAATTTGGTCGATAAACATTCGCTTAGGAAGTCTCTTTCCGACTTTTCCGTTCACTTCTGCGACATAAATTTGCTTTGTCACTTTTTCCTCATTTATTCTTTTAACATGACCAAATCACCGAAGCATTTCTTTCTTAATCCTGGTGACAACATCATCTTGCAAACCACACTCTTCTCTAATCACACAATTTCTCACCCTGTCACTCAGATTCATCCCTAACATACTCCTTACCGATCGCATTTCTACTGCATTTATTCTACTCTTGTGCTTCTTCTGCCACACCCTACTTTTACTACCATACGTTAAAGTAGGGACTAACAGAGCATTGTGAATTGCCATACGTGCCTTTTTTGACACATTCTAACTTTCCACAATAGAGTGTAGAGTCCCATTTACTTTCAGTTCACTGATCGGTCTATATCATAATTTCTCCACTATGTCGATAAAGACATTCATAATTCATAATTATTTATTTGCATAGAATGTAGGTAGATATTACAAGAGTATTATTAAAACATGAAAGTTCCTATACATTCTGCCTTGTCGAGGCGTGCAAATTTTGACTAATTAGATATAACAATTTTTTTTGATGAATTTAACTTAATTACAAATATCAAAATGTTCATATGTAAAAACAGTAAAATTAACTAACTAATAATTATTCTATAACTATCGAAGTCCTTTATAAATTCACAGCAAAAAAAATTCAAGCATTTTTGGGTACAGATTTTTAAATATGTAATTTGTTTTGATTTTTGTGATCAAGATACTCATTAATAGTATAGAAACAATGAAGTAAAAGCCATTCATAAAGTTGGTTTTTTAAGTTTGTCATTAGGAAATTTTTAAACTCGTCGAGTAGAGTTAAAGATTTTAATCGCCATTATATATGATTTTTTTTGGAAGAGCATCAATTTACATTTTGGAAAGTATATTCTGTTATTAGATTTTTCTCTTAAACTTCTATCTCTTAAAAAGTTATTACTTGGGAAGTATTCAGGGAATTGTTTGACAAAAATCGCCGCTTGTTTTATATACATACATGCGAGTGGCAGCACTTTTATTTCTTTAAATAATGGTTTGACGATGTATGGAATGTGCTCCACAGTTGCTCGTGAGTCTATTTCGGAACAGTTGCCCCATATTAGAACTTTAACTTTAATAAATCATTATGTCATTTAACTTGAATTATTATTCATTATTTTCTAGGTTCTAGAACTATTTTGTACCTAGAAATCTGTCTAGGTAGACCTATTTTTATTTTTTATCTCTTACCTATTTTTATCACCTCAAAGCAAAGATTGTATAGCTGCCCCAAGGAAAGCCACAAAGGCAAATTTCAATATTAATCATTAAATAAATTGTCGAATTTCACAGGGAATTTGATTATTATGATCGTTTTAAGTACGTCGCCTAATAATAATACCCTTAAGGGCCTATACCTCCCCGCGCTTCGTATGCTCTCTACCGACATATCTGTAATCATTAATACTGTAAGTAGACAGGTCGGTAGTTACTTATTTCATTAGGTTTATCATATTTATTTCTCTTTCTTTACGTCAACCCAATCGCTTCTTATTTTTATTACAAGTAGGTAGTAGCTAACACCTGCTTACCTATTTCCGCCGCCAAACAGCAGTGATTGTATTAGCTGCCCCAAAGAATACCACAAAGCACGGCAGTTTTCGATATTAACTAGGGCCGAAGCAGATGCAAAGGTAAAACCTTTTGCTAGCATCATAAACGGAGCGGAGTAAAAGTCTAAATTCATAACTATATTACAATTGTTTTAAATTAATTCTTTTCTCAATAATTATTACAAAAGCGCGCGCTTTTGCTTTACATGTATTTTTTCCCATAGACAATTTAGTTTTTAGTTATTTTTAATATCTTTTAGACAAAATCAGATTTTTATTGTTTACAAACCTTGTCCGCGTTGATCTACAAATATTGCCGAAAAAATTATGCAATCTATTGGCCTACGGGTTAAGGAGGAGATAGATTTCAAAGAATCGTTCTCTTGCGGCATGGGAGCTCCGCTCCGCTACAATAATCCGCTAAATAAATTGTCAAATTTCACAGAGCATTTGATTATTATGATCGTTGTAAGTACGTGATCTAATATATACAATATGAAACGTAATTAACGCACACCCTCAGACACCCCAATTAGTATATTATGTTATAATCATAATACATACACTGAATTTTAGTTAAACATTTTTATGCACTGATTATTTATCAAATTAGTTATACTAATTCCGGAAGAATGTTGTGGTCACAGTACAAATCCACGAACGCAAAGACTTTAACGTGGTTGAAATAAAGTTAATTTTTCTTTATTTTTATTGAATGACAGAATTAGTAATAATACAAATAAAACTGCACTCTTAAAAGTCTTATTGTCTTATTTAGTGTGACTGTAATTTACGTAGTTTTAATTATTTTTGGGATAAAAAATTACCTATATTAAAAATGATAGGAATCGATTCAGTAAACGATTCTGAACAAACTACTTTCTCAAGGGTATGTATATATATATTATATATCTATATAATATATATCTTATTATCGATATATATATATATATATATATATATAATACAGCTAAACGGGCCTCATTTTACTTCCTACAGGTAACTGGGTACTCGACATACGTAACTCGAACTATGGTAGTTGAATCTAATTTCGTAAAGGTTTCCTCGTGTCAGGACAAGTTTGACTTTTCGAAGTTCTACTTAAATCACAGTAACGATCGTTATTGTTTTCTTTTTATTAATTTTATAGATTAAGGACAACAAAGCGAGCACACAGTCCATCTGATAGTAAGTGAAAATGATGTGGTCCATAGACATCTATATCCATCCTCGATTAAGAATTACCTCTGAGGGCTAAGATGGAATACCGCGTTAGTAGTAAAAAGGGTCTCCAGTTCGCTGCACTCACCATACAAACGCGGTAACATTATTCTCTTGTTTCATGCTGGTATTCTGTGAGGGCGTCCTAACCCGATCGAGCCGACCCATTTGAGCCACAGCAGCGTGGCTGTACTACGTAAAAACATTTACAATTTTTCTTTAGATTAAAAGAAAACATTTAATTCTAATTTGGATATCTTTTTCTGTTTCCTCATTCGTATGTTAGAGACCACAGCTGGACATAGACATTTCCAGGTTAGGGAGGGTGTGCCTTATTTGGCAGGCTTGGCAGGTGGATTGGCCATTCGCAGCGCAAAACGATACGCAACATTGATGCTGTTGCCATTCTGAATATTTGTGTTGATGTTTTTTGATGACTGCTACGCGATATCTTAGTCAATGGTGAACTTTGATGATCCTTGTTTTAATAAATAGGTTATACTTGATTCCATATGCATATCTGTTTGGTTAATTAGGGCTAAAATTTACCCCTAAATGTGAGAAAAAGCGGATAAACTATTAAAGACGACATTGAGATCGTGGTATTCACTAATCCACTCAAAAAAGCTAAAAAATAACGTTGATATGTGGTAGAGCCACGCTGCAACTATATCAGTTGTAGCACGAATGTGTCGACTCGACCACGGTGGGATCACACTTTCACAGAATCCCAGCGTAAAATAACAGTGTTTCGTATGGTGAGTGTAGAGAACCGGACACCCTTTGTACTGGAAACAAGGCATTCCATCTTAGTCCTCATGAATGACAACGCATCTGCTTTTGATTCTTAATCGAGGATAAATGTAAATATATATGGGCCATAGCATCCAATTATCAGGTGGACTGTGTGCTCGTTTGTCACCCTTATTCTATAAAAAGAACACATTTTACGACATGTAAGGAAAGTAACACAGAATAGGTACATACTCGTATAAGTTCCAAACCAATATGTGGCAAATCAATCATTCAGTCCTAATATTATAAATATCGCCACCGAGACATTGACTATAACAATGTTTACAAATCGGGCGATTACATAAATAAAAATCACTTTCAACTTAGGTTTATCAAGCGTGATGATGAAGTAATGAGGAATTATGATTGAAACGCTATACAACTGTTAAACTTACATTTTCTTCGTTTACAATATGGGACCACAAAAAGATCTACGTTTTGTATGATCGAACTTAAATTGCTTGTATACTATAAACTACGGGTGCGACCCTACATTACTAGCATTTCACTTTAAACAAGTTTAGATCCCTATCAACCATATAGCTAAGTAGCCTCACGAGCCCCATATCATTTAAAAGCCTCAACGAATAAAGAAAAATACTTTATTACATGATTGAAAAAGTTAGAAAATGGGATGAGTGCCTCAAGACCTGCCTAGTGACTGAACTCTAAACTGGCTTTGTTGTATAATTTTTATTTATATCATAGTTATAAATGAATATTGGTTTGAAACACGCCAAGGATATTAATAAAAGAGAGACCTTTGCAGAAAAAATAACCTACATTTTGCACATCGGCGCGCAAATAAACTTTCTAAAACGCCCGAATTAGACCCACCTTGAAATTAAAACCGGTAATCGATCCGTAAAGAATTTGTATTGATAGTTTAAATTGGCATTTAAGTCAATTTGGGTAGCTTGAACCACTATCATCAAATCACTACATCATATAAGTTGAGTTTGCTGCTTGTTGTAATGACTCAAAATTCGGTGGGTTTCCCATTATAAGTCTAATTTGACTTATTTTATGAAAACAATTAAGATTTTATGTAATTACACAGTACTACGACTTCATTTACTCCGTATACACATTATTATCTATAAAAAAAATTATTTTTGATGAGTTAAAAATGTGTATCAATAGACAATTTTTCATTATTAATAAATACGCCATGTTACAGAGTAACATAATTTAAACTGAAGTGGATGTTTTCAAAGGTTCTGTAGTATAAAAGCAGTTATTTATTCACAGCATTAATTTTAGAATTAATAAAAGTAAATATTTAATTAAGAATTAACATATCAACTTGAGGTGCCAAACTTCGATGTCAATTTATAAATAATATTTCTATGCAAGCTGTATATACATACATAACATGGTGAGTACATTTTGAACTGTTAGTAGTTGTAGTTATTGGTTTTGCAATTGAACACCAAAAACAAACAAAAAAAACATTGGAAAAAAACCCACGACGCATGAAAACGTTTTAACCGAAAAAGCATTTTTAAACCCCCTCGACTATAATGAAATAAGAAACGAAAGATAAATATAATCGTTTAATAAAGGATAGTTTTGTCACAAGGTCTGCCATATAAACAAATAAATATTATGACTTTCCTTAGTCCTTCCTACATTTGTGTATCTATTTCTTCGTCGTAGAGATAAACACAGCAATAAAATCAAATATAGGTACTACACTCAAGAAAATCCGTCAGAGCTAACACCATTACATCTATTTAAGATACCCTTTACAGAAAACCGTATCTAAATCGGTTAAAGCGTTTTGAAGATAAACAACCTCTCACCCTAAAGACATACCCTTCACCGTTCCGTCGTGGGTAATAATGAGGAAAAATTGTTATTATTTCAAAAACCATGTATTTTTATACAATAAGGGCGACAAACGTGGACTCAGTTCACCTGATGGTAAGTGTATGCTGAATTTGAATGATGCATATAGACATCTACATCTATCCTTGATTAAGAATCAAAATGCTGATGCGTAAAAAGGGTCTCCGGTTCTCTACACTCATCATACGGAACACGTCAACATTAATCTACAGCTGCCCATATACCACGTAAATAAAAAATAGCAATCTACACAGGTCCCACTGTAACCCAAACCTTGTCTTATTTCCGAAAGCATTTTGGAGCAGGAAAATGTCCGCCGCGCTGCCCCAATGCGTATTGTGGTGTTGACATGTGACGTACATGTCCTGCCGCTATCGCGTGTGTGTCGATAGATTTCTTTACATAGATAATTAATAGTTAATATTCTTCGCTTTCTTTGGAACGTCCCTTTTAACATTAAAAAGTTTTCAGTTCTACCATTTTATGTTGGTATTATGTGAAAACATAGTTCTTTTTTAATTTATTAAAAGCCAGTGTTACAATCCCATCTTGATGATAAAATGGGTCTCCGATTCTTATAATACATATGTTACGCGATATCTTAATCGATATCAAAATCATATTATAAATGGCATTTACAATTGATGGAATCATTTAACATTCTAAGTTGGCCCCATTTAAAGTAGAAGAAAAGTTCCGGGTGATTACCGTGTAGTGGCTGTCGTAAGAGGCAATAGTAGTAGGCAGTACCGAAAAATGTTTGATTACCGTAGGTAAAACCTGACTTTGTCAATTTTTGAAGAAATTAAAAATCTACACCAATATTTCAACAAAAAAGGACTCAGACTGGGCTCAATGATAAATGTGACATTATTTTCTTCATAGATTTGATTTTAAAAAGTAGACAAAATAGAAAATGACAACCTTAACATCACTTTGTAGCAACTTTGCAATCAGGATGTTTAACGAAAATAATAGAGTTTGAATTCAGGGATGAAGGTAAGTTTACCACATAATATAATACACAATACTCAGAGCTATGATTTGTTCCTTTTAATCGTGTTAAATGTAGCAAAGTTTACGCAAGTGGCACAGTTGCTCACCCATTTTTAACTAACTTGAAAACATGTGTCAAAGTTGTCAAAGATTTTTGATTTGGTACTTTACTTGATTTTTATTTAAATCTTGTCAGAATCATTTTTAGGCAAAATCTAAAGTTGTAATGTTATCATATTGCGGGTAAGACGAAAACGTCAGTCTGTTGTCCGAGCATTAATAGAAGTATAAAAGTTAGCATATTACCTGTACTTTATTCTAAATTTTATCAGAAACATAACAAAAATATATCAAACAAAAATACTTTCCTTTAAAATAAAAACCAAAAGTGGTAATAATAAGCTTTAATCAATTATAATATAGATCAAAAATAAAGCTTGTCACGATCATTTTTAAATAGTATTGGTTTTGTTTTAAAAGTCATAATTATCATTTGATTACGAACAGGTAAAAAAATAATTGTAACCAACCGAAATTTTGTTTTTCCGCAATAGAAAAACATTCATAATCATTAAAAATGACACTGTTCTTTGGGATCAAGTTGTAATAATATTATTAATACCCAAAAGCGCATTAAAAATCATATTGATTTCTCTTTTCTCTTCCTTCACTTATAATAAAGATGAATCGATTGACAACTCATTTCATCTCAATCATCCATACCAGAGATTATCAAACTTATTTCCTTTACCGCACCCTTTGAAAATCAATTATTTTTCAGTGTCCCCTATTTTTTATACTCTCCTAAAATCCACAATTTCATTACTTTAATTAATTTAGTCATGGTATGCAAATATTAGCCGGGTTTAACAAGTTTGTTGATATCAGGTTCTGCTCTCATGATTGTCTCCACATTCTCGTTAGCTTATACTAAACAAATTGGGACGGCTTTATTTTTATCTTCAAGAGAATTCTAGGTAATTAGCTTTGCCTAAATCCAGCCGCTTTCCGCACTTTTTCTTAACCCTGTAATTATGATAGCAATTACTACTTGTATCTACTAGTTAACTTTTATTTTGTGTTAACGTAAACGCTCCTGACTTCAAATTTATTCAATTCATTCACTACAGACTATTAAAGGCCTCCCCATAGACTTATAAGGGATTATTTTAAAGTAAAAACTTGTTACAGTAAACCTTATACGTTTTGTGATGGAGTTTAATGAAGTTTCTTAAAAAAAGAAAGACGAAGTTTTTGACCACCAAATATTAGTTCTTTACTTTATTTTATTACCTTCTTTTATTTCTATTAATCAAAGTAACGCAATCGATGCATCTTTACCAACGCAATGGCAGTTTATTGATGCCCTTTTTGAAGAAGGCAGCTGGACGGGAGGCAACAAATTCTTCGAAGGTATTTTGTATTGCCTCTCGGGTATTGTATTTTTTTACCGTCAAAAAGTTATCCAAATTGTGGAAAAAGTAGAAGTATGTAGGCGCAAGGTTTGGTGAGTACGGCATATGACGGAGAGCTTCCAGCCTCTTGTAACTTGAAGACCATTTGTTGTGCAGTACGAGGTCGTGCGTTGACCAAGGCTAGTTGGCGACGTGCGAACTTCTCCATTATTGTGTTCAATTCCCCACAGTACACATCTGCAGTAATGCTCATCCCGTTTGGTAAGAAGCTGTGATGAATTACATCGGCGCTGGACCACCAAACAGTGATCATCACTTTTTAGGGGTAAGTTTTCGTTTAGGGCATTGTTTAGGTGCGGAACCAGAATTCACCAACTTGCTGTGCTCTTGCGATTGTCAAACAGAATCCATTTTTCGTCGCAGGTAACAAAGCGGTCAAAATTTCTTCGTGTGTGTGCCTGTTGAAAAGTGCAAGGTACGTCTCGACGCGTACTTCGCGCTCGCGATCATTGAATTCGTGGGGCACCCATTTGTCAAGCTTTTTACCTTGCGAATTTTACGCAAATGGACCACTATTGTTTTGAAGCTAACGTAAAGCTGCTGCTAATTTAGACGTAGATGTCGGCCAAAATTTTCGGACGACCAATGATTTCAGATCGAAATATACGGAAGCGGGGAATAACAATAACAGGAGGTGCGTTCATTAGTAGTATTCCTAAAAGTAAATTAAAAAGTACATCACAATCATCATCAATAAGTCATATTCCATAACAACTCGAACGTTTAACATATCCATGATGACGAAAAAGATTCAAATGCGATTATATCATAACGGTAATTAATAAAGAAATGACTGATTTTGAAAAAAGAATTCCATGTTTTTAAAATAAAATTAATTTGAAGTTAGAATTCTTAGCTAACAAAAATTATTTTGATTTAAAATGGATAGTACTGCAGAACGGCAATTTCATAGGTAAAGGCCTAAAGTATTATTAGTTTAGATGGAAAATTGTGAAAGAAATGATAGGTGGCTAGCCCATCGGCTACACAATCGCAATCCCAAAATATACCATTAGTGGCCTTTTACAACATACTCGACAAGCAATACCTACAGTTGGTACATTGTTTAATTGTTATAAGTCCTAAATAAACATGGGATCAACAAAGGTCAACATCAATAATTTTAAAATTTTAAATAAAACTAATTTTATGGATTATATCGCGTATATTAATTAACTTATTTTATAATCCCAAAGTTTCGAGCACTTTACAGCACCCACGGTCACGTTGCAATGTTATAGTTAACCACGGCTAATTTAAAACTTTAATCTTAATTTAAAGTTTTGTGATTCGGTTTACTGAAATTTTGTAAATATCGTGAAATACCTTTTCTATTTCAACATCGTAATTTTACAATTCAATAAATTGAACTCTGTCTAGAGCCAAAATAGGTACCGATACCGATTTTAGTTCTATAAAAATATGGGTGATAAACGAGCATAAATTAATGAGGGTAAATGCTGTAAGATGCCATCTTTCCTCGATTATTGGACGCCACACACGGTCTGTTCAACTGATCATTGCAACTGATCTATTCAAACTAAAACTGTTGATATTTTTAAAAATATCGGATTTTCGATATATCGATTATTATAAATATGTAAATATTGGATTTTTATATATAAGTTTATTTATCGATATATCAAAAAAAAGTCCGATATTTAAAAAAATCAACAGTTTTAATTTGAACTGATCAGTTGGAATGATCAGTTGAACTGACCGTGGCGTCTAAAAGGCTCAAAATTCAGATGAGTTATCACCCCCTGAGATGGAATACCTCAGTACTAGTAAAAAAGGTCGAAACATACATCATAACAAAAAGCAAAAATTATGGTACAGGATGTATCTTGAAGAGAAGTTGCTCAGCATTATAATAAATATATGTAATAGTAAGCCAAGGTATCCCAAAATCGAACATCCTCAGGAAAGACTTCAACGCAGTCTCAAGTACGGTATTATATTAAACTTGACAAAAACGCAAAGAAACAATTACATTTGGAAACTACGAGTATTCCCGTGTAGCAGACGGCAATCTACGTCTTGATACCAAATACATCACACCTTAGAGCGTTTTTTCACTGGCCGATACGAATCGTTAAAGTAAAATCACACACATTCGTTATTTATGGGCATGATAAAGCGAAGTTATGCGGTGTAACATTCCTTCTTTTATAAGACTTCCGTGCCGCGAGTTGTAAGGTATACAATCAATGAATGTAAAGTTTATATTGAATGTAATATGCGTTGTGTATACATTGTACCGTGTGGAGACAGCTTAGAAGAATCTTTTACCCCATATAATCATCCAGGGGGTGTCGTAAGAGCTGACAAAGGGCAAGGAAACAGGAACAGCAGCATGTTCCTGATAATAACCCTAAATAATAAAAAGCCCCTGCACAGCGTGGCAACTATAGTAAATATCTCCTCTTACCGCCGCTTCGACTGTGAAGTACAATTAGGGTTGCCAGATGTTCGGGATTCGTCTGGATTTTCCCGACATTCCAAATGATCTCCAGACTCCAGACAAAACTCAAAATCTCCAGACAAATAGCTTCTCGGAAAGTTGACGTATGGACTTTGTTTTAATAAATCATTTTTCATAAATCTTTTTCCGGGTCACGTCGGTTTCGGGGATATATATCACGGGCTTTAATAAACAGTGACTTATTTTTAAAGACAAACATGCCAACTTCATAAATGTATAGTGACGGGACAAGTATACATACTTTTTAACATTATAAATGCGAAAGTGTGTTTGTTTGTTTGTTTGTTTGTCCTTCTTTCACGTCGCAACAGAGCGTCGGCATGGCATCAATTTTGGTATGGGGATAGTTCGGTGGCTGTAGAGTGAAAAAGGTTACTTTTTTCCGCGGAAAAACATCTCATTCCTGTGGGAAAATAGAATATGTTGCAAAAGTTTGTCCTTCTTTCACGTCGCAACAGAAAGTCGGCATGGCATGATTTTTTGTATGGGGATAGTTCGGTGACTGTAGAGTGACATAGGTTACTTTTTTCCGCGGAAAAACATCTCATTCCTATGGGAAAATAGAATATGTTGCAAAAGTTTGTCCTTCTTTCACGTCGCAACAGAGAGTCGGCATGGCATGATTTTTTGTATGGGGATAGTTCGGTGGCTGTAGAGTGACATAGGTTACTTTTTTCCGCGGAAAAACATCTCATTCCTGTGGGAAAATAGAATATGTTGCAAAAGTTTGTCCTTCTTTCACGTCGCAACAGAGCGTCGGCATGGCATGATTTTTGTATGGGGATAGTTCGGTGGCTGTAGAGTGACATAGGTTACTTTTTTCCGCGGAAAAACATCTCATTCCTGTGGGAAAATAGAATATATTGCAAAAGTTTGTCCTTCTTTCACGTCGCAACAGAGCGTCGGCATGTCTTGATTTTTGGTATGGGGATAGTTCGGTGGCTGTAGAGTGACATAGGCTACTTTTTTTCAGCGGAAAAACATATCATTCCCGTGGGAAAATCGAATATGTTGCAAAATTAAATTCAGCAAGGTGGCGCCACCGTGATTCTACAAGACGGACGACGGTACGATGGATGAACACTGAAGGTCAGAATATCTGGATTATTATGTCTTTTTACCAAAATTAAGATAAAAAATGTATGGATCTGTATTTTTCCACGCAGGACCGGGAAGAGAGTGATAAAAAACATAAAATTCACCAGCTGATTTTCTTCAAACGTTTTGGTGCATTGTAATTCACAGAATAGGCGATAACCTCGCAGACGATATTAAGTAATCCGTTGATGCTCTGCCTACCCCGCAAGGGTTACAGGCGTGATTATAAGTATGGATCAGAAATACTATCACCACCTGTCACGCTTTCACCCTTAACTACTGCTTAACTGTGGTAGAAACAGTTCTTAGTAAGCCTTATTAATAAGCCTTAGTAATATTTATTGAACGGAAATGAATACAGTTCTTAGTTTCTTTTGGTTTTCGTTGTTTTAGGTTGTTTAACAATATTTCAAAGGAATATTAATAGTACAGATAGTGTATACGGTACCTATACACTTACTTCTTTTTTCGTTGGTTATATTTATATTGACTACTGCTTTCGATTTCGGTTTTCTGCGATTTGTTTTGTGATTTGGTTTAAGTTGATTGGATTTTATTGGCTATCATTTTCGGATTCGTATTGTGTCTTGAATTGGTTTTGTTGTTTTGATTTTAAAAAATATTTAAAAGGAATATTTATTCCTTTTAGATATTTTGGATTTGCTTTTAAAAAAAATATTTAAAAGGGAATTTAATTCCTTTTAGGTATTTTAACGTTTTTTTATAAATAGGTTTTTTGTTACTTCTTCCGTCTCCTTTTCTTCTCAAAGACAAGCGAAAAGATTGCTCGATCGCTAGAATCTTTAGAAGATGCTGAACTGAGAAGGCAAGAACAAGCAGAGCGTCAGGCTGCTTTTAGAGCATCTGAGACACCTTCTCAACGTCAGCAAAGGCGTCTTGAACAGACAGAGCGTCAGGCTGCTTTAAGAGCTTTCGAAACACCTTCTCAAAGTCAGGAAAGGGGTCTCTTGAACAGGCAGA
>CAJQZP010001402.1:1230000-1285000 GCA_907164705.1 Parnassius apollo | reverse complement strand
GCTACTATTTCACGCTGGTATTTTGTGAGAGCGTGGTCCTTCCCCGGTCGAGCCGACCCATTTGTGCTACAACTATACTACTAATATTACTGCAGCATGGCTCTACCACGTATAAAAATCCCATTAGTTGCATTTTAAGACACGCTAGGCAACTAACGCAGTGGGCACATTCTATCTTGTAAGTCCCACAAAATCATGGGACCTATGAGTCTCAGGCTGATGTGGGAAATATTATTAACACATATGACTTGTAAAGAAATGCACAAGAGACGCACAAGTAAACTAATATATTTTTAGCAGAAATATTTGCGGGCGCGACTACTACAACTCTCCAACGTAAGTCGTAATGATGATGTAACCAAAAGTGAAGACTAATTAGTGCTTAAGTAGCCTAAAATTACACTATTTTATCGTTTGTATGTATTGTATTTTTGTTAAATTGCAATAAATTTTATGATTGTAATATTATTATTACCTTAGTTAAGTCTGATTGATTGTGTTATGTTTTGTATGAGTATGTATAATAATTTTTGTTAATAATATATTTTGGGGTACGAAGGTAGTTTTCTCACGGTTAGGCTGCATAAATATACAAAATAAATGATGAATTTACATTGAATATTTTAAACTATATTAAAAAAATGATAGTACATTATTATTAATAATAATATTATCGCTCTTTCGTTCCAACTAGGATACAAAAAAGAAGTAAGGTATAGGAGGCACTAGCAGAGGTATGAACGAACATTCTTAATAAAAAATCAAACGTATTTGTGGCCGGCAAAAAAGCTTTTTAACTACGTCCACTGACGGTATATAGTAATAAACAGAAATGAGTCTGTGAGTGACGAATGCGCCATTGAACTCGTGTAAAACAGAATATAATATAAGCGTATTTATACGTTTTACTGATTATTTAAAATTTTCTTCTTCTTCTTTATCAGCTCCTAAAAGTTCACCGCTTGATATGAGTCTTTCTCGAGAGGATTTACCGAAATCGTTGACCTCCGCAGTTACGACCATTCCCATATTCAAGCTTTACGGCATCCATGGGACGAAATGGGGTGATGGATTATTTATGCCACCACCATACGACAGCTCCAAATTTTATTACTACAGATCTACTAAATACGCTTTTTATATAGAAAAAGGGTGAAAAACGAGAACACAGTTCTCCTGATGGTAAGTAGATACTGTGGCCCATAGATATCTACATATATTCTCGATTAAGAATCAATACGCAAATGCGTTGTCACCCTTGAGGAATTAGATGGAATGCCTCGTTTCCAGCAAAAAGGGTCTCCGTATCGCTACACTCACCATACGAAACACAGCAGTATTAAGCTGCTATTCTACTTTGGTATTTTGTGAGAGCGTAATCCTTCCCCGGTCGAGCCGAGCCATTCGTGCCACAACCATAATATAGCTGCAGCATGGCTCTACCACGTAAAAACGCAGTACGCGTTGTAATATTTAAAAATGAAATGAAGTGTAAATGAGATTATGTGAAAGAGAAATGAAAATATTTATTTTTCCGTAAGAAAAGTACTATATACTTATAATACAAAAGTACAAAACTATATAGATAAGTCTACTAACAAAACTTAACAAAAATAAGGAATGTTATGATGTTATGCGGCGGTAAACTAACGGTATCTCTGTATTTCATGAATATAAGTCGCTCGCTCGCTGACTAAGAACTCGAGTTTGTCGGAATTTGCAATAAGAGTAGCATATTTGCAAAACTTTTAAATTAAAGATTACATTCATTTATGTTTTAGTCCTTTTAATAAGAAGAAGACGTTATGCGCTGGCTACTGTCGACTGCTGAATCAGAACACGAAAGTGGCAGCTGTGGCGTTAAGGTACAGATCCTCCATCGCTGAGTTGACGGAAGACAATTTGCTCGTTTGGAAACCAATGTTTGTGACTTTTTTGTAATCTTATTCATTATATTTTAAAATTTATAATATTTTATTTATTTTGTTTGTTTTCATAAATACACTGAGTGGCCACTTTAGCATTATCATTACAGCTACTCTATAATATAAATATTAATATAATCGGTTTCAATTATTGACACACCATTTGGCTATACATAATATATTATATAACATGCAATCTCTCTTACCAGAAATCGAAAGCATTTAATCATAAATAAAGAATCCTGGTACTTTAATATTGCTCAGCTTATTTTTGCCAAGTAACTATTAGAAAATACGTTATTTATTGTAGGAAAAAGGTCCACAATATCTAATAATCTAAAATGAGCTCAATATATTTATTTTCCCTCGAACTGGCTTAAAGAATCTCGGGAGAAAACGATACTATTATTGTTGCTACTTACATTTCATAAATCTTACAAATATTTTCCAGAACACTGATTTCACTATATTTATAAAAAATATTAGCAGTCCCAATGTAAATATTATTTATTTAAAACTTAAATGTAACACCTTAAGCTAAAGGGTACATAAAATTAATAATGAATTATATACCGTATAAAAGCGTTGAAGAGTACGTACGCTGACGATATGGCAATGGTAGACGGGCACAAAGGACGGCTCACCAGACGCGTGCACGCATGGAGGGGGGTGCTTGAGAACGGCGGGCTGAAGCTAAATGTGGCGAAGACGTAGTATATGGCCTGCAACAGCACAGATCTCTCCTGAACCTGTCGCTCCGCAGGAACCAAGCTTACGCGCCGATAGTTTAGGTAATTTCTTTTTTACAGTGAAAATAATGATATTTTAAAAAAAGTAAATAACATAAGCACTGCTTTATGGTTAGTTCAGTTAGTATGCAAAGTTTCATGATCTTATTTAAAGTATTTTATGAATAACAGCGGTTTATTGTTCAGTTTGGAGGTAACTTTGGATTTTTTTTTCTATCGAGAAAATTTTACGGAATCGTGTTTTCGTCTAACATAAACCTTAACATTAATCCTCAACTTTACCATATATTTATTTCAAAATTAATGCTGCAATACTTTCGGCATAACGGAGGATCTTGCTAAGCCATTTGAGGTTATATTTCCCCTTAAAGGTGATACATCCGTACGGACGTCCACATGAAATTAGTCAGAATAGCTTCCTGGGATCTCAAAACGTCGAGATCTGATAAAAATTCGATTTTAAAAAATCGGGGTGAAACAAAATAACTTCCCTATATTTGAAATCTTGTCAATGACAAACATTATGACTGCCTTTTCATATATCGGTCTCACAATACATATTTTTAATTCAGCTGGGTACTTTGCTTGATGTAAGTATACAATTATTTATTAATTTGACAATAACTCTTATCTTATCATAGATGTCGGTACATCGGATATTATCCACACCAGGACCCTTGTTGGCTTAAAGTAAAAAGTAAAACACAACTTCAAAAAAGTAAAAGTAATTAAATAAATTTCACATATACGGAAGATTGTATTCCGAGTAGAGATTGTTGTAGACCGAACTTCCATCACAGTGGACAATCACATTGGAGACTATACATCTGAGTATGACTATATAATAGAATACGAGTGTGTTCGGAAGCACATGGGTACTTTCTCCATTCACTCTCATAGTCCGATGTTACTTCAGAGACGTAAGAGATCAGGCGCAGGAAGACAATAAGAACGCCAAAATCTTGACTACGGACTCTTACTGAGAGTTTCATGCCAGAAAAACCCAATAACTGATTTTGGCCTAACCCGGAATTTGAATTAAAGACCATGATCAACAATCACATTACGCGCAATAGAGCAACGAGGCTGTCAAACGTAACTATAAGAACTATGAAAAAAAAAAACTATCAATTTTGGGAATATTGAATGGAATATTTTTTCATCAAACTCATACGTGTGGGGGGGGGGGTATTTTTGGATAGGCCTTCAAAAATTACATTGAGGTTTTGAATATCATTTTTTTCTAAACTGAATAGTTTGCGCGAGAGACACTTTCAAAGTGGTAAAATGTGTGTAACCCCCCCCCCCCCCTGTAACTTCTAAAATAAGAGAATGATAAAACGAAAAAAATATGATGTACATTATAAACTTCCACCGATTTGGTTTGAACGAGATCTAGTAAGTAGTTTTTTTTAATACGTTTTAAATTATAAACCTCAATTTACCTTTCATTCAATCAACTACATGAATTTTTATATTATGTTACTTGCTGCTACGGAAACCTTCATGGGCGAGTCCGACTCGCGCTTCGTGTTCATATATATATGTACAAGTACCCGGATGACCGAGCTTTGCTCGGTTTTTTTAAGTTACAATTATATACAAATTATATGAATAATAGTTTTTGATCTTATTGACATAATAAAAAAAACTGAACTGGTTATTTGAATAAAAAATCATGAGTCAATTAGATTAATTAAAATTTTCGTATTTTTAAAAAATACTAAAAAAAGGGCTCGAAATAATAGATTTTCTTACAAAAGAAGGGAACTTGAAAAAAAAAGGTCGGACTCAAGACTGGACGCGAACCACGGAACACCGATATCACGCCCGAACAACATCCCGTCTGAGCTATTACGATCGTTACTAACCTGTCAAAATTTACCTTCTTATATTGTAGCAGTTTTTTTATTGCCTGAAAACACGGACAAAGGGACATTTTCTAAAAATAAATCCTAGCTAGATCGATTTATTGCCCCCGAAACTCTCTGGACACAAAATTTAAATACCTAAAATGTGTGTTCTACGTATTATTTAAAAATTGCGTATGGTATGTACTAGGTATAAACCATGTTGTTTAGATTACTTGCAGTAATGTATATTCATAAGTGCATTTATACGTATGGTATATAAATATGTTTTTATATTTATATTCACATATACACATTTTGTGTTATTATGGCACCTGCATACGTTTCTCTGCTTAGCTTGTTTTTAACTAGTAAAAATACCTTAAAGTACTAGTAAAACTGCTCTATAATCCATGTCCATGGGTGTATAAAGCAATGTGTTTATCCGTCAAGGGTCAACAACCAAAAACTACCCAAAACCAGGTTACGTACATAGCTCACTGGCTCCGGTGACCGAATGATTCGGATTGGCGGCGTAAAAGAATTTGTCCCCCATATCGTCCTGAGTGTGTCCTAAGAGGTAACTATTGGAAATGCTAGAAAAATCTAATGACCTTTGATAGATGGCGGTGTATAACTATTTCAACTAGACTTACTGTAAAGCACCCGAAATGTCAAGAATCAAAAAAGAAAAATTAGTCGCACTCAACGCGACAAAAACCATAAGATTAGTTTTCATCAATCAACCTTTTATTTTAGAAATACAAAATGGAAACTAATAAATACGACGAAAATACTTCTCTAGAGACTGTCTTGTCGGTTAGGTTAACACTATGCCGGTACTTTCCATTAAATTTATAGCCTCGGAATGGTCATCAACGCGTACAATAAAATCCTATTTCTTTATCGGATATGTCATTTGCCAGAATGAGAAGTTTTTGAACTAAAATAAAACAAGTTGTTGCTAGTAGAGAAACTACAGTATCACAAAACATTTGTGCTAAGAGACTTTTATATTATCAACTTATTTAAGAATGTCCTGCTGACGTTAGGTTGCAAATATTTAGAAGTTAAGTGCTCATTCATCATCATGATTACAGCCTTCCACAAGACCACTGCTGCACATAGGCTTCTCCCATGGAATGCCACAAGGCACGGTTCTAAACCACCTGCATTCATCGACTTCCTGTACATCTAACTAGGACATCACTCCATCTAGTTGGGAAAGACACCATACTTTTCTTCCCCATTGGTTGTCGGATTTTCAAGCCATATAGTCCGCCTATTATAACTTCATTCTGCTAATTCGTTCCCCTGTGCCAGTCATTCTGTTTTTACTGCGGATAATAACCCCATTTACAATTTTTTTTTATAAAACTCTGAGCACAGTCTTCTCCATAGCCATATCATATCCATAGCTCTCTGAGCGACCTCAAGTTTTCTCATGCGACTAGCGGTGAAAGGTCACATCCCAGTTCCATATGTGATACTCGTAACTGGCAGTAGATTAAAGATATTTACAGTCATCCAGAAAACGTGACTTTTCAATTATTTTCAAAAATTTGTTAAAACTTAGAAGTTTTTCATAGAATAAGGGTGAAAAGCAAGCACACAGTCCACCTGATGGTAAGTGGATTCTGTGGTCCATTGACATTTTCATCTATCCCGAATTAAAATTCAGAATATTGTCACCATTGAGAACTAAAGGTCCCTGCATACAAGACGGAATCAGCACGTGCACGAGACGGAGACGTGACTGTATGTTAACATGGACGGGAGTTCAATGCATACCCACTGGTAACGCCAGGTAATAAAATACTTGGTACATATCTTTAACCCCTCTCTTCCTTAATCCTTCCTATTTGCACGTGCGGACATTGAAGGCGTCTCAAGTGCAATTTAGTTGTAATCGTATAACAACCGCGACAACACGAAGGACATTGACATTCATTCATTACAATAAGTCAAGAGTTAAGAACTGTGTGACTTCCTGAAACTAATCTAAGAGTGCGTGTGCCGAACATATAAGAATAAAAAAATTACAGAGAAAGTAGAGTTCAATAGATCAAATCATAAAATATTGGGCTTGCATTTGTTTACCTGTAACATCGCTTTTTGTTGTATACTATCGCCCGCCTGTAGGACGTAATGGGCTTCATTTCTCACACAGTTGCGTACGGCAGGTTGTTAATGAAACAGTTTTGGCAACTTAATTTAGATTGGTACGAGATACCGCCGTCGTATACGACGTTAGGCAAGCACGGAGCGTCAATAGTAACACCGTCCAGTTGGTTTGTGCAAAGACTAAAGTCGCACCAACAAAACCACTATCTATTGCACGCCTCGAGCTTTGTGGCGCGGTGTTACTTTCAAAATTAATTCGCAGATTCCTTGACAATTACTCGTTTGGACTCGCAATATCATTATATGCCTTTGTAGATTCAAAGTTAGCTCTATACTGGATAAAGAGTTCGCCACACAAGTGACGGACATTTGTTGCAAACCGCGTTGTTCAGATCACTGACACTATTTCCGCTAATGTGACGTGAAATATGCACTACACCTTATCCTTTGTTGCCCGCTTGTGGAACATAATGGGTTTCGTTGGTCCCACATGCGTATGGCACGTTGTTTATAACACAGCTTTAGCAACTTAATTAAGATTGATAAAGTGTTACCCCACCGCAGCACTAAAGTGTGTAACTAGTGACTACTGATGACTTCAGTTTCTCTTAGGTTATAATAATCTGCGCCCTTCAAAACAACATTTTGCCGCGGAATATCTAAATATTAAAGGTAAAAAAACGCGCTCACCGCTTTCAATTGTTAGAGGCCTTTCATTGACATCGGTTTGATCCGGGCCTTTTGGACCTTACGCACTAGATTACACTCAAAAGCATTCGATTGTATTTCCGCGTAATGATCATGTATTAAACATGATCACCGATAGATTAATTTTTAACTAACATTTACTTGTTTACCAAGCAAACTTAGTAAGTTAATTAAGTGCGTTGAGCGCATTCTCTCACTCTATTTATCGTAAATTATCTGTGTTTCTTTTTTCTTTATCTTACGGTCGTCTTTTAAAGGTGACTCTTTAAGGGTGAGGGAAAATAGTAACGCCAGTTAATTTAACTTAAATAGTAACGCTAGTTAAGGACTGTGTAACTTCCTGGAAAAACTAAGAGTGCGGGTGGTGAACCACGAGGTGGACCTGCTGTGTTAAATGATACTGCGGGAGGAGCCGAGGCAGTTCCTGACAAGGTTAGTGCGTGCATTCATCTCTCATCCACTTCCCTCGCTCTGCTCGTTGTATGTACCATTACAGTCCACGAAAAATCTTTATCGAAGAAACTCATGTTACTAGTCATTTCTCTCATAAGTCTCTGTCACTGTGTCCACACATCGTGACAGAGACTTATGACACACGAACCTAATGTGCTGGTGTCACTAGAGATGGATTTTTATTTGAAGAATTCAACGGAACGACTGTGCATATCGAGCTAAACTACGGAAGAAAATTGCCGTGTGGGGCGGGAATGGGACACATCGGCGCCGACGATATTTTACCTAGTCGTTTATTATTTATAATAATTATAAATCCATGAACGATGATATGAGATAAGAAAAACTATTATCATCAGAGCAGATTTTAGAATATTTTTTAAAACAAATAATGATAAAATGCAGCAATACAGCCATTAGCAAATAACACAACACACTTGCCGTATATAATTTCAGTTAAAATTACTTGACTCATTGGGTTGCTTCAAGAACCGTTCTGATTGGATTTATCTCATTAATTTCACCCGACATCTAGTCCATAAATAACATTCAAACTTTTATCTGACGGGATTTAATTATGAAACTAATTGACTAGCAATTCAACCCTAGCTAAGTTAAATTGTTTCTCTATTAATACACTAGTACCTGCGTGACCGAGCTTTGCTCGGTTTTTTTTTTGAAATTACATTTAGATACAAATTAAAACATGAGTAATATTTTTTGATCTTATTGACATAATAGAAAAAACTGAAAATCATGAGTGCAGTTTAATTAAAATTTTCATATTTTTAAAAAATACTATAAAAAGGGCTCGAAATAATAGATTTTCTCACAAAAGAAGGGAACTTGAAAAAAAAAGGAAAAAAGTCGGACCGAAGACAGGACGCGAACCAAGGCATTACGATTTCGCGAAAGCTCGATATCCACTTGAGCTATTATGATCATTAACACAATGTCAAAATTTACCTTCTTGTATGGTATTGCCTCAAAACACGGACAAAAACATTTTCTAAAAATAAATCCTAGCTAGATCGATTTATTGCCCCCGAAACTCCCCGGACACTAAATTTTATGAAAATCGTTGGAGCCGTTTCCGAGATCCCGATTATATATATATTAATATACAAGAATTGCTCGTTTAAAGGTATAGGATTTCATTAAAATAAACTTTTAATAAATCGTAATAACTGACTTCAATAATTAAAAAGAATAAAATAATTTCAACATTATAGCCTCTGAATGCGGTGCTAATAAAAAGAGTAACGATGAATATAACCCCAGAATTCAGGAGCAAAACAGGAAAATATTTGATTATTTTATGATTAAAACTACTTTGACGGATTTTATCGCGTTTATTTTTGCTTTTAATTACTTTTATTTTTAATTCCCGACGTTTTGGGCGCTTTCCAGCACCCATGGTCACGGAGGACTGAGATCGTCCCGATGTCATTGTTAAACCCGGAGTACCTTTACCTTTTTTAATTATTGTTTATGGTCCGATCTATGCAAAATGAACTGACTATGTCCTGAGGTCTTGCAGTGGTATGCTTGGATTTAGTTTTAATTTTCCAGCCTCCTTCTCTATTGAAATTAGGATGTTTTTTAATTTCAATATCCTCACGTATCATCCTTGGTAGGAATCGGTGTTTTTTCGCGAGGATTTTTGGTCTATCAAATCTGATGTAAAGGTTGGGGCCGTCAAGGATATGATCACAAACTGCAGACTTCCCGGAACGTTGATGCTTCACATCAGCTATATGTTCTTTTACGCGGGTTCTAATTAATCTTTTTCTTTGTCCTATATAAGAGAGTCCACATTCACAATCAAGCTTGTACACTCCTGCATCTTGTAGAGGAATATGATACTTGACGGATGGTAGGAACTGCCTAATCTTCTTCGGCGGCTTGTAGAATGTTCTAATAGAAGCTCGCTTCAAGATATAGCCAATCTGGAAAGCGCTCGAAACGTCGGGAATTAAAAATAAAAGTAATTAAAAGCAAAAATGAACACGATAAAATCCGTAAAAGTAGTTTTAATCATGTGTAGTGTTCGCGTAAATATAAGAAATCATTATGTAAACCAGTACAGACTGGAAATAGCAAATGAAATACGCCGATTAGAAGATCTAAAGACCAAGCGCGCAAGATACATAACAGACAGAAGAGATGCAGAGATCGTAATCTCATTCCTACGTGTGTCAAGATATCCACTAAAAGACATTCGAGGAAGCGCTAAGATCTTAAATCAGGCTAGTAAAAAGTTGTTAATAACGGTGATTCAGCAAAAACGTACCGATCTATATTTCATAAACAAAACCATAGACAATTCGTCCAGTGAATTAAAGACAGTTTTATCGGCATTTGATTATAAAAATTGCGTGGAAACTTTAGATAAACGCGAAACAACTAAATACAATGAATGCAAAAATAAACATATTGATAAATACCATAAATTAACAACTAATTCAAATGTCCAACATACGAAATCGTTGACCACAGACACGAATCATAAACAACGCGCTGTCTACAATTTATCAAAACAAAAACTGGACGACGCCACAATAAAAGTTTTAGAAAAAGGTATTAATTTCGCAATAACACCGCGAAAAATACCATATGAGGACATTATCTGTAGTGTTGAGGGCTGTCTGTATAAAAATAACATTGGTAATGAAGATTTAGAGGCCATACGTCAAGACATCTCGTCTATGTTACGTCGAAGTTCAGCGCCGAAATTAAATCTTCCCAAAAATGAATTTAACGCGTTAAAAAACTTACGCAACAGACCAGAGCTTACGATTCTCCGCGCAAGTAAAGGTAATTCTACGGTTATAATGGATACGTCACATTACAATTTTAAAATACAACAACTTTCGTCGGATGAAACTACTTATCGAAAGGTCAAAACAGACCCTACAACTAATACTCTTAAAACAACTAGCGATCTAATTAAGAAATACTCCGAGAAATTGAATCTGGACGTTAATTCGATAATACCTTCATGTGCCAAACCACCGAAGTTGTATGGGTTACCAAAAATACACAAACCGAATGCTCCATTACATCCAATAGTGAGTCAGATTGATTCGCCAACTTACAGATTGACTCAATACTTAGCTAAAATATTATCACCACTCAGAGGACACACAAGAGCACACACTAAGGATTCATACCATTTTGTCAGTGAAATAAAAGACCTACATCTTACTGACAATGAAACCATGGTCAGTTTTGATGTTCAGTCTCTATTTACATGCCTACCTGTTAAAGACTGCATCTCAATTATAACCAGGAAACTAGAGAAAAATAACATGTCAGCAGAATATGCAGTATTACTAAGACATTGCCTTACATCTGGCTATCTATTGTGCAAGGAAGAGTTTTACAAGAAAGTAGATGGTGTTGCGATGGGCTCACCTGTATCTTCCATTGTCGCCGATATATTCATGGAAGACTTTGAGGAGAAAGCCCTCCTTACTGCACCTGTTACACCAAGGATCTACAAGCGGTACGTAGACGATACTTTCACAATTTTACCATCAGACAAAGTAACTGCATTTTTAGAACATCTTAATTCCATAAACTCTAAAATTCAAATTACTATGAAGTTAGAGGCAAATAATTCCTTACCTTTCCTAGATGTGTTAGTCATCCGAAATCCTAATAACACCATTGGTCACACTGTGTATAGGAAAAAGACCCATACAAACTGATATTTAAACGGTGAATCTCACCACCATCCTTCACAGTTAGCTACCGTGGGCAAATCTTTGTTACAGAGAGCACGAGGGATCTGTGACAGCAAACACCTGGCCGCCGAGCTTCAGCAGGTCAAGCAAGTTCTGCACGACAACAAGCTTCGCGTCCCGCGCCTACGTCACAGTTACCGAGTGAAGCCGGCCACAGTCGAGCGTGTGCCTGCTGTACTACCATATGTCAGAGGTGTCACAGACAAGATTGGCTATATCTTGAAGCGAGTTTCTATTAGAACATTCTAAAAGCCGCCGAAGAAGATTAGGCAGTTCCTACCATCCGTCAAGTGTCATATTCCTCTATAAGATGCAGGAGTGTACAAGCTTGATTGTGAATGTGGTCTCTCTTATATAGGACAAACAAAAAGATCAATTAGAACCCGCGTAAAAGAACATATAGCTGATGTGAAGCATCAACGTTCCGGGAAGTCTGCAGTTTGTGATCATATCCTAGACGGCCCCAACCATTACATCAGATTTGATAGACAACAAATCCTCGCGAAAGAACGCCGATTCCTACCAAGGATGATACGTGAGGCTATTGAAATTAAAAAATATCCTAATTTCAATAGAGAAGGAGGCTGGGTACTACCACCTGCTTGGGATCCTATAATCAATAAAATTAAAACTAAACCCAAGCATACCATTGCAAGACCTCAGGACATAGTCAGTTCATTTTGCATAGATCGTGGACCATAAACAATAATTAAAAAAGCTGAAGGTATTCCGGGTTTAACAATGACATCGGGACGTCAGTCATCTCAGTCCCCCCGTGACCATGGGTGCTGGAAAGCGCTCGAAACGTCGGGAATTAAAAATAAAAGTAATCAAAAGCAAAAATAAACGCAATAAAATCCGTAAAAGTAGTTTTAATCATGTGTAGTGTTCGCGTAAATATAAGAAATTATTATTTGATTATTTTATTTTTAATTTTTTATCAAATTTATATAAAACTGCCTCAGAAGTTTTACCAATTTAATTTAAAAAATCTAATAAATTGGCTTACAATCAAATAAGTTATTCCCGTATTAATATACAATTTGTATGGACGATATTACGAATCTTACATTTTTTGAAGTTAGTTAATTAAAATAATATATTTGGTGCAATTCAATCTGCTTTTTCTTTATAATTATATTTTGTGATTATTCACCAACTTCGTCATAATTTCGTTTATATATTGCTTAACAATAAACTTCTTTTTACTTCATCAGCCCGTGAGAATCCACTGCTAGACATGGATCTCTTCCTTACAGAGATGATTTGCATTAATCATCTATTTTTTCCGGCAGTTTTGCAGCTATAACACCGTATCTTTCCGCCGGTCTAGATATTTTACGTCTGGCGTAGATGGCGGAATTTTTTGAAAGTTATTAAGTTTTTATGTTATTTATAATAGTCGCTCCTTACGATAACTACGAGTTAAAGTTGGGTGATGGATTCCGTTACACACAGCAAGAGTGTAAATAAAATCTTAATAATACGTGGTAGCTCAGTGGGCCGTGGTAGCTCAGTGGGCCGTGGTAGCTCAGTCGTTAACGCTCGCTGTAAATATAACAGAACGCGAGTAACCCGGGTTCGATCCCCGCCGGCATCAATGAAATTGTTAATTGCAATTTTAAGTGCTGATTTACCACGTGCTCTACGGTGAAGGAAAACATCGTGAGAAAACCTGCATGTCTGAGGAATAAGAAAAAAATATTTCGAAGACATGTGAAGTTCGTCAACACGCATTTGGGCAGCGCGGCGGACACTTCCTTGCCCTAAACCCTCTCAGAAATGAGGGGAGGCCTGAACCCACCAGTGGGACGTATATAGGCTGTAACTTTACTTTACTTTACTTTACGTAGTAACAAAACTTCACCGTGCAGTGGTGGTGTAAGAAAATCCACTACCCCATATCGCCTCTTGAGTGTCGCAAGAAACTGATGGAAACTGAAACAGAAGTTATGCAGCAGCGACTTTCTGATAGCAACAAATATAAAACTGCTGTTGCCAGTCCGCTTGCCAGTCGTGGCAATCTGTGAGGAAGAGCTGTTCCAGCAGTGGATTTTTGAAAGGCTCTAACCGTAATAAAAAATTTAAAAGAAATTGTCCATTGAATCGACTTAAAAAAACATAATTAGCTATGCATTATGAAACTATATGCTAAAAAAGATGGAACTCAATAATTTTTCTCCAGATATGAAAGACAAAAAGTCCATATCTTCGCACATTACTTAAGTTTATCGCCTGTACGTAGAGTTATCTTTAAAGTCAATAGAATAGGACTCTAGGGAACTCGAAACATGAAGATATATTGATATCAGGACTTTCGAAACTCATTACAAGTAAGATGAAGTCCATTAAGTATTGTGTAACTTATTTTACTACAAACGTTTGAAAACTAATATGAACTTTATTTATTTATTTATTTATTTTATTCTTTATTGCATCCTTAAACAAAAGAATACAAAGGGCGGACTTAATGCCTTGAGGCATTCTCTACCAGTCAACCCATGGAGTGGTGAGAATTTGATGTAGGTGTGGCAATAAGAGAACACTATACAAATGATAATTAACTACATAATATATACAAGCTACTAATAAATAAACTATACATATATGATCTATCCTTACATATATACAAATATATAAATAAATGAATATACATACAAGTATATATATATATATATATATATATATATATATATATATATATATATATATATATATATATATATATTTAAATACATACATAATTAGTATATACAATTAATGACTATGAATATATACGTCTGTTTGGCAATACATATTAAATTGATGAGTCATGTAAAATGCATTGTCTTTAAGAAATGATCACGGACCAACTTTTTAAAAGCGTACTTATTGGGAGCTTTTCTGATGTCATCGGGCAAGGAGTTCCAAAGGCGTGTAGCCTGAACTGTGAAGGAGTTACCATAGAATTCGGTGAAGTGAACTGGAGTACAGATTTTGTTGTTAGAAGAAGAGCGTAGGACCCTATCATGAGATGAAGAAAGATAATGAAATTTACTCTTAAGATAAGAAGGCGAAGATGGATCATTTAATATGGAAAAAAGTACAAGTAATATTCTGGAGTTGCGCCTCTGCCGTATTGTAAGCCAATTTAGCTTAGATCTGTATTGAGAAATATGATCATACTTACGAAGCCCAAAGATAAATCTTATACAGTTATTGAGGAGGCGTTCCAGCTTGTTCAGAAGATCTTGGGACAGGTCTGAGTAACACACATCTGCATAATCAATTATGGGTAATATAAGTGAACTTTGTGTAACTTAAAATTACTGTAAGGCAACGCTAAAGAAACTGTATGATAAAAGAAGAGTGTGGTTTGCAATATGATGCGGTGACCAGGATTAAGAAAGGAATGCTTCGGTGGTTTGGTCGTGTAGTAATAATGAACGAGGAAAGACTGACAAAGCAAATATATGTTGCAGAAGTGAATGGAAGAGTCGAAAAGGGACGTCCTAGGCAAAAGTGTGGCGACCAAATTGACGATATATTATAAATGGGCCAAATTAAGAGTACTCTTAACCGACGAGCATGTGTGGGTAGGTATATGGATGTGGAGGAGACGAGAGAAGTATGTCAGGATCGTGCTAAATGGAAGTCTGTAGTCTCTGCCTACCCCTCTGGGTGACAGGCGTGAGTGTTTATGTCTTATGTATGTATGTTTATGATAACATAGTATTAAAGTAAAACGAAATGACCCAACTCGTAGAACACAATTTATGTAGCGGCAAATCTAGTCTGTTTTATAGAAAATTAAAATACGATTTATATAAAATTTATTAGAATCTACTAGAATTACTCGAAAAGACGAAACGGGCCACACTGAAACCGTCGGACAACCAGTTCAGACACTCAGTCATAGACACATAACACGCATTCGTTCTTAATATGTATGACAAAGGTGTTCAATATTTTTATATCGTCAGTGTTTTTATCCAATCACAATGTGGGTGTCTTCAAAGCAAGATTAAACATGCTTTTGTTAAGCTAAGTCAGTATTCTTTACCAACTTCCTGTATATCGCCGCTTACCATCACGTGTGAAGTGATAGTAGTTAAGCACTGGCTTATAATAACAAAAAATTTGTAACATACTTTTGTCTCACGGCGCAGACACCTCTTCTCAATCTCCTTAATATCTCCTCTCAAACTCCTCAATACCATAGGTTTGTGAGAATTTGCTACACAATGCAGCGTATTATACTCGTATCTGATCTGATCAGATTATATTTTTCATTTACTATAAGCCAATGCTTGACCACAATCCCACTTAGTGGTAAGTGGGGATGAAACCCTAGACGTTAAATTGCACTAACTTAACGTAACAAAAGTCTATTCACTCTTGTCTTGACGACTTCCAGATTGTATTCGAACGGAAAAACAGACGGAAAAACAAAAAACATGTGGTATATCAACAAACGTACCGGGTGCGGACCCTCCAACCACCTGGTTCGTATAGTAATCATATGGTACCTGCACATAATAGCAATTATGCTGCTATTTCATAACTTATTTCCATTTTGTTTTTAATTCAAGATATGTTTTTCTTGTAATAGTCTCCATTGAGTCAGGCCACCGTGGCCGTAATTCATTCTGGAAGACACTATTGTTACTTATTTTATTTATAAAAAAGAATATCCAAGTATTACAAAAAACACAAAGTTGAGTTTCCAGTAAGGAAGCAATTTAAAATTCTTCATAATAAAAAGTTTTGTGGGACCGGCCCGCAGCCTTGTTTCAGTATAACTCGGTTTACAATTTAATTACATATATTAAAAAAGTAATTTGCAGATGTCTGTACGTTTTATATTTTTGTAATAAAATTGTTTGAGAAGAACTAAAAACTGAATTCTATCATTTTTTTGCAGGGAATGAGTGAATGGGGCACTACACTCTATTATGAAGAACCAGAATGTGTCAAAAAAGGCACGTATGGTAATTCATAATGCTGTGTTAGTCCCTACTTTAATGTATGGTAGTGAAAGCTGAGTGTGGCAGAAGAAGCACGAAAGTAGAATAAATGCTGTAGAAATGCGGTCTTTAACGAGTATACTAGGGTTGAATCTGAATGACAGGGTGAGAAATTGTGTGATAAGAGATAAATGTGGTATGCAAGATGATGTTGTGACCAGGATTAAGAAAGGAATGCTTCGGTTGTTTGGTCATGTAGAAAGAATGAATGAGGAAAGAGTGACAAAGCAAATTTATATGGCAGATGTGAACGGCAGAGTCGGGAAGGGACGCCCTAGAAAAAAGTTTATCGACCAAATTGGCGATATTTTGAAAATGGACCACGTTAGAAGTACCCTTAACCGACGAGCATGTATGTCAGGATCGTACCAAATGGAAGTCCGTAGTCTCTGCCTACCCCTCTGGGTGACAGGCGTGAGTGTTTATGTATGTCTATCATTTTTAGAATTGTCTGTCTGTTCGTTTGTTAACGTATCATATATAAAGTACTGATTTATATCAAAACAATCGTTATTAAAATTGTAAAGCATATCATCGATTAAAAAGTCTTTGTTTTATTAAAATCGGTTCATCTTCTTAAAATTTATGATAAAAATTCTGAAGTATGGGTACGAAATAAAGGCACGAATTTGTTCAATAGTGGCGTTGAGTGATCAAGGACATTTTTGTAATTAAATATTGTAAAACAGTGTTCTATAATGATGTAATTGAATCTAAAAGCAATAAACAAAAATAATAAAAAATAACGTAATAAATATTAATAAAAAATATATAAATCCTTATATCTTAGTTTAAAAAGTACAGTAGTTAACCAATGTCATCGATAGATGGTGTAGTGCAAATTATTTATTAAATTGAAGGTGTGCTTATTTTTTTTAAATTCCGATTTTTGTAAAGTTAATAAAAGTAAATAATAAGTATTATTAGAACTTTACAAAAATCTGCCCCCTTATATAACTACAAAATATAAAAAATATCTATTTATCATTGTGTCCCAGTTAGTAATCCGACAAAAATATAGTGAGATCAGATACAGATAAAACGGCTTTATGTATCTGAGGCATAGGGATGAACCTTGACTCCGAGCTGTTACTGAGAACTTCTTGATAAAAAACCCAACTGGTTTTAAGCCCGATGACACCTATTACTTAAAGGTCCAAAACTTTTCTAGGTTGAGTTTAGTTTTATTTTCTATTTTTAGCTGGATGAGACAAAATATAGATTTTCACGCAATTTTATTATTATGTCAGTGTAGGTACTTAATTTTAGGTAGGCATTGGATTGTAGTTTTCATTTCAAATTTTTTATTGAATATCAATAATTAGTGATGGTGCTTGCTTATTTTAGGGCAATCTCTTATTTGTTGTATGGAAACTAAGTATGGGCTAGAGAAATTCCGGAGCAAATTAGGGAATACGTTATTGCGGTCATTTTGTTGTTTATTTACAAAATGAAACATAAACGTACAGTTTACCCTATTTGTTTCTTGCTTCATTTGTGGGTCCATTTATTTGTTTGTCTAATTTACCGACTAACTGAATATTTTTATTCAGATTGGTTCCTTTCTAAGTCTTCGCGACAGCTTAATTTACAAATAAATCATCATCAAATAGAATAACAAAAATACTGATTCCACGTGAACGAAGTTGCGAGCACAGCTAGTCAATCATGTCTTTACATCATTATCATATATCACATTTAATATGATTGTAGCAGGAATGGTTACGCTTGACCGAGGAAGGATCATCTCGCTCTCAAAGGATAAAAGCGTAAAATAGCAATTTATGGCTGCTGTGTTTCATATGTTTAGGGATAGAGAACCGAAGACTCTTTTCGGAATAAGGCATTCCATCTTAGTCCTTAAAGATGAGAATGCATCAGCATTTTGATTTTTGATCAACGATAGATGTACATGTCTATGGGCCGCAACATCTACTTACAATCATATGGATTATGTGGTCGTTTGTCTATAATTGTCTACGGTTCACAACAGCTATTAACTATAGAATAAGCAGTGAATTTGTTTGTTAATCTTTTTCTATAAGTAAAATATACAACTACTGTCTGGCTGCCTGGTTGGGCTGGCACTTGTTTCTTTAGAGCCACCATTAAAAACAAAACTTTGATATTAAACCTTACAATGTTTATGTTTGTATACGTGCTTTAATAAGTAGGTGAGGCACGTAACAAATTACGGTTGAAACTTAAACAGAACAAATTTAAGTTGCCCTTAAGAAAGGTAAATGTTTGCTACAAAGCAAAATTATGGCAAGAAAAGCACTGTTAAAACTTTATAAGAAACCTAATGCAGTAACAAACGTTTAAGTTTGAAGGTTTTATAAAATCGTCACATTCCAGCTCAAGTAAGGTTTGCATTGTTGTGGATATTACAGAAAACAATATTTTTTTCTGATCATGGACATCAAGATCCATTGGCACAGATGTTATATTTTTTATTCATAGCTTTTATTTGTAACTTCAATTTAATATACAATAAAAACCTTCAGGTCAGGGATGAGTCAGTGCATCAGTGCATAATAATGTATACAACTTCTACAGGACTTTTAGTGGTTCTGTTTAGGTTTTATCTAAATAATTTTTAAAGTAAGGAGGAATTACTGCTATTACGGGATTATCCCGCAGACTCTGAAATCTCTGGCCATCTTCCTCTATTTATCTTCTTTAATGTAATGATGGAGTAAAAATATCTATTTCTTCATATCGTCCCGTAGGTGCCGTATGAGGCGACAGTGAAAAACAAAACAAAAGATGGGCATCAGCGTCTTTCTAATAACAATAAAAATAGAAAAACGGCTGCAAACCTGCCGGCC
Source organism: Parnassius apollo (assembly GCA_907164705.1). Classification (NCBI taxonomy): domain Eukaryota; kingdom Metazoa; phylum Arthropoda; class Insecta; order Lepidoptera; family Papilionidae; genus Parnassius; species Parnassius apollo. Next base: position 1,265,605 of record CAJQZP010001402.1, on the reverse strand, counting down.
CCTCGTGGCAACTTCGTCATATATCCACTATATGAGGCAATCTATGGGGGAAGCCTCTGTTCAGTGGTGTACTTTTAGTAGGCTGCATCAGTACTATAGAATACTTTTTCAAAAAATTATTTTTCGTTACATAGTTATTAAAGAAAATATTTTCATTACATTCCTACCTTACTCAAAGGAATACATTTTTCGTTGAGCTGGTTTAATTTTTTTAACATTCCAGTCACGCAACGCGAGGACAAAATTTACATCTGTAATACATATGAGACATATGAGTAGCGGTTTTAAAAAAAGTTTTTTAATTAACTTTTTTGTTACTTGTTATTAGCCAGTACTTGAACTATTTCTAAACGCAAAATATCACTCACATTAGCACATCTCAAACTCTTTATATATGAAAGTTAAGCTGTCATTCGACTATTGTCATACAGCATTATTTTTTATTCATTTTTCTTGTGTGACAAGGACAGGTTACGTCGTACCGGCTTTGATAAATCTTTTACGGCGTTACACCGTCGCTGCAAATAGGCTCCCTTCTTTCTCATGAGTAAGTGCTTAAGCGGTCAAGGACGATTTATGTCGGAATCACACCGACTTAAGCCCCACACACATTTGTCCCCTCCCTTCCGTTCCTCGATTCCGTACGAATTTGCCATGGAGAACCGAAACGCTTAAGCTCCGCTGCTGATGTTTCAGCTACGGATGGTAGGAAAAGTGGTATTATTCAAAACCGACACTCCTTTCTCCCCATAGTTTCACGATTACAGGCAGTTCACAGACACAACCGCCAGAATCGCCGAGGATAGGGCTATTGGCGCTCTAACCATACTAACACTACTCTTCCCCTGGGGCTCCAGCTCGGTTGCAGCGAGCTTATGCAAATAACACCCTCCCGCTGCATGCCACCAACATGCATCCAAAGTTGAATTGCCAAGCCCACTAAAAACAGCCAGCTCACGCTTATTCTCATTTCAACCCAGTGATGGGTTTCTCTTCAATAGCTTTAGTAGTTCCATCATACCTATAATGTGATGTAGAGAAAATAGTTTCGAGTGGTGGTGGCTTAATAGAAACCATTGTCCCATTTCATCTCGTAGGTGTCTTAAGAGGTAATAATGGTAAACGTTGTGGCTTCCGATATTTGGCGATACAACCATGTCAAATACTCCAGACCTAAACTAGAGATCCCAGATCGGCAACGGGCAGCGTCGGCGTTCAAGCGTAATGATCAAGGTATATCTTCCTGTTATCAAGTGGGCTTTTATGTGCTCATGACGACGAAATGCCTTGAAATCGAAAGTCAAATATGGAAACTTCAATTCGTATTCGTTTGGAAACTATGTCAATTTGAAACATAATGTTACAACTTGACCTAGTTTCTTAAGAGCTATCCAACTTTTTCCTGATCATGTTATAATTAGATTAATTAGCAGTTTTATGTTTCATAAATGGCCGTTAATAATATAGCAGTTTCTTGGCTACGTTGTAGTACTCGTTGAAAACGAGTAGAGTTTTTGAATCTATGCATAATTTATAAATAGGCCATCTGGTATTTCTGGCGTTTGAGAGAGCGCTTTTATTAAAATTTCATAAAACGTTAGCGACTCGCCTTAAGACCCCAACGACTCTAATGAAATTTTTTTTTATTATAAGCCTGTGTTTGACTATTCTACAAGACGGATAGTGATGATGTATTCGAAAATAGCCCTAACTTAACTTAAAACAGACCTATTAACTGTTGAAGTCCATTTTGCAATCTGAAGGGAAAACAGATGGTGGCAAACTATTGTTTAAATTTTTATTTTTCCATTATGCATTTTCATGTAACCGCATTTGACTTCTTATTACTGAACTAAGTTTGACTGGTAGCGAATGCTTTTACATTTAAGTCTATCATTTATTCCTATACAACTAATAAAATTTAAAAAAAAATGAACGTAATTAACGCACACACTCAGACACCCCCAATTAGTATATTATGTTATAATATAAATAATGAATTTTTGTTAAATTGCACTGATTATTTATCAAATTAGTTATACTTTTTAATAATTCCGGAAGAATGTTGTGGTCACAGTACAAATCCACGAATGCAAAGACTTTAACGTGCTTGAAATAAAGTTCATTTATCTTTATTTTTATTGAATGACAGAATTAGTAATAATACAAATAAAACTGCACTCTGAAAAGTCGTATTGCCTTAAGTTAAGATCCATTTCAGTTTGTTTTGACTGTACAGATTTAGTGTGACTGTAATTTACGTAGTTTTAATTATTTTTGAGATAAAACATTACTATATTAAAAATGATAGGAATCGATTCAGTAAACGATTCTGAACAAACTACTTTCTCAAAGTGCGTTAATTATGTTACATGTTGTATGTTTTATATATATATATATATATATATATATATATATATGTCATATTTTGTCCTCTTTCTACCACTTGTAAGCTGATGATCTCCAAATCTATACTCAGTCCTCTCTTGAAGATCTATCTAAAGCAGTTGACACTATTAACGCTGATCTGAATTGTATTTCGAATTGGAGTAAATGTTATGGTTTAACGATTAATCCTAAGAAAACTCAGGTCATTGTCATCGGTAGTTCTAGATTAATGGGTAAAATTGACTGGTCTTTCCTACCCCCTATTATACTAGACTGCACTCTAATCCCTTACAGTAACAAGGTTAAAAACCTGGGGTTGTATCTTGACTCCTGTATGTCTTGGACCTTCACAGGTTAATGAAGTCAGTAGAAAAATGTTTGCTGCGTTAAGTTCTTTACGTAGATTACGTAATTTTCTTCTCACAGCAACTAAAGTTACGCTCGCCAAGTCTCTACTTCTGCCTATCCTTGACTATGCTGATATTTGCTATCTTAACATTACCGAGGAGCAGCTTAATAAGCTTGAGCGCATTCAAAATTTATGCATTAGATTTATATTTGGGCTTCGCATATATGATCATATCTCCGAATTTCGCAAACAGCTCAAATGGCTCCCGATCCGCCTTCGCAGGAATATTCACATTCTCTCCGCGTTGTATAGTGTGCTGTTTAATCCTTCTACTCCTCTTTATTTAAAAAAGCGTTTCCAGTATCTTTCTCTTACCCATAATCGGTTCCTTCGATCCTCCGTCAATCTTTCTCTCTCTAACACCTTTGCACACTTCTTCCTTTTTCAAGAAATCCTTCACCGTAACCGCTGTGCGATTGTGGAACTCCTTACCTCTCCATATTCGTCGTGCTAAATCTCTTCACTCTTTCAAAATTCTTGGTATTTTAGAACGCTATTAGATAAATTACTTTACCTTTCTCGTACCATTTTCATTTAATCTATTATATGATATTTTATAAATAACTTTCACTCATTTTTATTGGTATGTATTATTGTATTTCTTATTATTATTTTGTATGCCCCCCCTCTATTTGTAACTTTTGTTTGCATCATTCCTCTATGCAAAGGTTGTCTGGAAAAAATCATTTTCAGTGATAAGACCGCCTATTGTACATACTTTAATAGTTTTAACTATATTGATGTTTCTGTATTGTGGTGTACAAAAAAGAATAAATAAATATATATATATACATATATATATATATATATATATATATTTATATATACATTTTTTTTTATATATATCTATATATATTGTATTTTCATATTCCTTAGAACAAAAGTGTAAAATTTGTTACACTTTTATGTAGAGCAATTCGACCATATATTCGTTTCTGAAGTCTGGACTTTAATTCTTTGATACATTGTCTTTTTTAAAACACAATACCCCACATTGGTAATGGTAGTGGTTACTGTGGCCAAGATAAAATGCGGCGTTTTCACCCGAAGTTCTAAGATGGTATGCCTCGTTTCAGTAAAAAGGGTTTCCGGTTCTCAATACTCACCATACAAAACACAGCAACATTAAGCTACTATTTTACGCTGGTATTTTGTGAGAGTGTGGTAGGCCCGGTCGAGCCGACACATTCGTGCTATAATTATACTACTAATATAACTGCAACACGACTCCACCACTTATCACGACCAACTAACTTAGTCTTTCAGTTAAAAGCCCAGCATTTTTACTAAACGGCCTGAATGATATATTATTCAGCCGATTTGTTTTGTACAATATTACACCTATCTTATTTGGTAGAGTCATGCTGCAGTTATATTATGATTGTGACACAAATAGGTTGGCTCGACCGGGAAAAGACTACGCTCTCACATAATACCAGCATGAAATAGCAGCTTAAAGCTGTTACGTTTCGTATGGTGAGTGTAGAGAACCTGAGACGATTTTACTGGAAACGAGGCATTCCACCTTAGTCCTCGGGGGTCGCAACGCATTCTGCGATTTGATTCCTAATCGAGGATAGATGTAAATATCTATAGGACAGCAACTTTTTTTGCATGGGAAGATGCCTATGTCTACCCGCCTCGCAGGGGCAAGGACGGGTTATGATGTACTCGCATTGACCAAAGCCCAATGGTGTTCCATCTTTGTCGCATATTGGCAAGATCACGGGAACGCTTTCGCACAAATCCGCGGCCCTACCAGCGCTGGCTGCCCATGCTGGCCCCTTCTCGGGTAAGAACCACTCTTCTCCCTCGTTCTTAGGTAAGGCCCACCAGAACACATAGCGCGCTCTCCTTCGTGGCGTTCAATTTCACATGCGCAGCAGACACACCCATGTCCGATGTCCGAAGGCCATGGGGCCAGGAAAAACGAACACAGAATCACAAACCTTCCCGACCCAGCGGCAGATCTGATCTATGGCTCTGCCTCATAATAAAGACACTCCTCTCCCCCCGCAGCCCACCATCACTAAATCAGTTAACGGTGCGGGCCCCATCTGGGTCGCGGAGGATAGGGTGAGTGGCGCATCGCAATGCAAACACTCCTCTTCCTCCGCGACTCTACCTTGACTGCAGCAGTAGTGGGAGAGGGCACTTCTCTCGCCACAGTCCACCAACACATCCGAAGTGGGCTCGCCAAGCCCACTCAAAGTGGCCTCCTCGGGCCAGCCATGTGGGTTCCTCTTAGTTCACCGCGGGTGACCAAGCCACGGTTACTAAGCTCCCCCCCACCACGACAAGGAGGGATCCGTTCGGGGGAGATGGGCCACAGCATCTACTTACTAGTTGGACTGTGTACTTGTTTAGCCTCCTTTTTCTTGTTTATCACCCTTATTCTTTAAAAAAATCTTATTATATCAGCGACAGTAGGTTAAAGTGTAGTTAAAGCTGTACATTTATATAATATATCACATAGCGCTAATAAGACAGAGGCGAGCGACCGTCTCGTTGAATGAAATTATTAAGGTGAACATGCCATTTAATGTCTAAGCTGTTAATATATGCTAGTCGCCTGCGACATACATATAAACTACAATAAATTAAATTTGACGAATTTATTTCATTTTTGTGGTTTATATGTCTGTATGTAATTTATATTCATAGGTTAAAATTATATTTTATTATTTCTATTATTAATTAATGAGCTGTTTTGTGCAAATAATACGGATTTTGTGTTGTTTGCAATAAATGTATATTATTCTAACATTAATTTGATAATATATTAAAAAATGTTAAAGAAAATAATATTTATTACCATAACCACTCGTTTGCTTCTTGCAACCCCAGTTGCAAAAACAGGATCCTTAACTTTGCTCTTTTCAACTGTGGTTGCAAAGCGACGAAGTTCTTTTAATTGAATTTAGACCAAACGCACAGGGTCTAACTATTGCGTATTACAACTAAAAACAAATATATAAATCATAGATTTGTATCAAAATTACCAACCTCTTGGACGAAAAATATCGAAACTTTGTTAGTTAAAGTTTAGTGAGTGAAGTAACGCTTGACTGGATTTAACGAGGTGATAAAATATGCCGTGAGTATTGAATTTTATTGATTTTTGCTAGTATTTATATACCAAATTAAAGTCTTATTAGTATTTTCTTCTTTCTAAATACTGTATGAAAAATGTGATAAAGTCGACTTTTAAAAATACTCAGAATGACGCAAATCTAAACATAAATTTCTATAGCTTACATTATCGTAATTACGTTATATTCTTTAAATACGAAATAGTCGTAGTGATATTTGAATATAATTATTCAATTTAAGTAATAAAGTCTTATAAATTGTTCATTATATTATAACATAAGTTTTTATGTAATAACAGCCTAGATTTTAACTAACAAATAGGGATCAATTGCGCAATCCGTGAATTATTTATCAGGTTTCACTTAATATTTTTATTATTTATTTAAATATAAATGGTTTTATAATATAGATAAATATATCAAGTAATTCATTAAGTTTAAGGATATAATAAATAATCATACACTTATCGATCTTATTTTTTGATAAACCCGATGTTTTACAAAAAGTCGCTAAAATGGCTTTTACTTGTGATTTCAACACCACTAAAATATTATTGTAATCATATTTTGATAGAATAACATACGTATTTTCTTTTCTTATTTTAATGGCTATTCATAAAATTTAAAATATTTGAAGTGCTCCTCTCGAGTAAGTCATAAATTAAGTTTTATTGACGGCCGCTCGCACGTGAGAAACACAGTCCCGACTTACTTGCAAAGTAAGCTACCAATTTTTTTACGCAAGCAATCGAGCGGATAATAAAATAAACTAAACGTAAAATTTGAATTGTAATACAGTCTTATTTCTCACTGTACAGTATCAAGGACGCTGGCTACGTTTATTACACCTAAAGTTAGCCTTTGAGCGAGAAAAGAACCAGCCGTCTTATGACCGGCGGCGGCGACAGGTCACGGATATAGTTTCTTTACGATTTTCACTGCTCGTGATCCCCGCGGGCCAACGGTCTCTACAACAAATGGTACAAATATGTAGCCAAATCTCTTAGATTCGGAGACTTTACGAGCGCCACTAATTCAGTTCAGCCGCCGTATATTCAAATGAGGAATGCCCGTTCATTAACATGTTCATTCTGAAACCATTGTTAACAAATTCCTCTGTTTTGAAATGTTCAGGAACTATTCAAGGATCTACTCAATGCTTTATGTAAAATCCCAATATCGAGATACCTAGTTTGCAATTAAGAAGTTTATAACATAAATATGTCGAGTATAGTCCATTAATATGAATGATATTGTAAATTTCCATATATTTATTTATAGGACACGGGTGACAAACGAACACACAGTCCATCTGATGGGAAGTGGATAACGTGGCTCACATACATCTACATGTATCCTCATTTTAAAATTTAAATGCAGCTGCGTGCAATATTACCCCTGAAGACTAGTAAAAGCGTCTTCGGATCTCTCTTCACCCACCGCACGAAATACCAAAGTATTACGCTGCTATTTTACGTTGGTATTCTGTGAGATCGTTGTCCTTCCTCGGTCAAGCTGACACATTCGTTTTACAATCATAATGTAGCTCAAGCATGGCTCTGTGATCTTTAAAATTTTAAATTTTACGTTCCCGTTTAACACGCGTTTTACAGCGTCTACACGCTGGTGAAAATTACTTAAAAATATTCCGTTATTAAGATAGATAGATACACCCTAAACTAATAAAAGCATGTTACAATCTCAACTGCTGTAAACAAACTCATTTATTTCGTAAATAAATTAAGGTAAGGTATCACGTGAGTACGTTAAATATATAAATGGAACTTACGCACGAAATACCGTACGTGATAAATTTATTTTTTGTATAATAGCAAGTTTTAGACGTTGTCTATTCGTAGTCTACGTTATTTACAAGATTGTCACAAATCTATTAAGAAATATATCGCGTAATGGCGTAACCTAAGCACATAGGACACCCAAGCCAAAAATATCATCCTCATTTTGAGATCCACAGTCGTGTAATTTAATATGGTGGAGCCACGTGTTTAAGGCTGCCGAAAATCTAGTTCCCCGGTCAAACCTCAAACCTATTACGCGAGATATTAACTAAAGTGGACTGTATATGCGATTGCTTCTACGCTTACGTAAAAGCGACTACTATAGCATGCGGTACAATGCACTCGCTCTTCCCTAAACTAAACTATTACTTGTCGAATGGATGAAAGGAATCCTGCTTGACTAGGAAAAAAAACACAGATTGGAGCGGGTTAAACTATTAGCAAGCAGGTATAATTAAGGAATATTGACTCACCGGGGTTTCTTCTTCCTGTCGATCACTATAGCGGCGACTTCCGGAACCTCCTCTGGACAGACACTCTGGGGCCCCAGTGGTGCGTCAGGAGAGAAGAGTTGGTTCAACGACGACTGCGGCGGGAGAAGAGGCTCGCGCATCGGTCGCGCGTGTCTTATATATCCTCGGCTCGGGTGATTACGCGATGTTCTAGAATCGTCTTCTTTCCCCTCCCACCCCACCACCCCGATGTGTCGATAGGAGGGTACGAATGATATTGTTTGGAAAGGAATAATGATTCTACAAGTTCCTACCGTCAAATAAAAAACGCGAATGGTTTTCCGCGCAACCATCTCCCCCCGCCCTTGAAGGATTTCCTTCAAAAAAAAAATAACTAAACAACTAGAGCTAAGATCGACTAACAAATAACTAACTAACGCTAAGATTACCTAAATTAAACTACAATTTCAATCTAGAAAGCTAATTTAAATTATGGAAGAGGCAAGGGGCACAAACGGATAACAGGACGTAGGTAAGACCCAACCGTGGTCTTAACGCGAGCTATCCTAATTACTCCGTCGGAACCGGGAAAGACCTCCTCGACGATTCCTAACGGCCAGTGGAGAGGCGGCGTATTCTCCTTAGTGAGCACAACTACGGTTCCTACAGCTAAAGGCTCTGTCGCTGTGTTCCATTTTTGCCGAGACTGCAAAGTATGCAAGTATTCCATCCTCCATCGTTTCCAAAACGATTGCACTAACCGATCTAATAATTTGTGGCGTGTGGAAATGCTAAGTCTGTTCTCATCCATATCCGCGGCGGGCAGATACCTTAGAGGCGTTAAAGTCAAAAAATGTGCTGGAGTTAGAGCCAGCGGTTCCGAGGGGTCACTAGATAACGTCCGACAAAGTGGGCGGCTATTCATTACGCATTCAATTTGAGCGAGCACCGTACTTAGCTCTTCGAAGGACAAAATTTGATCTCCTATTACTCGGTATAAGTGGCTCTTTAGACTTTTAATATTAGTCTCCCAATTGCCCCCAAAATGACTCGCGGCTGGGACGTTCAGAGACCACTCAATGCGGTTCTCGGCTAGAATGTGAGCGAACTCCGAATTATAATACTTGCTAGCTAAGAGCTCGTGTAGTTCCGATAGAATACGTTTTGCACCGACGTAGTTCGTACCGTTATCCGAATATAATTTACTTACAGGGCCTCTGCGCGATAGAAATCTTTTAAATGCACCCATAAAGCCTGCTGTGCTTAGATCACCAACGAGTTCTATATGCACTGCTCGAGTAGTTAGACATACGAAAATGCAGACGTAAGCCTTTGTGGATCTTATACCACGCCCGCGAGTGAGCGTGACCTTAAACGGACCAGCAAAATCAGACCCGGTGTGCGTGAAGGGCTTTACCGATTGTATCACTCTACAAGATCTAAGTTCCGCCATTTCCGGAAATGACGGCTTGGGGCGTGCCCGAAAGCAAGCTATACATCTGTGCACCCGATTGCGTATTAAACTACGTGCAGAAAGAATCCAATAATTCTGACGCAAGATCGACATCAATAAATCGGGGCCAGCGTGCGAGTTCAATTTATGATGATAATCGACTAATAAGTTCATGATATGGTCTTTACGCGGTAAAACTATAGGGTGCCGTTGGTCGAAACTCAATTGCGAGTTGGACAAGCGTCCACCTACCCTTACAATCCCATCCTGTAAAAATGGCTTAAGGCGTTGAAAGGCGCGACTACAAGCTCTATTCGATTGTAATCTTGTAATTTCTTCAGAGAAGTGCGCACGTTGAAGTTCACGTAATACTAGCGACTCGGCATAGTTGTAATCGGATGCTAAGACATACGGACGTCGCGGTAAAAGCTTCGCGAATCGACAAACGTAAATTACGCTACGCAATAATTTCGACCAAGAGGACAAGCGGTTCGCCAGAGCAATGATTGGAGAAACCTCGCTCGAAACGTTCGCCACTAGAGCGTGTCTCTTCTCTTCCGGCGGTTGTGACACTGACGAAGGTTCGAAATCGGTTATTGGCCATTGTGAGGGATCCAAGTAAACCCAAGAAGGTCCATGGAACCAAAGCGGGTGGTCCATTATTTGCATCGGGGTGAGTCCCCGGGATAGACAATCGGCAGGGTTTTCCTTACCGGACACGTGATAAAAGTTCCGCGTTTCTAACTCGTCTTGGATCTTGGCCACTCGGTTCGCGACAAACGTATCCCAACGGTGGGGTGAAGAATGAACCCAACATAAGGCGACGGTGGAGTCGGAAAAGGCAAATGTTCTTTCTATGTGAACTCTATCCCTACATGCGCCGATAACTGTGGTAATAAGCTTGGTGAGTACTAATATTGCGCAAAGCTCTAAGCGCGCCAGAGAGACAACCTTACGGGGGGAGACTCTCGACTTAGAACTAATGAGGCTAATCGAATTTCTACCATTATTCTGGACATGGAAATATACAACGCCCCCGTAGGCCTTCTCGCTGGCGTCTGCAAATCCAACAACCGTTATGCTGCTATTTCTATCGACATTTATATGACGCGGTATTTTAATTTCTCTTAGTAAAGGAAGTTCCTCTCTAAAGCGCTGCCACAATCGAACAATGCTGTCAGGCGGCGAGTCATCCCAATCGCATTCAAATAACCAAAGTTGTTTAATCAAAAGCTTAGCGTATAATACCACCGGAGCTACGAAACCCATGACGTCCCATAATCTAGCAACGCATGACAGTATTGTGCGCTTTGTGCATTTCTCTACGGGCGGATTTACCTTAAGGCTAAACACGTCGGACTCTGGTGACCAACACAGACCGAGCACCTTGTGTGTATCGGAATCGTCGAATTCCTTTATCGCCGAAAGACGGTGTGATAGTGGGATTGTATCTAAAACCGGACGCGAATTACTAGTCCACTTCACAAGATCGAATTGACCCGATTTCATGAGCCTTATAACCTCGGCGGTGGTTAGGGTGGCCTCCTCCACGCTATCGACCGAATACACAAAATCATCCATATATAATCCGCTCTCAATTGCCCTCTTAGCTTTAGGATAAGAGGGACCTTCATCGTGAGCGAGCTGTCTCACCGTGCGTAACGCATGAAATGGGCTCGACTTTAAACCAAAACAAACGCGGTTAAATTCTAACACCATTAGAGGTTCCTTTGGGTGGAAACGATATAAAATGCGCTGGAATCTACGGTCGCATTCACGGACCCCTATGCAAAGAAACATTTGGCGAATATCGGCGGATAGTGCTATACTAAACAAACGAAAATTGACTATTATATCAAATAAACTGCCCTGTAAATTTTGCCCACTATAGAGGATATCGTTAAGCGACAGGTGAGTGCTAGTTTTAGCACTAGCGTCGAGCACTACACGTAATTTAGATGTAAGTTTGTCCTCTCTAATGACTCCGTGGTGTGGTATAAAATACGACGGTGTGTCTTCGTAGTTATCTAATTTCGAAGCCACAAGTGATATGTAACCTTCTCTTATATATTCGTTAATGACGCCGTCGTAAGCTTCCTTTAACTGGGGCGAAGCGAGCATCCTACGCTCCAAGCTGTAGAAACGTTTTTCCGCCATTTGACGCGAATCGCCGAGAGATAAAACATCTCCCTTAAAGGGTAGCGCTACACTATATCTACCGTCGCGATCACGAACGGTCGTGCGGACGTAAATTTCCTCGCATATCCTGTCATCTGAACTAGCTATGGGTGGGACGTTCACCTCCTCCATCTCCCAAAATTTGCGGACTAACGACTCGAGCGGTTCGACAGCCATACCACAATAAGAGGCTGCCGAAATACTATCTAGGATGGCGGCGGAGCCAAGGATCACATAGCCCAATACGGTTTCCAGTGCGTAAGGCGCGGTATGCGAGGAGTTGCCCCTGACCTTATTGTTTAACAAAAGATGAGGGAAAAGCGATGCCCCAATGAGCATGTCTATGTTTCCAGGAACGGCGTAAGTGTCGTCTGCTAGAGTCAAATTTTTAAATTCAATCATTGCCGAGGTGTCAACCGAAACGGTTGGCAACCGTTCAGTGACCCTATCTACTACTAGTGTATTTATATCAAAGTTAACGTTACGATCTATCCGAGAATAAAATTTTAAATTTATATATCCCTGTGTCGCTTTACTAGTACCTCCGATGCCTTTAACTACAGGACATGAAAGTGACCTATTTATTACTAAGCCTAGGCGCTGACAACATTGTCGTGTTATAAAGCTATTTTGGGCTCCGCTGTCCAGCAGTGCACGGACGCTTTGTTTGTTTCCACGCGAATCCCTAACCAAAATACGCGCCGTACCCAGTAACACGGTTGAAGGAGGTTGTGCTCCCATATTTGCCAATGAGCACAGAGCGACATCACCAGGTCGACCGCTAGAATCGTTGACCTTAGTAGGGATGAATTCCTTATTCGCCTTACTTGACGCCGCTATGTTGCTATTTTCAAAATGTAATAGCGTGTGATGTTTCCTGGCGCACTTGCTACATACGGAACTCGAATTGCATTTTGCAACTAAATGCTTATCGCTTAAGCAGTTCAAACATAGGTTGTTTGTTTTTACTAACTTATAACGTTCGCTTGGTGAATATTTACGAAAAGTCGCACAGTTATATAAATTACCGTGTTTATCTTTACATACTATACAAGTATGCTGGAGTGATGTCGGCGTAGCGGTTACGTAAGTTAACGACCCTGCTATTTTAGATGGTTGAGTCTGTCTACGGTCGACGCACCTTTTAATCTCCTGTTTAACGTTCGGTGAGCGCTGCATCACCTTTATTTGATCTCGCACGAACGATGCTAATGAATGAAAGGAAGGCATCTCCGAGCTACGATGCTCCATTTCAAACGCACGCACGGTGTCGGAGTCTAATTTCTTTAATGCTATATGGAGAAACACCACGTCCATGAGGTCATTAAACTTCAAATTCTTAAGTGCAGCCACCGATGCCACAAATTTATCGAGAAACTGCTCTAAGCCGTTGATGTTCGCGGATGATATAGGTTTAAGATCGAATATCTGGTTCAAATATTCGGAAGCTAACATTCTCCTATCTTCATATTTAGTTTTAAGCGTTTCAAATATTAATACGTAATTGTTTGCTGTAGGTGTAAAACCCGAGCAGATCGACTGTGCTCTGCCACTAAGTTTACTAATTAAGTAATATAATTTTTCAGCGTCCGATAACGATGGGTTGTTGTGTATATTGTTTTGAAAACTACTGAAGAAGAAGGGCCACGTCTTAATATCACCATTGAATACCGGAATATCTATTGGCGGTAACCTAATTGAGTCACGAGGGCGTACCTGCATTTCAGGCTTCGCTTCACCTTGAGATTGTAGCAATTTTGCGGTTCTCTTCACGCGACACAACATATCTTCGAATGCCAGCAGCGGTTGGTAGTTCACTATGTATTTCGGGTCGGTTTGTAGTTCCGAATGATTAATTTGATCTAATATTCTTTCGTAATCTGTCCGCAAATTATCTATCGTTTCGATTTCATTTAAAAAGGCCTCCCGTACTGCCTCTATATGAATGTTCTTTATATAATCACTTATATTCTGCACACGCGAAAAGAGTATGTCCCTCTTGGCATAAAGCGTTTTAATTTTGATTTCACTTCCACTAACTGCCATTTTAAATTATTATAATAAAGTTATATTAATCACAATTAATCTCACACGCATAAACGACGTAGGATGAATACTCGGCGTGCCGTATTACGTAATCAGATCGAGCGCCCGATGCAGTCAAGGCTACGCGTCGTTTGCTAAACCTAATAATTTTATAAAATTGTGGGGTAAGCGTATCAAACGGTTGCTATCACGCCGTTTCAATTATTTAATAAGCTTTAAATTTAACCAAATACGAGCGCTATTAAATGAATAATTCTGTTTGCGAGTAACAAATCAAAATTTTAATTTAAACGAACACTATTTAAGTCTATTCTATAAATTAGAGTGCGTTATCTAAACAATTAATTTAATAATTCGACCAGAAAATGGTTGGATAACCACTAAACACCAATCCAGATCCTGCCGAAGTGACCATAAAATGGTGGAGCCACGTGTTTAAGGCTGCCGAAAATCTAGTTCCCCGGTCAAACCTCAAACCTATTACGCGAGATATTAACTAAAGTGGACTGTATATGCGATTGCTTCTACGCTTACGTAAAAGCGACTACTATAGCATGCGGTACAATGCACTCGCTCTTCCCTAAACTAAACTATTACTTGTCGAATCGATGAAAGGAATCCTGCTTGACTAGGAAAAAAAACACAGATTGGAGCGGGTTAAACTATTAGCAAGCAGGTATAATTAAGGAATATTGACTCACCGGGGTTTCTTCTTCCTGTCGATCACTATAGCGGCGACTTCCGGAACCTCCTCTGGACAGACACTCTGGGGCCCCAGTGGTGCGTCAGGAGAGAAGAGTTGGTTCAACGACGACTGCGGCGGGAGAAGAGGCTCGCGCATCGGTCGCGCGTGTCTTATATATCCTCGGCTCGGGTGATTACGCGATGTTCTAGAATCGTCTTCTTTCCCCTCCCACCCCACCACCCCGATGTGTCGATAGGAGGGTACGAATGATATTGTTTGGAAAGGAATAATGATTCTACAAGTTCCTACCGTCAAATAAAAAACGCGAATGGTTTTCCGCGCAACCATAATACATTTTCGCAATTTAAAATTTTTATAAAGTTCTAAATAGTATTTTTCTTTTACATAGTATTTAATTACATTTATTTCGTAAAATTAATAATTATACTAGAATATACTTTCTTTATTATACTAGCGGAAATCATTACAGAGAGGAAAATATTTTGTTTGATCATAAATTATTTCCTGGGGGGTTTCAATCAAATAATTAACCTTTACAAAAAAGTAAAACAGACTTCAAAAAATAAGAGCTTTACATATAATTTAAGTGGAATGTTTTTAAGTCGAGCTAAGACATAATTTATACTAAGTAGTACTAGAATTCTTTTCTGCTACGGAGTCCGTGGTCAGGTTTGCGAAAACAGTCGTCCTTTTGCTCGCCCCGCTATGTTCCAGTCTGAGCAATATAATATATATAGAGAGCCAGCATAATTGCAGGCTGTGAGGCGTTACTTCTTCAGTCTTCAGAGGTGACAACGCATCTGTAGCCTTCTGTGTTTTAAATTGGCTGCGAGTGTCCCTGGACTGCACTAGACATTTATCATCAGATGACAATCAGTTTTATAAAAATAGTTTAATCCCTGATTGCAAAAGAAATTATGTGGATTTATTTAAGTTGTTTTTTTCTTGATTTTTTAAGTTTAGTTATTTAAAAAAAATATTTGTGTTGTCTAAGGTATATTACAAAATTAGCTAAGTATATAACTTGAATTTCGGTTACTTGCGTAATACCTACCAAAGCTATGTTACAATATGAATAAAAATAGTAATATTTAAAGATAACAAAATTCGTTGCTGCGTTTGTTAGAGTGTAAATTCTGAATGACTTGACCGATTGAAGAAATAGAGCCATAGAGAAACATGAGCCATTGGCGGACCGGAGGGGAGTAGCCATAGCGTTTGTCCCCGATACAAAACTATCTGTCATTTTCTGCGCACACAAAAGCAAACGTCTGTCACTTCGAAACTCACACGTGACAATTAAAACAATAAACTAACAATTTCACAAACACATAGATACATCAAAACCGTTACCATCGCTCGGTGGCAGCAACAACTTGAATACAGACTCGGATCAGTTACTCGACCGAACTGCATATTGTATGAGGGCGAGCGGCCTGGTTGGTGTATAAATCGGGAACAATCTGACCGTTATTATGATAACTTATAAGTTTAAAATGAAGTAAATTGCAATAATGTGATTAAAAACTACTTATATGTACCAAATATATCGCCATTGTACAACGTCGATTCTGCTGCATAACTAGATTTAGTCTAGTAAGCAGAGCGGCTGCAACCAGTTTTATTGTTTGCGTAGGACCATGTGGACTTATACTTTGACAGAGTGGAATGCCTGCGTATTGGCTACTCCCCTCCGGTCTGCCGTTGGTATTACGTTTGCATACCACACTTTAGTTTTGGTTTGTCAACACGGTGGTTCATAGCTATGCTAGCATCCGATAGGAGGCGCAGTAGCCAAATTATTTATATATCTATTATATCTTTATGGATCAAAATGATTTATTAGTAGTTGGCTTAGTACCAAAAAAGAATATCACAAAATCTGGACCCCATAGGTGGCGCTGTGGTAGAGTGGTTATTGAATTTCACATAAACTATGAAAAGTTCAGAAAAAAAAAAACTCATCGCAAAAACTCATAGTACCTATTTTTTTAATGCAATAGAACTATTTCTGATGATGAAGTGATGACAGCTCAATTATTTGTGGAACTTACTTTTCATGCTCCCCTTCAATTAATTGGGATGTAGCAATCTTTATGAACATGGCAAAAAGTTTCGCAAATTGTCATATCGACATGAAACTTGATCCTTGTTACGGAGCAGATCAATTTATCGAGGTGTCATAAGTAACGGTTAAACTTATAACAACTATGAATGAAGCAGTTAAAAAGAACATTTTGGATGAAATATGCTATTTTCATACAAAATTATTAGTTTTATACTAGAAAGTTTCGTCACAAGAAACTTATGCATGATTTGAATACACCGTGTAGTGGCAGCGGGAGAAAATCGTAATAGGTGACAGAGGGAAACTCGACAGGATATGGGCAGTAGCATCTTCTTGAAAACAACACAAAATAATAAAAAGCCATTGCCAACCTGACTGCTAAGCGTGGCGAGTGTAACCCCTATGAGACAATCTATGCTATACTCTAAACCTCCTATCTTCTATGGGTTGCCTCATAGAGTACAGCCGTGGAATTATGATAATATACAATATAGTCGTGTATGTCTGTATATGTGCATATTATGTGTTTATTATCGATATAATTATAGTTTTTATTTTGCACATGAGTATGCACCGAGGTCTGCTTCGAGTATCAGGGCTGCTGAAAGGAATTTCAATATGAGATAAGCAGCGCTTTCATAACTCGGACACATGTGAAGTTGGCCAACACGCATTGGGGCAGCAAGTCGGACACTCCCTTGCCCTAAAACCCTTTACTTTGTTACAATACTTTATGTAAATTGTTAAATAAATAATGCACCTGCTGTAAATCACTTGAAAGATCAGGATTCAAAAAACAAGTTAACTCCTAGTAATCTGACGGAGTCCGAATCCGGTGACGTTGCGATGATGTGACCACGGGAGGAGGGAGTAGTTATCGAGATACGTCGATCTCCCTGGTCTCCAAAGTTGAAACGTGATCGACTACCGAGCCTTTGACCAGATCCACTTTTGGTGCCGGGAAGGCTAGAGCTTCTAAGCACACACATATACATATTTTTCTTCGCCCTGACCCTGACGTATTGGATTTTTAGGCATCTGTTGCATAGGTAAAAAAGAAAACCATGTAAGAAAAGCAAAGCTTTTGTTTTCATAATGACGTTTTTGCGTATTTTGCCTGTGGAGGAAGATGGAAGGATTTGTCCTCTCGCAGAGAGGAACCAGCAAGAGTCGTCTTGCACTAGTGGGGCTGCGGAGATACGGTTTGTCCACAGGATTTTATTTGATGCGACTATAAAATAACCTGTCCTTGCACCCGCACGGCTCGGATTTGACAAACATGCTGTAAAATTATCTTTTCGGAAATGCAAAACCCTAATCCGACAGGCTAAGTGTTTTGCAGCATTGTCGTTGCTGGGGTGTTGACTGCCCATAACACAACATAACCTTTTATCTTCAAATTAAAATGTTTTTATAGCTATTTTTAGCAAAATTTTATAATTATCTTAGTCGAAATACATGTCAAGAAAACATCAAATTAGAAATGAGAAATATGATGGAAGCACGCACTCATACTTTACACGAAATAATATTTTGTCATTCTTTATTAAAATTCTTTAGTATCGACACGATTTTTATATATTTTTTTTAATATAATGAATATTGTTAATTTCTGCCTTATAGTCTCGCTAGTTTCTACGCTGACCGGGATGAATACTTCGCTGACACGATTTCAGAAATAATTAAGGTTGGCATATCACCTCACATGTCGCTCGCCTCGTAAATCAGGTTCATATGTTTTAACCGTTTCGGATTTTACAAGGTTCTTCTCATACGGAATGGTAATGCCGGTCAAATATATTCTCGACTGCTTCAAAACTTTCATATGTAACTATAAAAGTACCTGGGTAACCGAATTTTTCGGCGTTAGAAAAAAATATTATCTCAGCTATTAAATTCATCTAGATAAACTTGGAAAGCAAAAAATTATATAAATAGGTACAAAATTTCTTCGAAATCGTTTCCTGGTAACCAATTACTTAAATCTCTATGTATAAAAATTGATTGCTGTAAGTTAGTATCGAGATTAATATGTTTTTGTAAAAATGAGAAAATATATTATAAACAAAAAATGAAATATAAATGTTGAACTAGGTAGTGGCTGTATAAGAATATCCACTACTCCAAATCATCCCACGGGTATCATATGAGGAGACAGAGGTAAGCTGAAGCCGGAGATGGGCAGTAGCATCTTTTTGATAACAGCCGAATAAATATAAAAATCCAACCCGCTTGCTAAGCGTAGCAGGTATGGCAAAGTCCTCCAATGAGGCAATTTATAGGGAGGCCTAGTATACTCCTATGGGTGTGTGTATGGATGAATGTTTTATTTCTGTTCTTTATTTTTGTGTACCAGCTGCTCAAGTTTTGTTTCAGAAAAACTGTTGTTTTAGACATAATATATGACTCTTTACGGAACGTAAATAGACTTGCGACCGTCGTTCTTAACATTCGATTCGATGCAATTGCTTACATAAATTCACATTATGTTTTTACTTTAGAAAAATTGGGTTTTCATTGGATTTTTCTTTAAAATGAAACTGGAGTGACCAGCGTATTTAAAGTCCACCTGATGTTTAATGGCTACTACAGCCGATGGTTACTTGCCACCAATTCCAAACAAAGTAGGCTATAGATGCATTGTCAACTCCTGCCTTAGTTTAGGCAAATAAATCCTACCTATGAGGCAATCTATGGGGGAGGCCTGGTTTCACCAGAATTCTGATGGGCTGTGACTTTTTATCTCTGCACTACTCCAAGGTGGACTGGTAGAAAATTCCTTAGGCATTAAATCTAATATATAAAGTATATATGAAGTTAATAAAATTAATAAATATTGGGCACATAAGTTGTCTCCGATTGGTCTAATGATGACTTGGGTTTGAACTCGAATTGTGGAGTATCAGTCCTCTGACCACTGAGGAGGCCGGTCGTCACTTTAGTACTAGTAATAGTGATCTTATGAAGAACAAACTATCGTTAAATAACAATATGCCAGTCGTAAAACCCGTAATTACAACTCAAGTTTACGCAAACAGCCATAAACGTTTGATAGTGATTCCATTACTACGGTATTAAAGTTAGAGGACTTTATATTTTATGTGTTTTATAATGCTTGTGAATTATTTTTTGTACTATGTTTATATTTGCTGGACCACGTTTTTCAAATGTCGTTTTCACTTTTTTTTTAAATTTATCTCGAAGTATTATATGCCTCAGGCATGCGCTAGATAAAATTCTTTATTAAAGATGCGCGGATCTTGGGTAATTAATTTTTAAGATCTTTAATACAATGCAATTCCGTAAAGCAACGACCAATTCTATAGATGAAATATTTTGTTTCCTCATACATACGTTTACTACGTAAGTATATAGAACACAGTCGTGTTAAAAGTTACAAAAATATTAAAAATTTGTGATAATAAACTGAATGATACAAATACAATAGTAGTACTTTAAGCAGTTCTTATGCTTTCTCATTTCAAGGATATTTTTTATATCTTGCTTCCAACTTGGTGGTAGTACTCTTTTTATGCCTAGATGTATAAATAAATAAACAAGATACTAGATGAGTAAATAAATACGTGAGCAAATAGTAGTGGTTGTACTGCTGTGTTCATTACCGAACTTTTTAAATTGTTTTAACTTGTAACATAATGTTGTATATTATATATTATATTTTTTTATCTTACATTATAATTTGTAATCGCATACCTTTGTTTGAGTTTTATTGTTCTTTGAGAAGAAGTTTAACGACATTGTAAGAGAATATTTACGGCATTGGACTTTCATTCATAAAGTATTTTGGAGAATGTTTATAGCTATATTATGGTTGTAGCACAGATGGGTCGGCTCGTCGGTGACAGGACCACGCTCTCAGTCACTCACGCTCTAGTCCTGCGCTAATGGCCAATCTCCGTTGAGACTGGTCGCCGTGACGGGAATTCAGTCTGGAGGACATTATTATTATACTAAACTTAATTAGCGAGTCGTACCAGGGTAAAAATATATTATAATGCTGGTTTGTTTCATGTGGTGAGCGACAAACACGGAGAACTAGATGAAAAGCCCATTAATATTAATATTATATATTAATATTAATAGTAAGAGGAATAAAAGTTAAATTTTAAGATTATAGTTGCATCCTATGTACGTCCCACAGCTGGCAACAGGCCTACTCTCATTTCTGAGATGGTTTTACGACAAGGAAAAGAAAAAAAAAACAGGTAGGTTACATAGTTCAAAACTGCGATGATCCATCAAATAGGTTTTATGTTCTCTAACTGCACTTAATTACGTTAGGGCTGAAATATATCTACACGATGTTGAAGGCTTGGGTAAAAGTAAAGTAAAGTTACAGCCTATATACGTCCCACTGCTGGGCACAGGCCTCCTCTCATTTCTGAGAGGGTTTTAGGGCAAGAAATAGTCCGCCGCGCTGCCCCAATGCGTGTTGGCGAACTTCACATGTCTTCGAAATAATTTTTTTCTTATTTCTCAGACAAGCAGGTTTCCTCACGATGTTTCCCTTCACCGACGAGCACGTGGTAAATCAGCACTTAAAATTGCAATTAACAATTTCATTGGTGCCGGCGGGGATCGAACCCGGGTTTGCTCGCGTATTGTGAAATTTACAGCAAGCGCTAACCATCTGAGCTACCACGGCTTGGGTACTTTAAAATTATTCAAGATTACCTTTCTGTTTCGTATTTCTTTTATCCCATCAAAAACATAAATGTGAAATGAGAGCCAAGTTCCTAAGTTGGTTGTTTATTTCAACAACAAAAGAAGTGAGATATAAATGGGTGCCAAGTTCAATGGTCAGCCCTGAAATTTATTTATAACAACATAAAATATCGTTTCTTCTTATAAATTAGGATAATATATTATAGCCTAAGGTCTGACTTGGCTAGTTCTCATATTTTTTGTAATTTGAAACGCTTATGTGAAATAGTTTTTGGGTTACGAGCTGGTCAAAAGTGGCTCCAAATGGTTCGTGTAATATTACACACGGTGCGGCTCGCCGTTCTGCTTGAACTTGGCTTGACACGCTACCGCTTGTCTAGATAACTAGTCTCAGAAAAGACGTGATGCTTCTTGAGTTTATTTTCTCGTCCCAGCCCTCTACTGAATGTACTTCAAAGTAGAGAATTTACCTTAATAGACATGCTTTGTATGCGAATTGCAGCATTTGCTTACTGGTATATGAGATGCTTATATCGCAATCTATCGTTTGATTCGTCCGATAATTTCTATTCTTCTAAGTTGTCTTCTATATCCTACAATAGAGGGGAAAATCCACTGCGCATGCTGTTTTCGATACGGTAGAGGGGGCTAACATGGCTAAATGCTAATTACTATTAAAATTGGAAAAATTAGACGACATTCTGTTGAAATAAGCAGACCAGACTGCAAGCATATTATGATCCTAAATCATATATTAAATTTTAAAGTAAACAAATATGGAGTTCCTCCGGGTAGCGTTTTGGGACAACTGTTGTTTTTAGTCTATAATAATATACTTCCGGATGTAACTAAACGCAAATACTTTTTATTTGCGACGAAATATCTGTAATAGTGAAAACAGATGGTAAACAATAACTAAAAGACCGTATTAATAACATCAACAGTGCTAAAATAACAATCTATATATAATAAATAAGACATATTTTATAAATTTCAAGGACATATTATACCAGACTATGAACATTAGCTTTGAAGTACAAAAACTAAAAAAATATGACAAAATTCCTATGTCTAGGTATATGTATAGATCAAAAACTAAATTGGAAAAGTCAAGTTTAAAATGTTTGTTAAATATAAATAGTATTTCGTACGCACTTTACAAACTAAGAAAAGTAACCACAAAAAATTCAGCACTTACTTTGCCTATGTGAAATCCGTTCTTCGATACGGACTCATTATATGGGCAGATACAAAAAAGGCATTCATTGCCCCAAAAAAATGTATTAGAGCAATATGTGGCACTGCACCTGATGAGCCCTGCAGACCGCTGTTTATATCTTTGAGTATACTACCATGCCTGTACATTTTTGAAATTGCAAAGTTTGTAAAACTAAACATGTATTATTACAGACACGCGAAAGGGATTTACACGCGAAATACCAGAAATGGCAATAGACTTGCTGCTGAAATTATACACGAGAGTGCTAGATTTAAAAAAAAACTGCTACTGGATGTGTATGCTCACATTTAATAAAGTACCCCGAAATATAAAATACTTACCCCTTAATAGATTTAAAGGCGCTTTTTACAGATGGCTAAATGAACATTGTTTTTATAATGTGAATGTTTTATAACCTAAATTTGACGTGATGTGACACAACAGAAGTTCTATATTTTTGAATTAATTTTAATGTTAATAATATTTAAATTTGTATGTAAACGATTAAATACCGATAGATTTTTTATTGAATTTGATATTGTAATATAGTAAACTTAATTATAAAAATGTATTTGCATGCTATTCATAGATGGCAGAAAAAGCTGAACTTTACAATAACTAAATTTTGAAAGCAAATAAATATAAATTTGCATTTAATTTCATCTTCATTTCATTTCAAAGCGTAAGATCTACATTGCATATGATATCTTTATGAAAGCGTAAGAAACTTTCATGGGTACAGAGATTTTTGCTGCAAGTAAACAAAAAAAATATTAATAAATCAATTAAACATAAAATAAATAACACACTGCTTAATTATTGATAATAGTTATGTAAAAATTAACTTATTTTTTCGTATCTTTTCTCATTTTATATTAATTACTGTCCTGTAGTGTATTGACGGCGTTGGAGAACCCATTATCATTCCGTAAGTGTCGTAAGAAGTGAAAGGGGGAAACTGAGACAGGAGCGTATTTTCGTCTTGTGGATACCACTGTTTTTCTTGGAATTACTATACACGTTAGGCTTTAATAGGGCCCTCATATATCTAAATTAGCAAGCAGACTTAATTGCATGTTCTGCAGCATATATTATAAGAAAGATTAGAAGTTTTACCAAGTTGAAACAGCAAAATAAGTTTATTTTAGTTACTTTCATGGTTTAATGTGTTATGGAATTTTGCTACGGGGTAAAGCCACTGACGTTGAAGCTACAATATTTGTTGAGCAAAAGAAGGCCGTACGGGTGACCCCATTTTGCTACACTTAATATATGAAACACAATAGCATCGAGCTGGTATTTTACGTTGGTATTCCGTGAGAGCGTTGTCTTTCCTCGGTCGAGCTGACCCATTTGTGCTACAACGCTAACGTAGCTGCAGCATAGCTCTACCACGTATATATAATATATTTACGTTTATTTACCATCAGTGGTTCGAACTCTTTGACACAACCTGTTTTGTATCCTTTGTACATTATGACTTTGATATTAAACCTAGCGCAACACATTTACATGAGCTTCACTGAGCATTATCAACCGGCTGTATAGTTAAATAGATTTGTGCTTGCGGTACTTTATAATACTAAGAACGGTGGGTTCATGTTCATGGTTGAAGTTGTTTGCGTGAATGTTCACAAAGGACATAATAAATCAATTAAACATAGGTCAAGGACATAATATTGTTCGACTAGGTAAGCCCAACTTCGACTGAGAGTAGATCAATTGACGAATCTAACTCGGGTTGGCGTTTGGAAGATAACGACATATTTTCTCTTCACGTATACTAAAAAAAGGAAAACAAGATTGTATAACTAGTGCGTGTAGCCTGTGATTACATTTGGATCTGAGACGTGGTTTTACGCTGCTGACCGTATAAGGAAGCTCAAGGTCGCTCAGAGAGCTGTGATGAGGGCTATACTTGGAGTTTCTCTGCGTAACAGACGTACTGAAGATATTAAGACGTAGAACAGAGTAGGTAGCCGACATAACACAACGGAACAGTAAGTACCAGTTTTTAATATTTGAAATTTACGATTCCATTTTCACCCAGATTTTAGTTAATTTCGCGCCTTTGATGTAATAAATAACCGCAAATATTGACATATTCCTCGACATATCATTTTAACTGTTTTTCTTTTTCAGCTACATTTTATCCAATATTCATGTATCGGTTTCTTTAAATGAATTTTATATTTGAACTGAAAAAAAAAACCCTATCAAATCGTTTTCTAGACTTCGCAGTCGATGTTTGTTACCGAGCAAATTACTGTAAGTCGAAGTTGCATTCGATGAGTTTATATTCAGAATAAACATTGAAAGCCGAAGTTTAAAGCGATAACATATTTTGCTTCATTTCCATTTTGTAAACTATTAAAACTCTAGTTATGAATACTATCTTTGACGTTCGAAATATGTACAGAACATATTTTTCACCGAGTTCCAAAAACGACAGTGTTCTTTATTCGATGTGTATATTTTTTTAAATTAATTTCATTCTGTCGCCTCTTACAACACCAAATCGACAATATGGAGTAGTCAATTTTATTACACCGCCACTATGTGGCCGTAGAATGAAAAGGGGAGATCTCCCGCCAAGGCAAGGTGTTCTGCCCGGGGAGCGGCCAACGCTCCATGTGTTAGTTCGGAGATGTTCTATATGTACTGTTTATGATTCGGAATTTTGATAGCGTGATTTAGGCTTCGGTGTGTTGCGCTTGCGGCGCGACGGCAGCGCCGCCACATCACCCCCCTGCTCAGTCCGGAAGTCGATAATGCAGTCTCGTTGTCGACGAATTTGCAAATGCTAGGAGATTGCCTTATAGTCTGCGGTGAGTCGAGAAGAAGCAAGTAATCTGCGAAAGTGCAGAGAAGCAGAGGCGAGCAGTAAGGCTCAGAGCCGTGCCGTACACTATAGCGCAGAGAGTAGCTTGAAGGAACAGGAAGCATTATCATTCCAGTGCTGCGATGAACCTTGTTAAGCTAGATGGCTTGCAGGATATGAAGACTGCAGACGATATCTGCTCGGGAGCGGATGGGTGGGGTATTCTATGATGATGATGAAGCTTGAAGTTTCCGAAGGTTGTTGGTTGCGTGTTCAGATCACGTTGGGTGGTCATCACTATGTCCGTAGAAAGAAAAGGGGGAGATCTGCCGCCGGGAAAGGTGTTCTGCCCGGGGAGCGGCCAACGCTCCATGTGTTAATTCGGAGATGTTCTATATATACTGTTTATGATTCGGAATTTTGATAGCGTGATTTAGGCTTCAGTATGTTTCGCTTGCGGCGCGACGACAGCGCCGTCACAACTATACGGTAGAAAACAAGGATTTACAAGTATCATGTTACTTATATTTTAGGGGAAAATTAGGATATAGTATTATTTGCTGATGATACCCCTTTAGTTTACAAACTCAAATTGCAGTCAATTAATTTTGACAATGTACCTAAGGCAAAATGTTTTAAATTTACAATATCCAATGTTAAACATTCGAATAGCAATGTCCTCATAAATGAGGAGGAGTTGAGTCATGTGGATACCACTGTTTTTCTTGGTATTACTATGGACGCTTCAATGGGTCCCCTATATATCTAAATTAGCAGGCAGACTTAGTTCTGATACATATGCTGTAAGAAAAACAAGTAGTCTCACCAATGATGAGACAGCTAGATTAGTTTATTTAAGTTACTTTCGTAGCTTAATTCCTTATGGAATTTGCTATGGGGTAATGTCAGTAGTATTATCATCAAGCCATATTTGTTTTGCAAAAGAAAGCCGTATGTTTTATAACTTAAATTTTAAAGAGTCCGTTACAGAAAAATGGCAGAAAGAAATATTTTAACTTTGGCATCACAATATATTTTTAAAAATGTAATATATGTACATAATAACAATAATAGCTTTGATAAGAATAATTTAAGCGACAGTAGCCTAATGGCAGAACGCGGACCGCGAACTCAAAAAAAAAAACTCGTGGGTTCAAATCCGCCATTCGACTACTGGCATGAACCACTCGTAATACAAGCAATTTAAGCTTATCACGAGTGGTTAAGGGGAATATTAGTAATGTTTATAGCATTGTTAATATTCTTTAAAAAAAAAAGGTGTTCATACTTTAGACACTAGGAACAAACATAAGCTTGTAATACCAGTACTATACTCAACAGAATTAGTAATTAATTTATGGGGCAATGTAAACACTTTGGTAATTTTTTTACTTTCGCGGTCACCTCGTTTTTTGGCTCTAGAAAATCGAAAAGTCATCCGATATCAATGATTTTTTTTAAATCTTCGTTTTTATGGCGGATTTATGAAAAAAAGGAAGATTTCATATAGCTTTATGACTTTAAATGTGATCATAAACTCACTTCTTCGAATATAATCGTTCATAACTTTTTTGCAAAGCATTAAACGAAGTTTATTTACCTACATTTTCGTTAATTTACACAGAAAAATGAACATTTAAAAATAGCATTGAAAAATGTTTATTATTTTTTTGTCACTTAAAGTTTTTATACGGTTTTCTGACTTTAAATGTTATCATAAACGCTCTAGAAAATCGAAATAATTATAAAAGTTTAATATTCTGGTATTTAATTGAGTGTAAGATCGATTGAAGCGAGCCCGGGACTTAAGGCATCCCGACTCGGACAGGTTAGGTTAGAAGTTGACGTGGTCTAGTAAGCGAGCGAAGCGAGCGAATAGACCCCGCCATCTCCTTCGTGGTTATTTTTTTATAAACTACTCAGAAGTAGAAGTAACCTGTAGTAGAAACCTGTGGTAACCAAACCGACTATTAAGCGGGTTAACTATGGCAAATATCTCGTCTATGATGTAATCTATGGTGGAGCAGGGGGCTTTTGTAAGCTGTGATAATGATGCTTAGTTATAATATTATACCCTATAATGTACCTTACAGCACCCACAGTCACTCCCGTGGGAGCGTGGGTGGATGCTGTAAAGTCTTCTAATTGTCGGGAATATAAAAATGAGTTAAAATACGCGATAAACTCCGTAAAACTAGTTTTATTTAAACCTATTCCATATTATCCATTCATTTCATTGTAACAATAGCGGGAAATACTCTTCACTTAATGGCCTTAAGTTTTATTTGGCTGCAATGAAATGTGTGCAATGTTAATCTAACGAAACAATGTTGCTTTATTTTTATTATTTTTGGCCGACTACAAAAAAGTGGTAAATTTACAATTCGACTGTATGTTTTTGTATGTGTTTTATGAAATATCTTTGTCAATTTTGTAATGTTTTTATTATTCCCTCTTTTATTAAATAGGTTATTTTTCGGAGGTTCTTTTAACACGTTTACTGCGGCAAGTAAAATCATAATACTTCATCTAGTGCGGCGGCGGGCCAAAATGCGCCCCCAATGATGTTTCCGCCAGTGCGTGAGTGGTCGATCTAGACCCACCAGCACTAGGATAGATTAAATTGCTATAACTTTGTGGAAACATAATGTATACATTTTTTTTTATATTGTTAGAATGAGCTTGAACCCAACGTTCATAGGTTTGATTCGCCCCGGGATCTGCCAAACAAGAAATGAGAAATAAAGCAGGAAAAGCGGCAGGCCGATATCGACCTGAACCGCACTAGAAAGTATTTTTAGTAGTGACGGGACAGAGAAAAATAAGGGGATATCGAAAATAAAACAGAATTATCGTAAAAGAACCGTAAAATGTTTATATTTACTTATGCCTATCTTGGAAACATGTTACGCAAAGGGTTTGGTTGCATTTCCTGCAATATTTCTTTATTTTCTTTACTTTTTTTTTTTTGCTTCGGTACTATTAAAGATTTTCCGCAGTCTGTCGTAGCACCCTGCACAATTTCTTCGTTTAGCGCTCATTTCAAGAACATGGTCATTGTCCTTAGGTTTTACTTGATTTTCTGAAATGAATTTTTTTGCTTAATTCCGTGTGATTTATTAAACATTGAGTTTTACCACAGAACTCGCGAAATTGAACAACTTTCCCCAGAGAACATAGGTCGAAATATGAAAAAAAAAATTGGCCTTCCCTTACAAAATTGACAACCAGCTGATTGATTTACTACTACGGGAGGTCCAACATTTTTTTTCATACTTGGACCTATATTCTTTGGGGAAAGTTGTTCAGTTTCATGAGCACATTCACCTCCTTCAGGGTTGATACCCCCTTCCGTAACACGGTGTATAAGGTCATTTTAAATTAAGTGAAAATATTTTTTGCGAATCTCAGAACAAAAATTGTTCTGTAACATGGGCTGAGTTACCCCACGGGAGGTTTTGCGCATTTGGAATTACATGTTGTATAGGTGTAGGGTTGTCCTTCAAGGAGATAACTCAGTATCGCTTATACAACAACTTTCCTTATGGGACCCATGTTGAAATCTTAAAAAAAATATTCTCACTTTTCATACAAAAAAAATCAGATAGTTTATTCCTCAAATACAATTTTTAATCAGTTGATCGGATCGGTTAGTATGGGAAGCCAAAAATTTTTCTTCGAGTTTACGACATGATAGGGAAATTTGTTGTATAAACGATACTGAGTTACCTCCTTGAAGGACAGCGGTGATAACCCTAACAGCCTCTATATATAGGTATAAAATTATGTATATGGTGTATAATATAGTGGTAACAGGACCTAATGTCTATTTTGTGCAATCAAGTAGACCACTTAAAGCGTTATTTTTATGATAAATGCAGCTGAGTGCCCCGAAATAAGAACTCGCATTATGTGTTATTGAGTAAGTAAACAGTGCCATAACATACCATAATAGAACAGTAGTGCAAACAACGCCAAACATTGCTCGCAGAAAATAGCAGAGTCAGCACAAAGCTCATGCACGAAGACCATGCGCAGCCACCGTAATACTGGTAATATGTTCAAAATAATGACAATAGTTACCTGTTGCAGATGTAGAACGTCTGACGATGTTGAAACACGGAAATGTAGGAATCGCCTTCAACAATAATCTACATATGCCTACAGTGATGTTACACGTCATTATACTTACTATCAGCGCATATACTTTTTCCAGTTAATGATTGCATTAATGCCTCTGTAAATTCTTTTTTTGAAACCTTCTTATCACATTTCACGTTGTATGTGATCCACGCGTTTACTAACGCCATGCCTAACAAATATTCCATACCCACTTTTCTGAACCATTTCAGCCCTCTTTTTAATGTAGAATAGTATGAAGACATTTGGTCGCTGAAGTCAACTCCTTTTTTGTTGTTATTATACGTTAAGACACATGTAGGCTTTTTTTATATCTTCATTCGTCTTCCTATTTTTTTTGCCAGTGTTGACAAGCACATCTTTGTCCTCTTTGAGAGTAGATATCATTAGAAGTTGCCTTTTGTCAACCCATTTAATAACTTTAACGCCATTTTTATTCATAGCTCCTTTGATTTCACCCTTCTTCAACTTTAGTAACACTATCTCCTTAGGTAGCCCCCTTCGCTTCGAATTTAGGGTACCGCAATAACGGGTTTTTTGAGATAAGAGTTCTTCCGCCAATTCAATTGAAGAGTAGAAATTGTCTGCAATTACTACACGACATTTGTTCTCCAGCCCTTGAATGAGTTTCAGTACGGTGACTTTACCATGATTTTGTTCACGGCCATTTTCTCCCTTTCCAGAATAAATTATTGAATTATATATATACCCTTCTGGAGTGCATAACTTGTAAATTTTAACACCATACTTGTGTGATTTGTTTTTAATGTATTGTTTGAATTTCAGCCTGCCACGCCATGGTATCATTGATTCATCTATAACAATGAATTTACCTGGCGTTAATACTTCTTGGAATCTGCTGTTGAGCATATTAGCCAAATCATGAATTTTCTTCAACTTATTTGTATTGTGGATGGCTGACGAATCATCACAAAAATGCCAGAATTTCAGTAATAGCAGAAATCTATCCCGAGTCATTACAGATACAATATATTCGTTTCGATATATTGATTTTTTTGACCAATAGTCATTTATATGAGACACTTTGTTCAGACCCATTGCGAGTAGTACCCCTAGAAACTTCCGCATTTCTATATTATTCGTAGCTTTCCATGATAATAACCGAGATTTTGTCTTTATTTCGTTATTATTTTGCTTTTCTGCGATGTGTTTTAACGCATATTTATTAGTTTCTGTAACCATTTTATCTATTATTTCATCAGTTACAAATAAGGAAAAAATACCT
This sequence comes from Parnassius apollo, assembly GCA_907164705.1. Taxonomy (NCBI): domain Eukaryota; kingdom Metazoa; phylum Arthropoda; class Insecta; order Lepidoptera; family Papilionidae; genus Parnassius; species Parnassius apollo. The sequence goes on along the minus strand of CAJQZP010001402.1, from coordinate 1,234,902 downwards.
GCAGGAGATATATCTTCTATAGGAATATTAAAAGTGCTTTCATTTAAAGTACACGCATCCAACTCAGGTGTCAAATCTGTGACAGCATCCCATTCATTGACACTATTATCCTGTGCATCTTCCTCTTCCTCTGAAACATCATTATCTATATCCGATACAACTTCACTTGCAGAATATTCATCACTCTCATCATCGCCTGTGTCACCACTTTCCTGCTCTTCATCTTCCTCCTCAGTATTTTCCGTTTCTTCCTCTCTCTCTGCATCTTCATCTTCCTCTTCAGCATTTCCTGTTTCTTCCTCTCTCTCTTCTACATCTTCTACATCAACATTTTCTGTTTCTTTCTCTCTCTCTGCTTCGTCATTAAGTGTTTCTTTCTGTCTTTCATTTTCTTCAAACTGTTTATTACGTTCTTCGTCATAAAAAACACAATTTTCATTACTTTCAGTTAACCCTTGCGACATACTGTCTTCAAAAGAATAAGTGAATGTAAGTTTTGTCTTTGGATCTTTCCTTTCTATTTCATTTTTCTTTTTTATCTTTTTTATTATCGTTTCTTAGATTTATCAAGTCATGATATTCGCTTTCATCTATTTTGATGCCGTGCATAAGCTTAGAAGCTGATATATTGTTTAGCGAAGGACTGCATCCTCTTGAGCTATACATACTAAATCGTTCCGATGACGATGAGCTAGGCGAAGACAATCCTTTTGATGTCTGTGGTGTAGGTTTATTTTTACATTCTGTAATGCAAAAAAAGGTAAGTGGAATAAAATTAATCTACACTAATATTATAAATGTGAAAGTTTAGATGTATGGATGTTTGCTACTCTTTCACGCAAAAACTACTGAACGGATTTAGGTGAAACTTTACAGTAATATAAGTAAAAAATTAAATAAAATATGAAATTTTGAGAGATAGAGAGAGAGAGATATCTGTCAATAGATGCTCAGCAGAAACTATAACACTAAAAGCAAATAAATTATTTAAATTAAGACATACCTGTTTTAGTTACATGTGAAAACGAGACTGGTTTAAGAATATGAAATTTTCTTCCACTGGGGCTACTGAAAACGTCCGCTGTTGACAAAAAAAGTTTACTGTGACTCTTATTGTGTCTTATTTAGCGAGAAAAAGGAGTGTTGGGGTAAAAGCGGACGGATTATGGTTCAATTGAAAAGATGTTCAAAAAAACTAAATTTTCTCGACATCAACTGTTGAAAATAAATCATTAAAATGCAATGAAAGTGTTAAGAATAATCTTTTTCATAAAGGATGGTATTACATAAAAAATCCCCACGTCATTATGCGTCTAAGGCTGATATGTTGATATGTGTAGGTTGTAAATAAAACTTACCGCTTTTGCTTTGTTTTCCGTGCACATTTGTTTCCAAATCCTTTTTAGTTTTCTTAGTGGAAAATATTTCTTCACTGCTGTCACTATCACTGTCAATAACTGCAGGGCGAATTACTCTATTTTCCAAAATTTGTATTTTTCTTTTATTGCTTGCCATTGTTGATAATATCGGACGCTACGACAGAGCTGTTAGATAGCACAACACTAACTGGCGGGGCGCGCGCTCTGTGCGGTATCGGGTCGCCAGCTGCCTGGTGGGAGGGCGGGCCGAAATAGGCCCACTGCCGCACTCGCGGATGTTTTTTCACCGTCAGTGCGTGGTAGGTCAATAAAAGCCTGCCGTTATGTTTTGATGGGGAACAACTACGGCATTTACCGCCAGATGAAATATATATTTGTTTCTGTCGAATTTTTACAAACACCTGAGATAATCGTTTCGCACAAGCGAGAGGGACATAGTTTTCTTCGTCCGCACCAGTTCAAGTACCGCGGCAGGCCGATATCGGCCTGTTACGCAGTAAACGTGTTAAATAGGAAATAAAAAATTTTATGTAACTATTTAGATGAAATTGCGATTGTAATATTCCTAAGTTCACTCAAAATGATAAAATACTACTTTTAATAAAAAGTAAAAGCCAAATTCGAAGAATTAAAACGAAAAAAAAATTGGTTGTCTGTAAAGTCGGTTTACGGACGATAGTTTAACGTGACAACGTCATAACGAAACATTGATGAAATGATTGCATACTTTGTGGAAGAGAGATAGACGCGGCGCAAGACGAACGTTCAAGCCGAGCCTTCGCTCGCTCGTGCAGCGCTAATGCTCTGATTTTAACGTTAAAATGAGCGTAACGTTACAATAAGTCATCCTTTTTTGTGCGTGCGGTCGGCGTTCATCGATTTATTAGACGTTGTCACGACAAAACTCACATTCTAAAGTTGGTGCTACGACATAGATGAATGAAAGCCAGAATGTGAAATTATTTTATTATTTTTAGTTCTTTGAAAACGGTTTTTAATTTTTATTAAAAGCAGTTTTTTAAATTAACGATCTTTAACACTTTGTAAGTTTGGTAGTCTTGAAACGAAAAAATATTGTCACAGTTTTGCACACACAGCCATTGAAGGCGCCGGCCGGGGCGAACTGGAGCGTTCCGGAGCGGCTGTCAGTCGCTTGGGAATGCTCCGCTAGGGTTGTCTTGTCACGTAAATAAATTAAAATGGTTCACACTACATGTAGGGTAAAAAACTGTTGGTCGTCCTCATTTAAAGATAAGGCATGAAAGTTTTATCAGATTACAGATACACAGGAATTTGTTTAAACGTAAAATAAAATAAAAAAAAATATTTAAACTTTTTATTACTTCCCGTTCTATTAACCCTAGCAATTTATTGTTTGTGTCGGCTTTTCTGACAACATCAAACGCGAAGACTGACTGTTTATTCTTCTTAGTCTATGGCATTATTATCAATCCTAATTTTATAGTTATTACTTTTTTATTCCATTATTAAGTTTTATCAAGTGTTTATATTATTTGTAAGAGAATAATTGCAATAGCTATATCTATATACTATATAATGCACAAGTGAATAACTCACTGAGAAACACAGCATGTATAGCACTCTCTAGTCTGTTAAACTACTGGAGCGGAGGTGTAAAGAGAAAGTAAGTCGATATTACTGCAGGTTGTAAAGCGTTTTTAATCTTAGGACTCATGGACAAAAACGAATCTGTAGTGTCTTTGTTTGATAAATCTGATCTTTAAACTCGTATGTCACTCAAATTTAATTTAATAAAAAAAATATCATATGTTTCAGCCTAAATATTGATATCACTTTTCATGAATTGCAATTAGAATGCATGTAACTGGTCTGATAGAGTAATAACATTATGCTGCAAATCCGTATTTATATATAAAACAATCACTATATATTCTGGCAGATAGCTGAGATTTCTGAAACTGAACGAAAAAAGACACTATTGTCTTCAACCATTGATATCTCAACAACAAGTGACCATACACCCATACTTGAACGTAATTTAAGGACAGTTTCAAAAACTGTAATAAATTTTCTGAAGTTCTGTAATGATATTTGAAGACAAAAATTGTGTTCCGTTCTTAATTTCAATTTGAAAAAGTTAAAAAAACTTTTCCCTAGTTTTGCTTAAACTGCATCTCAGTAAATAGTGATAGGAAAGCTAAGATTTTTAAGATTTTTTTCACTTTTATGTACCATAATCCCTGCCTGTAAATTTGTATCCTTTGAACATTATCACTTTGATATTAGACTAAGTGTTACAATCAAGTAAATCTTCTACAGAAACTACACTAAGTATTATCAAACGGTTGTATAGTTAAATAGATTTGTGCTCACGTTATTACATACGCTCAAAGTTGATATCGCGTTTATTACCTAGAATAGATTAATCGATGAATTGAACTCGAAGCGGCGTTCGGGAGATAACGACATATTTTCTCGTCACGTATATTTCAAAACTTGAAAACATATTTTCTCGTCACGTATGTTTCAAAACTTGAAAACAAAGGTGTACTTGAGATGTACTCTTTCATTTTCACAGCTCAAGATCGATCATCGAGTTATAAAGAGCGCTAATGCGTAACAGATTTTGTGCTGAGGATATCCGCAGTAGAACAAAGTAACCAACAAAGTTAAACGAGAACGTAAGTGACAATTGGCAGTCCAGATACACAACACCTGCTAATTAGCGTAACGGACTGTAGCCTAAATCACTCTTTCGAAGTTCCCGAACCACTCTATATATACAGATATAAAGCATGCTCTGTTTCACCACATTAAGTATTCTGAGGAGGCTGCATCCCAGGTTTGACTCCGTGTCCGGCGGGAAATCTCCCCTTTTACTTTCACGGCCAAACTAGCACGGAAATATGGGGGAGAAAAAGATGCCTTTTAATCTCGGAAATATACATGATTGAATAAAATGTAGAGCTAAAATAGAAAGCTTTAATCCCAATTCTGAAGTTAAATTTATTAAGATGTAGAGTCATAAGAAAAAGCTTTAAAATATAATTAATAAATAAATGAGGGGTTCCTAAAATCCTGACTAACTACTTTAATAACTAATGTGTTTTGTTGGTTTCAGAAGATAATTTATTAAAAATAAAAATTAAATAGTAACAACTTACGCCGTAAGCTTGTCAGCGTCCGGAATCTTCTGTGATGAAAAATCAGCTGTGATGAATTGTTATGATGATTGGAATGATGATTAGTTAGTTGTCTTATAACCACATATAACCGCCAACACACGAACAAGAGGGGTAACTCAGTCTGCTTTAAGAAGCCAAAATGCTAAGTAACCTGTATTATTCTATGTGTATTTTGTTATTATACTATATCTTGTAAATATTAATTCCATGTTGTTATCTGTGTATTTAATAATTGTATAAAATCTGGGGGCACGGCAGTGCCCCGCCAAGTCGAGCAAAAAAAGCGGCACGGCCGTACCATACTTTTCTCGAAGCAATTCAGGCCATTTTCGACCCTCTATAACTTCGTAGAGGAT